>OX457089.1:33741478-34201937 GCA_949752835.1 Empis stercorea
GTTTTTGCTTTTCTAAGCTCTCTCCCTCTAGTTTGCTGTTCTATTTTCCCTCCAGGTGGGCAGTAAAGTGCGCCGATATTGACGTGTTGTTTGGTGGATTCGAATTTTATTATTGTAAGTTGTACTTCGTCCGTTTGCAAGAGGCCAACTGATGTTTATAAATGTCCTTTACTAAGTTTGCAGACCCGCCTCTAGCTCTATTGGATGGGTGATTTGTACTGTATGTTTTATAGTCTCTTATCTTTGTACTTGTTGTTGTTGATAAGTGCGTCTTCGAGATAAGTCGTATGTCTATATCTTGTACGTTCAAAAATGTTTCCAGTTCTGTTTTTTTGTTGTTGATGCCATTGGCTGTTGTTGATGCCAACTGTAAAATATGAAAAACAAATTAATCAGTATAATAGATTAATTTTAAAACAAAGTTAAAGTGATTTATAAATAAGTATAAAATAAAATAAAAGTTAATTTATAAATAACGGTGAATTACACTGACTATTCTGTTACAAAAATGAATTAATTGTGAAATAACATTTAACTTTTACGTAATAGTAAATAGATCGGTATTTGCAGATTAAAATTTAGTGAAAATTAATAGTTTGCAAAAATAAAAAAATAATTTCATCCAAAATAACAAATTCACAAGATAACAGATGTTTTTTCTAATGTCTTACTCTTTATCGTTTCATATATTTGTTTTAACAGAAACGTGGTTAAATAACACCATTCTTGATAATGAATTATTTTCTTTAGATTTTTTGGTTTTTAGAAAGGATCGTTATGCTTCATATTCTAACCGTAAAGGGGGTGGAGTTCTGATCGTAGTTAAAAATATTTATGATTCTTCTTTAGTAAGCGTGCCAAACACAATGGATGTTGAGCTTGTATGTGTTAAAATTAATTTATCTAAATTCCATCTATATGTGCTAAATTGCTATATATCACCTGTTTCTAATGTCAGTGTATATGAATCTGTTTCTAGATGTATCCAATCGGTCGCTGAGATTGTTGAACCGGAAGATGTGCGTATAGTACTAGGTGACTTCAATCTAGCTCAAATTTCTTGGGGTGAAGCTGGCTGAAGATGCATGTTATTTCACACCAAACGCATCTATACCTGGTGCCACTGTCGCATTTATTAATGAAATGACATCTAACTCATTATATCAGATATCTCCGGTAATGAATAACCTTGGTAGACTGTTAGATCTAGTTTTTTCTTCCGATCCCAGTAATATGACAGTTGTCAAAGCTCTGAGGGTCTGGTAAAAATTAATATGGACCATCCTCCATTGCACTTAATTTTTTCGCTTGATAATATTACTTTATCAGAATATGATAGTGGCTATTTCCTTAATTTTAGGAAAACAAATTTTCGACAACTTTTAAGTTTGTTGGCTCATACTGATTTTGAATCAATACTCTGTGAGTCTGACTTGGAATCTGGAGTACACAACTTTTATACTCTTCTGAGTGATATTTTTATAAACACTGTTCCACTGATCAGAAATAAAAGTCTAAATAGTGCTCCTCCATGGTTCAATAAGAGACTTAAAACTTTGCGCAACCAGAAAAATAAGCTATGGTTGAAATATGTTCATTCAAAATCGTTTTTAGATTATTACAACTTCCGAAATCTGTTTGATAATTTTCATCATCTATCTAAATTAGCTTAGATTGATTATGTACGCAATATGAGTGATGGTCTCATATCGGATCCGAAGTTATTCTGGCGTTTTGTCAATTCAAAGAAAAAAAATTATTGCTATCCGCCTTTCCTTCATTATAAAAATGCACGATCTAATAAACCTAATGAAATATCGAATTTTTTCGCTACTTTTTTCTCTGAAACATATGTATATTCATCTTTTCAACCTGATGAGAATTATTTTGAGTATCTGAATGATCTTCCTAAGACTATATTGTCTCAATTCGTTATAGAAAGTTCCGAGGTCTTGGAAGCTCTGTTGGCATTGAATGATGATTGTTCACCGGGTCCGGATAGCGTGCCAGCAATTGTGTTAAGAGAATGTTCGAATTTTCTAGCAACACCTCTATCACATTTATTCAATCTATCTTTAAATAGTAGTACTTTTCCAAGTTTATAGAAAAAACTTTCATACGGCCAGTGCATAAAAAGAATGATAGAAACAATGTTGTTAATTATATGAACAATTAGTTAACAACAAGGTTTATTTTCACAGCATGGTTTTGTTAAAGGTAGATCGACAGTAACTAATCTGGTTGAAGTTACTTCTAATTGCATTAACAATATGAAAAGCGGATATGAAACTGATGTAATTCACACTGATTTTAGTAAAGATTTCGATGTGCTGTCGTTTAAAATTATATTACTAAAGCTCCGTGCCTTAGGATTTCCGGACTGGTTCATTGGTTGGACATCTTCATACCTCTCGGGTAGGGAGTACCAAGTTCTCTTTAGAGGTTATGTTTCAAAATCATTCACGGCCAACTCAGGTGTCCCACAAGGTAGTCATCTTGGACCTTTGATCTTTGTTTTCAGTGTGAATGATGTTGAAAGTATTATATGCAAAAGAATGCTTGGCATATATGCTGACGACATAAAAAATTACAAGAAAATTAAGGACAGAAATGATATGCTTGAGTTGCAGTGTGATTTGGATAGTTTTTCTACTTTGTGCAAAAAAATAATCTGGATCTTACTGTAAATAAATGCCAACTTATTACATTTTCAAAGAAAAGGATCCCAAGTACAAATTCTTATTATTTAAATCGTTTGAGCATTCCTATAGTATCTGTGGTAAAGGATCTAGGTGTATTCTGTGACCAGAAACTTAACTTTAAATATCACCTAAATTATACAATAAACAAAGTAAACTCTATGCTCGGGTTTATGAAACGATGGTCTAAGGAATTTGATGACCCTTGTGTCACTAGATCTTTATTCAGTAGTCTCGTGCGTCCGATTTTGAATACGGAAGTCAAGTCTGGTCACCTTATTACGCTTGCGATGTTTCTAGGTTGGAGATGGTGCAACGAAAATTCGCAAAGTTTTCGATACGAGCTATCCCTGAAGATTTTTTTTTTTATAATGATAACATTTCTAATTATTGTAATAGGTTGAATATTTGAAACTTACAAAGATTAGAAAAAAGACGGTCGGTAGCAGATGTGGTTTTCGTTCACCAGATCCTTCAAGGTGAATACCTATCGCCCTATATTATAAGTAAGCTTAGCATGAAGGTAAATACGAGATCGCTTAGAAATGCAGATACTTTCTACACGGATTTTCATCGAACTTCTTATGGGTGTTATGAGTATATTAGTAGAATCACGCGAAATGCCAATGTTTATGGTCTAGACTTTGATTTTACTATATCTAAGGAAACCCTTAAAACCAAATTATATGCTAGCATATAATTAATATGCCTTTCTGATCTCCCATTTGTATTAAAATGCTTTTTTTTATTCCTATTTTCTATCTCTAAACTGAACTAAATAATTTTATTTTAAAAGCTACTAAGCTACTAAAATTTGTTTACATCAGAGCCTAACCTAATAAATGGGTAGGTGAATGTTCCTTGGCATTAGCCGAGGAGTGCGAACACCTGTTGATGTTGTTGAAATTCGAAAATAAACCAAGAAGCAAATAAACAACATTTCTACAACTTTAAGAGAGAAAAAAAAACACAAGGTACACATAATTATATTAAATTGTAATGTATTAATAGAAAATTCTAGTGTGATTAAGTAGTAAATTGTTAATTTAAAAAGAAATTTTAAATATCTGAAAAGTTATCACATCATTCATCTAAAGATCAGCTAGCATCTACAACCATCTATCAGTGGAATCCACGGAAATAAAGATTGAAAAAACCATAAAATATATTCGATAGTATTATAACCTCAAAATTTAATAAATTCTATTATATTTTAGTGCAAGTCATTAATACAAAGAAGATATATAATTATAATTTTGTTTCCATGGAGGCCACCAATACCAACCAATTGTTCGCATTATTCAAGGAAGAACTGGCCATCCACCTTAAAAGTCAAATTCAGAAATTCAGCGAAGAAAATACCAAATGCAATCAACTAGTAATCGAAAAAATTGAGAAAATTGAAAAAATCGTAGAACAATCGAACGAACAATTTCAAACAGTTCACAATACGATTGCTGCTTTAAACCAAAAAATAGTTCAACAAGATAATATCATCGAAAGACAAGCTAGACAAGCCAAGAAAAATAATTTGTTAGTTTTTGGTATAAAGGAATCTGACTCAGAAAACCAAATTAGTGTGATTTTGCATTTTATTACGACATTACTCAAAGTCCAAATTTCTGTTGAAGAACTGAACTCAGTTAATAGAATCGGTCAAGTAAAAGGGAACAATAGCAGACCAATTCTGATAAGTTTTGTATCTTTTATTAAAAAAGAAGAAATTCTGAAATTAAAAGAGTGTCTAAAAGATACTAATTTTTCAATAAAAAGCGACTATACAGTGAAACAAAGAGTTAATAGGAGAAAGCTGGTTGAAGCTGCAAAAGTTCTGGAAGGCGAAGGTAAAGTAGTGGAAATAAAAAGCAATAAATTAGTGGTGGAAGGCAAAATAGTTGAAGTAAATTTGGATACAGAATCATTCATACAAACTGAAAAAGTAAAGTCAAAAAGAATTAGATCGCCTGAAGAGGAGATTGCTGAGAGGAAAAAAATAGTTAAAAACAGCGCTCCAAAACCTAATAATGTTGCAGATGAAACCAGAACAAGAAAAGATTCTACTGGTAATAAAAATTTGGTGAATGTGAATCAAGATTTAATACAGCAAAATCAACAAACAAAAATATAACATCAGTAACAATCAACAAATATAGGATCACACTGGAAACGAACAGGAACGACAACGGACTACGAGTAAGAATAACGGATAAATAATTGTATACAAGAGGAAGGCAACGGGAAACCACCTCGGGAACTGGTTCCCTAGTAAATCATCATCGAGTAAAGGACATTCGTGAACAAAATAAGTGAAATTGTGAATTGTTTAATATGAAGCTAAATAATAATAATATGAGAATAGCTACATGGAATGCAAGATCGTTGAATCAAGCTGGAAAGAAAAAAGTAGACTTAACCTGAATATTGTTGGAATTAGTGAAGTGCACTGGAGGGGATGTGGAGAAATTATTACTGAAACCAATCATCTTATTTACTCTGGGGTAGGAGAAGACCAGCCATTACGAAAAGGGGTCGGATTCCTAATTGATAAAAAATTAAAATCATGGTGTAACCAGCATAATCATGAAATCTGATAGAATAATAATGTTGCAGATGAAAACAAAAGCAGGAATAGTAAATCCGATACAAGTATACGCACCAACAGCCGATTGTGAAGACCAATTATGCGAAGAATTTTATGGAGAATTAAATGAATTAGTAAGTCTAAGAAAAAAAGAACATACTACTTTAATTTTAGGTGATTTTAATGCCAAAATTGGAAATACAGCTGTCGAAAACGTCGTTGGAAAGTATGGGTTAGGTTGGCGTAATAAAAGAGGTGATAGGCTAGTTGAATTCTGCATTGAAAATAAGATGATAGTAACAAATACGTGGTACAAACTACCTGCCAGACGATTATACACATGGACAGCACCGGGAGATAGTAATGAAAGGGTAATTAGAAATCATATGGACTTTATTTTAGTGAATCAGAGATATAGAAATTCTGTGAAAAGTCTAAACGTATCCTAGTGCTGATGTTCATTCAGATCACAATCCAGTAATTGCAAATATAGAGATCACGCTGAAAAAACCTAAGAAAAAAAATAATATGGTTAGAACTAATACTCAAATATTAAATATACCTGAAGTAAAACAAGTAATATCAATGAATATGAACAACAAATTGAAAAACTTAGATTGGGAGAAGGCGAGGTAGTAGACATTGGTAGACAGTGGAGTAAATTAAAAAAACCACTTGTAGAGGCGTGTGAAGAAAGTGCTAATATTAGGGAAATGGTGGCTAAAAATGAATGGATGACAGATGAAATCATACTGCTGATGAATGAACGAAGAAAGTGGAAATTGATTAACCAACAAAAGTAGAAAGAATTAAATACAATATGTAACGCAAATTAAATTTTTCTAATTCCTATGGGGTCCCCATAATAGTTTCCCCATGGAAACATTGGGCTACAATAAAATTCTGTGTTGGGAGGAAAGATACAGATTAAATGGACATTGCCTCGTCCTCCTTTTCAGCCAGGCCTAGTTACGCGGTTGGGCGTGGGAGGCAATGTCCGGGGCCAAATTTTCCCAGTCAGGAATTTTCACTACACAGGGACCGACAGCACCTGAAAAGGACAAGGAGGGGAAAGGGATGGTGAGGTAAAATTCCAGGTCGTTCAATCACATCTTATGGGGGTGCGTTCAGCAGTGCATGGCTAACTGAGCTGAATCCACACTAAATAAAACAATAAAACTCAGTATATTCGTTGGTAACACCTCTAAACAATTTATTATATATAATAAATAAATTTTAATATAAATTTTGAATTCAATGATTGTAATATAATAATATATTTAAAAAAAATAAAATAAAACAACAAAAAAACTGTACTTTATTTATATATATGGATTTTTTTTCTTTTATTTAATTTATATAGTGTTTCTTTTAATATTAAGTACCTGTGACTCAGCACGACGAGAAGCTTCCAGCGATCCGCTAACCTATATCATAGGAAAACCATATAAACCAAAAAAAAAAAAATCCAAAACAAAATTACCAGAAAATTGAAATTTACTCTACTGAAAATTCATTTGTTGAATTAAATAAAAATTTATCCACAAAAAAAATAAGCTACTCTACTAAATAAGCAAAAACAATGGAAAGCAAAAAAAAACTACAAATTTTAATAAAAGAATTTGAAAGCTACTCTACTACAACGAAATATTTGAATTTACAATAAAAAAAATGACGTTAATGGCGGTGTTACTATGTCGATGTTTCACGTGCCGGAACTGGTGTTACCCGGCGAAATTTCTGCAACGTGCTGGAACTGGTGCAATTCCAGATCAGTTGATGGGTTGAATGTTCTTTTTTTTCTTTTCTTTTTTTTTTCTTTTAATTATATATTTTTCGATATTTCAAAATTAATTATACTTATTTAATATAATTATTTTGCAATATTTATCTTGATTTTTATTATTAATCTTGATAAAATTCTCATTTAAATATAATTATTATAGATATTTATATTTATTTTTAATAATTTTTTTTCGTTTTCACTATTTTTAATAATCTTGGGTTTTTAGTTTCCAAAATGGCTACCATTATACTTTAAATGCCACATTCTTTTTTAAATGGTTTTAACTTTTTTTTTGTTTAAATGTACAAAAAAAAAGAATTTTTCATTTACACAATTTGGAGAAATTTATTATTTGGTTGGTAGATAATTTCCAAATAAAACTTTTTATAAGTTATAATATTTTCTCTCAATGGAGTAAAACAAAAAAAAAGGTCTCAGATTTTCTTTTTTGATTTGTTGTTGGCACACAAAAAAAATTTGTTAAAAAGAAAATTTTTATAATTTTCTTTTTTTCCGTATTTTCTTAATTATTATTTTTTTCTATTTTATATATATTTTATTACATATATTATAATAAATTATCCAAATTTTAAAGCGCACACTAAAATCACTTTGGAAATTTTATTTCTGACAAAAAAAAAAAGTTTCTCTTGTTTTTTTTAAAAAAAATATATAAATCTTTAGAACAAGATTAAAAAAATATTTTATTAATTTTTGAATTAATTATACTGGGGAAGAAAAAAGAATACTAAAACTTTTCTTCTCTTTTTCTAAATTTAATTTTAATATTAAATTCGCTTAAAAATTATTCACGTCATTCTATCTCTAATATTCAGACCCAACCAAAAAGAACTATCTAGAAAAAACGTGGTTGTTTCTTTTTGCTCTTGTTTTTTCTCCCCTCATTTCTTTCAGTTGTCACCCTGCATTTTTCCGCCGTCTGCAACGCCCTCAATTTCTCATGATGGAGTTACTTCATCGGCGCCCGACCCATGAAACCTTACAAAGTACATCAGTCAATTGTCATAAGTCAAATTGCTGATGAATGTCATGGCCGCCGATGACATAAAAAAAAGAAGTAACAAATATAATTTTCTTATTTTCTTTTTAATAATTAATACTTTTTTTTCAATTTTAGGATTTCCCGGCGTTACAAATAATTAAGAATAAAATCAGAATTGCAAAAGCTCATTATTGGGAACAAGAATGCAAAGAAGTTGAAGAACTGGAAAAACGGAATGATTATTTTAAGCTGCACAAAAAAGTAAAAAAAATCACAAGGACTGGGCAGAAAAAGAATTATGGTTCTCTTAAAGATAGAGATGGTAAAATTATTTTAGATTCGGAGCTCCGATTAAAGCGCTGGGAAGAATATATAAAGGAACTGTTTGATGATAACAGACCAGAAATAGCGAATGTTCCTGTAGTAGAAAGTTTTGATAATTTAGAAGAAAAAAAAATGGAAAACAACGTCTAGCAACGTGCCCTGATGAGATCCCCAACGAAGTTCTAAAACTATTAGATAATGATGCAGTAAAAATATTAACAACCTTATTCAACAAAATGTATAATTCCAGCATTATTCCAACGGAATGTTTTAAATCTACTTTTACCGTGTTACCAAAAAAAAATAATGCTACAGCTTGCGGTGATTTTCGTACTATTAGCTTGATGAACCATGCATTAAAAATATTTTTAAAAATCATCCATAATAGAATCTTCAAAAAACTAGACAACGATATTGGTGAAACTCAATTTGGGTTCAGGAATGCTACCGGAACTAGAGAGGCGTTATTTATGTTGAATATCTTGAGCCAGCGATGCAGCGAAATTAACGTGAAAGTACATATGTGCTTTGTAGATTTTGAAAAGGCATTCGATAAGGTAAAACATAACAAATTGGTAGACATTCTGAGAAGAAAACTAGTTGATGAAAAAAATATTAAAATAATCGAGTTTTTATACTGGAACCAATCAGCCGAAATAAGAACAGCAGATGGCACAAGTGATGAAATCAATATTAAAAGAGGTGTCAGGCAAGGCTGTATTTTATCACCATCGTTGTTTAATGCCTATTCCGAAGAAATTTTTAATGAAGCACTAGAGGGTATAGAAGTAGGTATCAAAATCAACGGGGAAAGAATGAACAACATCCGATTTGCAGACGACGCAGCGCTGGTGGCAGATAATATTAACGATCTTCACATGTTGTTGGAAAAATTAAATACTTACTGTGAGGAATACGGCCTGAAAATGAATATTAGTAAGACAAAATACATGGTTATTGGTGGCCACGCAGCAAGTAGTGAGAATTTAAAAATAAATGGTGTAACAATAGAAAGAGTCAATCGAATGAAATATTTGGGTACAATAATCGAAAAAACAACAAGCAATAGAACAGAAATAAAAAGCAGGATTGAACAAGCCAGAGCGGTGTTCAGTAAAATGAACAATTTGTTCTCTAAAAGCGATTTAAATATTAAGCTAAAAATAAAACTACTGAAATGTATGGTCAACACTTCTCTATGGATCAGAATCTTGGACGATGAAGAAAGCGGATGTAAAGAAAATTGAAGCGTTCGAATTATGGTCTTATAGAAAAATATTGAAAATTTCATGGAGGGATAGGATCACGAATGAGGAAGTGTTGACAAGAATGCACAAAGGTAAAGAATTATTCAACATCATAAAAATTAGAAGACTTAGCTTTTTAGGACACATCAAGCGAGGAAGCAAATATAGAATTCTGCAAGTAGCTCTGCAAGGGAAAATAATAGGTACAAGAAATAGAGGCAGAAGGCGTAAAACTTGGCCGAAAAATATAGAAGAATGGTTCAGTATTTCCACGGTAGATGTGTTTAGATTAGCTAGATCAAGAGATGATGTTCGTACGATGATGGCCAACCTCCAAAGTGGAGTGGAACGTAAAGAAGAAGAATGTATTAAATGTTGTGAAACCCCGAGATATCTGAAAAAAATATATTTATTAAAATTAAAAAAAAAAACAATATATATAAATATACTTACATCGGCGTAAACCTTTCTGCCATGTTGTTTATTATAGTTATAAATGTCAGTCAGAAAAAAAATATGTCGTGAAGTTGGTTACATGTAGTAAGTCTTTGTGTATGAACAACTAGATGTCTTGTTGGTGGTGGTGAAAATTATATATTTTTTCGAAAATCATGAAAAAAACAAAGAATGATATTGATTTGACCCTGGGTCAAATAAAGGGCATGATTTTTGAAATTTTTTGAAAAAATAAGAAAAGAATAGAGGAGTCGTATGTTAACCGTGGCGCTGGACACCGGCTTGTTAAGTATTTTGTAAGCTTTTTTTTTTGTAATTCGTTTTTTTTAGTTTTTATTTTGAAAAAAATTCAAATTTTTTATCACTTTTTATTTTTAAAAGAAAAAAAAGGAATTTAAATTAAATCCGTAAAACAAATTACACGGAATAAAATTTAAAAAGAAAAAAAAACAATAAACTTTAAAAGAAAAAAAATTGTGGAATATAGTGGATAGAAAAAAAGTACTATCACAAGAAAAAAATTAGTCATATCAAATTAATGAGCCGGGAAAAATATAATCTCAATTGTTAATATTTATTAGTGTCCAGCGCGCGCGTCAGTTTTTCTTTGGTTTGGGTCCTGTATTAAATTGTGTTCCTGTGTTCCTGTGCTGTTAATGGTTGCTGTGTCCTGGTCCGTAGTCCTGCAGAATCATCTTGTTGCAGTCATAGTTGGAAGCAGTGTCAGTCATCGTGCAGTGTGGGGAAATTGTTTTGGGTTAATTTTTTTTTGGGGTTTTTCTTGCTTTTTTTTTGTAAAGTAGTTTTTTTTTTTAAGAATTTGTAATTTGGTTTTATTAAATAAGTAGAGTAAATTAAGTATTGTTAATATTGAAAAAAAAGAAAAGAAATTAATAGGAAGAAAGTCTATACCAATTAAACAAAAAAAAAATTGTATGTTCCAAAATCAAATTTAGAATTTAGGTGCATCTCAGCTGATCCAGACATGTCCGGAGCAGTCGCAGCATAAGTATTAAATACTAACCATAAAAGATATGTGAAAAAATTTTTTTTCCTATTAGGTTTTTTGTTTTTCTTAAATAAACCGAATAAAGGCATTATTAATTTTGAAAACAAATTCAAGATTTTGATTTATTTTCCTGTGTTTTTTTTTGAATAAATTATTTGTTTTATATATATATATACACAAAATTCAATTCTCATTATATTTTTTTTTTAAATATATAAAACCAAAATTAATTAATCAAAAAAAACCAAACTACATTTGTGTTATTATTATTATTATTATGAGCTTATAACACCCTTTTATTCAAAATTCATTTTTATATAATATAATTCATTATTATGCAAAAATTCAATTCATTAATATATGATTCTAAAATAATTTAATTATGTATTTCTAATTCAGTTTAATATTAATATTTAAGTTTAATTTAATTTAAATAATTTATTAGAGTTGCTTTGATTTTATATTAATAATAAAATTACTAATATTGTTATGTACTACGGGTAAAAGCCTCCCCCAGGTTTTTCCATTCAATTTTATCTTGGGCCACTATCGTCCATTGTCTGGACATTCCGTTTATTTCATCTACCCATCTTTTTTTCTGTCTACCAATTTTTCTTCTTTCATTTGGTTCCCATATCGTTGACAAGTTTGTCCATCTTAGATCTTGTAGTCTTGCAATATGGCCCGCCCAACGCCATTTTAACTCTCTAGATCGTTGAATTACGTCTACAAAGTTTGATCTTTCTCTGATGGTAGTGTTTCTGGTTCGAGTCCATCGGCTTATTTTTAACATAGATCTCTCCATTGACCTTTGACATACTTTTAGTTTTTCCATGTTTCTTACCGTAAGAGACCATGTTTGCGCACCGTATGTTAAAACAGGTAAAATGGCAACGTCATGTTTTCGATTGCTATGTCGTTGTTAATTTTTTGATAGACCAAAACTGCCTCCATGCATTTGTAATTCTTCTATCTACTTCTTTATTTTGACGGTTATTAAACGATATTGTTTGTCCCAAATAGATAAAGTCATCCACTATATCAATCACTTCGTTATCTATACGAATTACTGGCATATTGTAGTTTGAAATAATTTTTGTTTTCGTTTTATTTAAGTTCAGACCAACTTTTTTAATTTCGTCTTTCAATTCAGTTAACATGTTTTTTGTTTCGTGATATGTTTTCGAGAAGAGGGCAATATCATCTGCGAATCTAAGGTTATTTAGGTTGTTATTATTTACATTTAGATTTATACCATAACTAGACCATTTTAGATTTTTAAAAATTTCTTCTAGTACTGCCGCGAATAGGGATGGCGATAAAGGGTCGCCTTGTCTAACACCCCTATTTATCTTAAAGTAATTACCTTCACGTTCTAGCATTATTTTAGCTTTACAATCACTATATATATTTTGTAGTAGCCTTATATATTTATGGTGCACATTTTGTGCCTTGAGTGCTCGCCAAATAAAAACGTGATCTATACTGTTGAACGCCTTAAGATAATCTATAAAAGTTATAGCAATTGGTATTTGGTATTCTGAGCATTTTTCTATTATTTGATTTATGCTATGAAGATGATCGGTTGTTGAATAGCCGGATCTAAATCCAGCCTGATCTATTGGTTGATTAGCATTTAGAGGTATTATTATTCTTTTTAATATACATTTGGCAAAAACTTTATACAGCGTTGATAGTAGGCTGATTGGTCGGTAGTTATTAATGTCGTTTTTATTTCCTTTTTTGTGAATAAGAATTATTGTTGAGCATTTCCATTGATCTGGTATAATTTCTGTATTTATTATTTTATTAAAAGTTTCTGTTAAAATTGGTATGATTTCATCCGTGCTATACTTTAAATATTCAGCATTTATATTATCACTTCCTGTTGACTTTTCATTTTTTAATTGTAGAATTGCCTCTGAAACTTCTGCATTCGTTAGATGTGGTATAATCAAGGTGTCGTTTAGTTCTGGCATTAATTCTAATTTTTGTTCATCTGATAGTGAAGATGTATATAGATTTTCGTAAAAGTTCGTGGCTTCTTTTAATATATCATTTCTATTTGTATATTTAATATTGTTTTTCGATATATCGGTTATCCATTTTTTCCCTTTTGTAAAGCTTTCCTTGATTTTTTTCAACGAGCCGGTATCTTTCAGAGTCTCTCTAATAATATTATCTTTATGTTGTTTGATATCTTGCTTACATTTTTTCTTAATTTGTTTCCGTAGATT
Source organism: Empis stercorea (assembly GCA_949752835.1). Lineage (NCBI taxonomy): Eukaryota > Metazoa > Arthropoda > Insecta > Diptera > Empididae > Empis > Empis stercorea. The sequence continues at coordinate 33,754,821 of OX457089.1, forward strand.
TTTTAATTCTACTTTTTCGTTTTCTGTTAGCAGTTCTTTAGCTCTCATCTCTTCTCTTTTATCAATAAGGTGTAATGTTGTATCAGATAATTTATTTATTTTTAATTTACCAGTTTTTAAAATTCTACTAGATGTAGTGATGCTTTTCTCAATAGAGTTGTATATTATTTGTATGTTTTCTGATGAGCTGTTTTGGATCATCTCTAGTTGTTCTGCTATATTTTCACGATAACTAGTTAAAATATGTGGTAAAATTTTATTTGGCAAAATTTTTGGCTGAGTAAGTTTTCTGTTCCTATGGGTATTAATCTTGAATTTACTTCTTAGTAGTCGATGATCTGAATCGAATTTAAAATTTTTGAGAGTTGACACATCGCAGATACTATCTCTTCTATTTGTGAGTATAAAATCAATTTCATTTTTTACACTACCATTTGGCGACCGCCAGGTCCATTTGTCTTTTAATTTCTTTTTAAATAGTGTATTTCCTATAACTAGCTTGTGCTGCCAGATCCACTGGATCAATCTTTCTCCTCTTTTATTTCTATTACCATAGTTATGATTTCCCATTATTAATTCTTCGCCTATTTCTTGTTTCCCGACTTTACTATTAAAATCACCCATTATTATTAAGAAATCGCTATTAATTTTGGATATAGCATCATCTAGCTTATCGTAAAAATTTTCTAGTATTTCATCGGATGCAGCTTCTGTTGGCGCGTATATTTGTATAATAGCTATGCTTTTTGAATCAAATTTAAGTTTTAAGCCAATAATTCTTTCACTAATTAAAATTATTTCTTCTACGTGATTCTTAAGGTGTTTATTAATTAGTATACCAACTCCATGGAGACCTTTCGTTTCCCCTTTGTAACAAAAAATAGTTCCATCTTGTCTTTCAATAATTTTTTCGCCGTATATTCTTACCTCCGCGAGACCAACTATGTCCCACTTTATTTTGCTTAACGCGTTATCTAATTTTTCCATTTTATCTTCACCTAATAGTGATCTAGTATTATACGTACATATATTTAATTTATCAATTTTATTATTTATAATGCCATTATTATAGGTTTCAATTTCTTTTTTATTTAAATTTTGTTTATTTCTTGTTTTATTATTATTATTTATCTTGTTTTTGTTTGTATCTAAATTGTTTATTTTCTTTGTAGTTTTTTTGGCTATTTTATTTGATTCTTTAATATAGTTAGTTATTTTCCTTGTAGTTTTTTTGACCATTTTATTTGAATCTTTAATATAGTTAATGTTGTTATCATTATTATGAAAACTTGGGGGGTTTTGGCCATAATTTCCCACGGTGGCTAACCGGGTTGGGAAATATAATTTCGTTTTAATTTTTTCTGTGTTATATTTCGTTAAATCATATTCATATCTATTTTCGAGTGCTGGGTTTTCGTTTATTGTATTATTCATATATTGTTTATGTTCTATTTGCTACTGCATTGTATTAGTGTTGTTTGTACTTAATGATTTATTTGGTGAATTTTCATTTCTATTAATAATCGATTTTTTTAAGATGAGTGATTTTTGTTTTTTATTTTCTTGGTGAACTTTGTCTTCTAATTGAATAATATTTTCTTCGATAGATCTGTTTCTTTTGCTGTTATCGTTCTCTTTAATATTAGTTTGTTTTTGATTTTCCTTTAATTTTTTCTGTAATCTAATTTCTTTATTTCTTTCCACTAATTCTCTTGGTAAATCATCGACAAAGAATATTTTATATGGTAATTCTCTTAAATTACCTTTGTTTTTCATTATTAATTCTTTCTTTTTATATGTTGTTAAGCCTAACATTACAGGTCGAGTTTTATTTGTATCTTGTTTCCCCATTCTGTATATAAAATCAATTTCTGTATTTTCTAAATATATGCCAATAGTTTTCGTAATAATATCTGAAACTATTCCTTCTAATAAATAATTGTTATCTTTTGTTTGATCTTCTGAAAGCCCATATATTATGATATTTCTTTTCTTTGCATCTTTTTCATTCTTAATAATTCGACTTTCTAATCTCTTTTGGTTTTCTTTAATATTATTTATTTCAGAATCTACGAATTGGTTTCTCGAATTTATATTATCGTTAATACTTTTAGTGTTTTCTTGCATCTCTAATCTTAAATTTGCAATTGCTTCCAAAATTTTATTTTCATTCATTTTTATATATTTACTTGATTTTAATAAACACCTGTCAGTATGCAAATTTTTATATAATAACTTTTTGAGATCTATTTTAAATTAATCTATATTTTAGTAGATGGCGCTTTCAATAGTATTTTGTTTTTATTAGTTTTTATGTATAAACTATGTTTTGAGGTACTCTAGTCCAATATTGTTAATAAATACGTCAAATATCAATATCAAATAATGATGTGTTTTTGATATGGACTTTGGACTTTCATATGAATTACTTATTCAATAATTTTTATCTCTCAAATAATTTTATTTGCACCAATTTAGACATTTATAAAATAGTGACTTATTTGTGTTATTATTTATTTATTATTATTTTTGTGTGGTGTATTGTATAGGTACGTCGGTACATCGTTGGGAGTGCTGAGTCCCTGTTGGAATTTATTTTTCTTGTGTGCCCCTTAATTTTGCAGTGGCGACATGGCAGAATAAGTCGGTGCAGATGAGTGATCCGGAGTAGCCGAATTCCTTTCTTGTTGTCCTTTTCCTTTTTACCTTTCCATATTCTTTTCGGTCCATCATTGATTATGATGTAACCAATGTGTTGGATTGAAGAGAACATTTGTTGGTGATATGGTGATTAGTAGGATCATTGGTCGACCCACACCCCACAGACTGTGCTGAGCCGGCAACAAGGAGGAAATCCCAATGATCCTGGGAGCTGAACGTAACGAAAAGAGAATTATTTTTTTTGTTTAGAAAAAAAAAAATATTCTTGGTATTACTTCAAATAGTGATTGTGGCTAGGTCACTCATACCTGGCACCCAATGCTTTCGGCTACCGAACCCTTCTCCTCCGAACTTATAACAAATCAATAAAATTTGATTTCGTTACAGTTGGCGCCCAATCATGGAAAAAAAAAAACTTGGAGAAATTGTAGTGACGTTTGGTCACCCGAATTTTTTTTTTGTGTAATGAAATTTTTTTTTTGTATTATCAACTTCATCGGAATTGGGTTGACTTCCAACCATTTCACATAAAACCGAGTATGATTATATTTTTTTTTGTTAATTATTTATTTTTTTCAAGAGTACAGCTGATAGTTAGAGCGTGACATGGTTGTCCATGTTGTTGTCCTATCAGTCTGGAAGGAAGCGGGGTAATTAATAGATCTGGAGTTAGAAAAAAATTTAGGTTGTCCTTGATTTGTCCTTTGATAAATTTTGTTTTTGTCGTTGACGTTGTTTTTGTTGTCTCTTATTTGACAAATTTATGGTCTTTTTATTTATTATCGGTATGTGGACTGGAAGGAAAACATTTTAAGGCGGAAGATCCCTTCCTGTTCCTTGGTCTTATCAAAAAAAAATACACAATTTTTTTTTGATTTATAGAAAAAAAAAACACAAGATTTATTAATTATAATTATTAAATTATTTATAAAAAAATTGAATATCAGGATAAATTTATAATTTTTTTTTGTGTCAGCTGATTATTTATTATTAATTTGGTGATAGCTGTGAGAAAAAATAAAGGTAGTAGAGCAATAAAAATAGAGTAGTACCAAATTACCGTAATAGAATTCCCCAATAGCCAAATATCACAATATTGTGACAAAAAATTGTCACCAAAATGTGGCGAATATGTGAGTCTAGTTGACGCCTGGTCACATCTGGGGTCACATTTTTGTTGAACAAAATGTGACAAGAATGTGGTTGAATTTGTCACATTTTTGTGGTTGAATTTGTCACATTTATGTGAGAAATTTTGTCACATTAATTTAAGAAGTTTTGTGACATTAATGTGAACATATTTTTTGAATATTTTTGTGTTCCAATTAGTATTATATTCTAAATTAATAAAATTTTGTAGATGTTTCAGTATTTATTTCTTTTTATTTCCTTAATTATGTATACATAAATAAATAAAGTTATAATATAAAATATTCATTGTTCTTATATGTTGTCTAATAATATTATAAAAAATATGTACATTTAAAAATAAAGACATTGTAAATTCATACATTTTTAACTATTTAAATAATATTTTTTTTTAAAAATTAATTCATTTTACTTATTCTAAAGTAATACTATAAAAAGAATATATATTCATAACATTTGAAAAAAAAATCACTAAAATTAAATATTATGATTTTTCTGTGTTTTCCGATAATATTGTACTGTCTTTAGCACATCGTCTTCTGAAAAATCTTGGTGTCATTTTCACTGTATCTGAAAAATAAAAAATAAAATATTTTTTTTATTTTATTTTTATATTGTCTACTCCAAAGTCTTAATTTCTTACCTATTATTCAAAATTAATTTAAAAGATTATTCAAAATTAATAAAAAAAATTATAAGGTGTGTTCAATACTCCGGGGCCGTCAGAGCAGAGTAAGATTTTTTTGTTAGGGAGTAAGTAATATTATAAATAGTTAAATTTTTTTGAGATTAGGTAATTGGTGGGAGTTAGAATTATTATTAGGATAGGTTTATTAATTATTGGCAGTTTGTACTATTTATTTAATTCTTTTTACAATAATTGTTATTTATAGAAGTAGTATTAAGTGGATTTTTTTTTTGTAAAATTTTTTTTTTTATTTATTTTCTTATTTAAAACTTTTTACAATAATTGTTATTTATTAATTAGAATTAGTTTTTGTATTATTATTTAGTATAGTTCGGGTGTGGTTTCATTAGTTATTTGTTATTATTAGTGGTTAGTTACAATCAGTGTTATTTATTGGGCTTATTCTGACAGTCGTATTTTCTCGCGAACGACACGCCTTAGAGAAAATGGTATGGTTAAAATACGACACAGATGAAAAAAGTAGTATTCTCTGAGTCGTTACGATGAAACGCTTTGAAATGTCAAAAAAGTAAAAAATTTGTCGTAGGCAATTTTGCTTACGACTTTAGAAAATCGTAAAGTAAAATGTGTTTTTTGTACCATAATCAGGCCCGGTTTTAAGCGGCACTTTTCGCACTTTTCGAGGGCGGCATTTTATAATTTTTTTGTCAATTTCAACAAGAAAAATAAAATGTTGTTTTTAATAACTTCTGTTCTACTCCATTATAATTGCAACAAAGTAACTTTTTTTTTTTTGGTTTTTTTTTTAAATAACGAAATTATTTTGTTTAGGCGGCGGTGCGTTTTCCGGGAACGTTTTATTGTTTTTACATAAATATACCGTATTGTAAATAGAAGCGTTGGTATTGATATTTCATATTTGTTTTAAAAGTCGAAGAAGAAATATTAAAAAAATTTTTTTACAAAGTTTTACAAAAATTCAGTTCTCAAGTGTATGGTGTTGGTGTATCATAATATCCAATATTAATAATCATATATATATATGTATATATCAATATAAAATCAATATTAATTATCATATTAATCTATTACATATAACATAAACTTTTAATTGAGCAGGTAAGTAAATTAATTAAATATAAATAATTGGATATAAATGCTTTATTTTTTGTTTAAGTTTAAATTATTTAACCTATACAATATAATGGACCGGAATAAGAGACAACGCTTGTCCGGATCACAATACAAAAAAATTAGGCTTCAACGTGAGTCAAATTCTGGCAAACAGAAGAATGCTTTGTTGCAGTTTTTGAGAAGTTCGTCAAGCAGCACAGCACAGGCACCTATAGTAGCTTCAAACCGAAATGAAAGCGAAATTGAAATCGAAGGCGGCGGAGAAATAGGGTGTGCGGAGAATGTTATTGAAGATAACGATTCAGATTCTGATTACCAAAATACTTCTAAAGAACCAGAAAATTTAGATGAAGTAGAAGTTATTTCTAATTTAAATGAAGTCGTTGCACAGAACGTAGATGATATAGGACAAAAGAAAAATAATGAAGATCAAAACAATAAAAATTTGCCTCTTAATTTGAATGATCCGGCAAACTGGCCTATAATAGACGGTAAATTTAAAGCATTGCTGGTTAAGTATGGACCGATTCAGAAAATTCCGGTATCATTTCCAGAAGATGAAGAAGGTAGAAAATTTTCCTGGTTTCATTTTTATCGCCGAATGTCTAACGGTGATAAAATTAAACGCACTTGGCTTGTATACTCTAGTACAAAAGACACTGTATTTTGCTTTTGCTGTAAGATATTCAGTCCTAATAAATTCTCCTTGTCATCGAACGACGGATGCCGAGATTGGAAAAACCTTTCTGTTATTATCAAACGACATGAAACATCAAGTGCCCACACTACTGCATATTTAAATTGGAGAGAGCTGGAGGTTAGACTTAAATCAGGGACTACCATTGATGATATTAATCAGAAAATAATTCAATCTGAAACACAACATTGGCGAAAAGTTCTTGAAAGAATAATAACATTAATTAGGACTCTTGCTGGACAAAATCTAGCATTAAGAGGAACCTGTGAAAAGCTTTTCGAGCCAAATAACGGAAATTTTTTGAAATTTATTGAATTCCTAGGAAATTATGATCCTATTATGAGTAAACATATTCGACGAATAACAACAAGTGAAATTCACACGACATATCTCGGAAAAACAATTCAAAATGAAATCGTTGAGTTGCTTGCCAATAAAATCAAAGATCACGTCTTAACAAAACTAAAACAAGCAAAGTACTACTCAATTATTTTAGATTGTACCCCCGATATAAGCCACAAGGAGCGGATGACAGTTGTTTTTAGGTTTGTCAGTGCAACTGAATCATCTTCAGAAAAAGCAGCTGAAGTCATAGTTTCTGAACACTTCGTAACTTTTCTTGAATTACATGATACAACTGGAGCAAATATGACAAAAATTGTAATCGATAAGTTGCAGGAATTATGCGTAAATCTTGATGACATGAGAGGACAACGGTGTAACAGGATGAGTAATTTTGTTCAACAAAAAAAATTACCACCTGTTAGCTATAAGGTAAGTCGGAGGAGGTAACTTCGGAGTTCTAGTGAAGTGGGCGCCAGGCCTAGGGTGACCAACAGCGCATCACAAAAAAAAACGCTAGACCAAAATTTCTATTACTAGAACTCCTTGGACCACTGGGATTTCCTCCTAAGTGTGCCAGCTATGCTCAGCCTGTGGGGCGTGAGTCGACCAGTGATCCAAACGGCAATCAATACTACAATACGATGATGCTTTCACTAATAAAAATTTTCACAAAAAAAATCTTTAGAGTGAAGCACCATCGCTTAAGGAATTAGGAGAGATAGGAGAAGAATCCAATGCGATCCATCCTGGGGAATTTCAAAAATCAGCCAGCCATTAAAAAAAATTCAACAACAAAAAAAAATCAAGAAAGAAAAACAACCCAGCAGCAGCAACCCAGCGATGCCAACTCAACTCAAATAAAATAATAAAAAAATTTGGAATTTTTTTAAAAAAAATAATCAAAAATTCCAACAAATCATAATAAATAAAACGATATTATTTGTATTTTTGTTTCTTAATAAACCGGTGGTTTTTCTGTTGTTTTTTTATTATTATTACTCCATTAAGAATTTTTTTTTTTTTTTAAAGAATTATAAATATATATAATAAAAAAAATGTAGGTGTGGTGTACGCAACCTACTTATACTAGTTAATCTACTTTAAATTTTTTTGTTTGTTTTTTTACTTCAAATATAATAAAATCAATAAATAAAACCAAAAATATATATTACGTTTTTACTTTACACAAAAAAAAATCAACTTTACTTTACAAAAAAAAACTACCTTTCTACAAAAAAAATTACTAATAAATTAACACAAAAAAAAATTTGTTACGATACTCTACTTTACTTTACAACAAACAGAAAAAAATTTTACTCTACTACAAAAAAAAATTAATAAATAAACACTAAAAATTAAGCAAAAGCAAATAATATAAATAATTCTAATCGTACACCACAAAATTAATTAATTAAATAACAAAATTTACAGTACCTGGTAATACCTGCTTCCTGCTCCGGCATGCCAGGACGGGAACCAGCTACCTGTACCTACACAACAATAAATAAATAAAAACCACCAAAACAACAAAAATCAAAAAAAAATTAAAACGCTGCCGCCGCTACTCTGCTCTTCCTAGAATGTTGCTGATATTTAGTTGTTCCTTTCTGGATCGGTGCGATGCGGCTTTTTGTTTTTTTCTTTTTTTTTGTTTCTTTTTTTGGTTTTTTTTTTTTTAAATAAGCCACAATTTTGGGCATTACACCACCAAAGTACTATTTATAATTTATTATTATTGGTAGATATATATATATCATAACCAAAAAGTTTTTTTTCTTTTCTTTTTATAATTTATGACCGTGCCGGACGCGGTAATTTAATTATTATAAATAATTAATTTCTTATTTATTCTAGTTTTTTTTTTATTTCTGCAATTAATTCTTTTTCTCTTTACCACACATTTTATTTTCCAAAATCAAAATATATATATATTTTTCTTTCTTAATTTAATAAAAATTTACAAAAAAACACAAAAACCCCGACCATCCGGCAGCAAAATTTTTTTCGACTCCCCGAAACAATCCAATTTTCAAATTTTTTTCCAATTCGAAAACTCTATTGTTTCCTCGATCGCGTGATCTCTTGACTTTCGGAATCAAAACATGACCCGCAAGGGCAACAAAGGTTGTCTATTGTTTTGATCCGAAAATCAAGAGACCGCAGCGCTGACGGGAATTTCGAAACCTATCACTATGGCTACCCACCTAACCAAATTTTACCTCCGCGCCTGTCCACTAACTGACATCTGAGATGTGACAAGCCGGCATACAAATAACATCAAGATGGACGCAGACGTAAACAACTAAACAAGGTATTTTTTTAATTTCTTTTAATTTAATAATTTTTTTATTTTCTTTTTAGAAAACCATATAAAAAAAAATACAAGGTGTCACAAAACAGACCTGTCTGGAGCTTAGCGTTCCAGACAGGCCTGGAAAACACCGACTCGCCACACCCCAGATGAAAAAAAAAACTATACAACTAATACCACTAAAATAATAACACTTCATAATTAATTTTAACTACCAAACTACAATAAATATTAACTATAAATAATCTAATTAAATAATAAGCTATAATATTAACAAAACTAAATAAATAATACTAACAAAAAAAATTTCCCATAAATAAACAAATACCTATAAATCTAACACAAAAAAAAATTTTAAACTAATAATATTTTAACTTAGACTAATAAATTGAACTACTAATGAATATTCCTACCCAAATAAATAAATAAACAAATACTTAATATATAATTAATATACAGGTAAATAAATAACAAAAAAAAATTTTAACTAAACTTATACTAACTTATTCTCGAAAATGTAATAATATTAACTAATAATAACAAAAAAATTTAGTAACTCACGGGTAAAGGTGGGTAGCCAGGTATTATAGGTTAAAATAACTATAATAAATAACAAAAACTAACCTACCTACATATAATTGTAAATTAACTAATCACTAATAAATAATAATAATAACAAAAAAAAATTAACTATACTAACTAATAATAATATAATAACAAAAAAAAATTAACTAATAATACTAATAAATAACAAATAATTGTAAATAAAAAAAAATCTAACAAACACTAAATAAATAACAATTATCCAAAATATCACAGGTGGTAAATTTTTTTCTCTGAGTCAACGTGGGGCTGTCCCACACCCTGACTACTCATGCTCTATTACTATGCTAGCCGGGCCATAATTTATATTTTTTTTTTTTTTCAAATCAATACTGTACAAATTTTTTTTCTTTAAGTTTTTAGATCTTTCGCGTGGACAATGTATTGCCTTATGGTGTCGCTATCTTCTACAATGTAGCACACTTGACCCTTTTCGGCGACAATGGTGCTTTTGTCCAGGGTTTTGCAAATTTCGCGGTAATATTTTTTTTGAAATCGCTTAAAACATGGGTTCGACGGTACGCAACTTGCCCAGGTAAATACTTTTTAAAATTTTTATTTGCACGCAGGTTGTAAGTTTTTTCATGTCTTTTTTGTGCTTTTTCCAGATTTCTGACCACCGCATCGTGCACATCATTTCGTCGATGCTCCTGGTCAATAACGATATTCTCATTCAGCGAATTTAATTTACGAAGCAACTCGTAAGAAGTACCGTCGGTCATCATATGATATCCGAATGTAAGGTAGAATGGAGAAAACCCAGTGGCGTCATGGACGACATTCCGCAGAGCGCATGCAATGTGACTCAGCTTGTCATCCCATTCTTTATGGTTGGTTTGATCTATATACATTCGGATAGCAGTGACGATGTTCCGATTGACTCTTTCCGACGCATTAGCCTGAGGATGGTACGGAGCGGTGAATTTGTGGTTAATATTGTAAGTTTTTATTAATTTTTCAAATTCCTGTGCAGTGAATTGCACCCCGTTGTCAGACAACAACACTTCTGGAATGCCGAAAAGGTGGAAGACTTCGGATTGCAGGAATTTAATGATCGGACCTGTTGTTGCCTGACGCAAAGGTTTGAGTAACACAAATTTCGAGAACTGGTCAAGAACAATTAATATACATGTATTACCTTTTTTAGATCTAGGATATGGACCAAGCAGATCAATATTAATATATTGCCACGGACGGACCGGAGGACTTTGGACAACCAGAGGCGGTCTTAAGCATGTATTAGGCGCTTTTGCTTCTTTACAAGCCTCGCACCAAGAAATGTAAGTGGTAATGTCATTTCGCATTCTTGGCCAAAAATACATGCGCTGAATTTTTTCTATAGTTTTGTCCACCCCCGAGTGTGCTGACATAGGATCATCATGGAAGTGTTGGATCACGCCGGCTCTTAACGCAGGAGGTATCCACAATTTCCATTTCCAAACGGGAACATCGGTAAGTTGATGTTCTCGAAAATGTTGCCCCTTGAAAATGACCCCATCCACGATTTTAATGTCTGGGAATTTACCATGATTATTGGCGAAAATGTTCACGTGGCGTTGATATTCAGGGTCTTGAAATGCCGGATCCTTGGCGTAGACAATATTGATCTCTTTCAACTGGACGGTCATCATATCGATTTCTCCACGAGATAACGCGTCCGCCACAATATTGTCGCTGCCCTTCCGGTGTTCAATCTTGAAATCAAAACCCTGAAGTTTCAAACTCCAACGCGCCAACCGACCCGCCAAATCCTTTTGGTTCATCAACCACTTTAGGCTGGCATGGTCGGTAATCACAGTAAATTCCGTCCCCTCAATGTAAGGTCGGAATTTTTTTATGCTTAGTACCGCTGCGAGGCATTCTAATTCCGTCACGCTGTAGTTTTTTGAGCGGAATTTAATTTCTGGGACATGAACGCTATGGGGTGTTCATGCCCCGCTTCATCCGTTTGGAATAGAACACCTCCGACACCGGTCTTCGACGCATCACATTGTACGGAGAACCGACGATTAAAATCGGGATTCACGAGTACGGGGGCCTGCGTTAAGGCCAGTTTCAAAGCGAGGAATGCTCCCTCAGCGGCATCATTCCACTTGTCCGGATTTTTCCCCTTCAATAAATCCGTAATAGGCGCTGCAACTTCCGTCATGCCCAAAAACCGTCTGATCTGTCGCACAGTTTTTGGCCTCGGAAAGTTTTGGATGGCGTCGATCTTTTCAGGGTCCGTTTTAATGCCTTCGTGGTCAATAATATGACCTAAATATTTAGTTTCGGTCTGGCAAAATCGGCTTTTCTCGATGTTAATGGTTAGTCCAGCTTCCCTCAAACACCTTGCTACTTTACTCAAGAGCTCCATGTGGATGTCAAAGTCTTCCGAGAGGATCAAAAGATCATCAAGGTAAACAAAGACATCCTCATGAAGCTCGTAAGGGATAACTCTATCCATAAGCTTGCAAAGTGTTTTCGGGGAGTTGGACAAACCGAAAGGCATTCGTTTGAAATGGTACAACCCACGACCGGGGACGATGAATGCGGTTTTGTCTCTGGATTTTTCCTCCAGTTCAACCTGCCAGAACGCCATTTTTAAATCTAAACTAGTGTTAAATTTGGTTTTTTTGACTCTACTAAAAATCGAATTGATATGAGGAAGCGGATAGGCATCACTCTTGGTGACGGCATTCACCTTGCGGGCGTCAAGGCACAACCTTAGGGTGCCGTTTGTTTTTTTCACCAACGCCAAGGGCGATGCCCATGCACTTCGACTCTCTTCGATTATGTCCTGCTCTAGCATTTTATCTAATTCTACATCTAACAATTTTTGCATAGGCAGAGATAATGGATACGGACGGACTACCTGAGGTTTCGCATCTCCAACGTCGATTTCGTGTTTTAGAATTGTGGTTTTCCCCAGACCAGATGTGCGAAACGACGGAAACGAATCGATCACTTCGTGAAGCCTTTGTTGTTGGTCAATATTCAACTTATGCATTTTTTTATCATCATTAGTTAATTCAGATAATTCTAGATTTTTAAACGGAATCGCATTAAAAGCGTCCCAAAAATCCATTCCCAAAATCATGGACCGTTGAATGGAGGGGATCAGAAAAAATTTGATGGTTTTTGTCACGCCATTATAAATGATGTTCAGGAATACGTAACCGATGACACCTTGAGGGTTACCATCGGCAGTATTCACACTGGTCGTGATCGGAGTGTACAAAATGTTCAACTCCCGCAACAAATTTTCCCCATCCTTCCCCAAACAACTAATATTGGCCCCACTGTCCAACAACGCAAAATGGTTTTTATTTGCAATTTGTATCTTCATGAACGGACGATTGTCTCCATCCGGCCTGAGGTACGTAGCTTTCAACGTTTTTCGGATTTGCTCCCTCTTACTAAAATGTTTTTTGGATCTACAATTATTTCTATTATTAACTAAACCTAATTCGCTTATGCTACTTAATGGAGGATTTTTAGAAGCTACACCTAACTTATACCTATCACCGGACTCTACGGTTGAGGATTCGGACGAGGGCGGTAGCTTGGTTGCCTCCAGTTTCCCAAACCCGCTTTGGCGTTTCCCTGAAGGTTGCCGGGATGACACCTCGGACACTTATTAACATAAGTATTTTTGTAACCACAACGATAACAAAATACTTTTAATGGATGGGGACAATCTCGAAATAGATGTCCCAAATCATCGCAATTAAAACAAATAACGTAAGTATTTTTGTCGGCAGGTACGACAGTGGCGGACGGAACTCCCGGATGAAATTTATTATCTTGGACGGACAGGACTTCTTTAATTGGAGCGGACGGACATGGCGGTTCTGGCAGATTGGATTTTTGGAGCGCCGGATTTGTTAGTATGTAATTTGAGTCAACGTTCTCTGCCAACTCATGGACATACAATCTACGGGGACGAACTTGGTCCTCGGCTGACTCACCAATTTCCCTCCACTTCCTTTCCAGTCTCTTACAAACTCTATCCAACTGATTAAGGGTTACAATATTCTCCAAAATCAGAGCTTTCTTGTAACCCGGGTATAGGTTATATAAGAGCCAGTTAAGAAAATCATCATCGGAAATTTCGTGCGTCAGACGAAGACGAAGTCCCTCGTCCATTCGGAAGTCAGAAAATTTTTCCCGAGAACGTTGCTTCCTGGCTTCCATCAACCGTTTGACATCACCATCATCTTCCCTATCATCGAACTCAATTTTCATGGCCGTTTTCAGGTTGGACCATGACGTGTTCGAATGCCTCCGAATATATTGCCAGTACCAGGTCTCGGCACGGCCCTGAAGGAATTGATTGATGGACAACACCAAACCTTCCAACGGATATCCATCTCCCTTGGCCAAAGTTTCAATTCGGAAGATGAACTCCGCGACAGAGCTTTGCCCGAACCATCAAATCGAACCCGCCAGTTAGAAACTGGATTACGACGCCTAAAATGTTCAGGGAGGCGGTCGTCAGGCTCATCGTCGGTATCGCTGAGTTGAAAAGGAGCGACATTTGATGGTTCCCTCACTGGCCTTCCCCCGCTCAGTGGTGGCATTACAGACGGTGGGTAGCTACGAACAGAAGCAACAAACCGGGGCGCTGCAGCTGGTTCCGAAAGATGTTGTCGAGCTACCAGCGCTTGGAGTTCGGCGATTTGTTGCCGCTGTTCTTCGAGCAGACTGGACATAGCGGCAATTTGCGTGTGATCGAACTGGGTTGCAGAGGCTATCACAGATCTATCATGAGGTAAGTGGACGCTTTGACGTTTCGATTGATTTTTAAACCGTTTTCCTCTTCTTCCAGACGAACCAGTTTTGTGAACGGCGCCTGTGGACAACCGAGTTGATAACCCCTGTATCGAAGTGGGGTCAGAATGCGGCGAATTGTTCGAGGAGCTCAGCTGACTAACTCCCTTTCGAGAGGTCATCAACGTCGCACCAAGTTCAGAAGAGGGGTGGCCGGCCAATATTGTCGGAGCTGGAATAAGCGGCTGTTTCGGCAACACCCCCTTATTACCAGGCTGATTGGCAACGGCGCCCACAGGCGGCAGCGGAAATTGGTCAAGGGGTGGACCTATAGCTCCCTCCCGTTCGTCGATTACTGTCAATCTCCCATCCTCAGAATACGAATGGTCCGAGCCAAGCATCTGTGCGGTAATGAACTGTTGCTCTGCGATTCGAGTGAGCTCCGAATTGAGTTCATTTTTAATTCGCCGCACAGATGCCGAGTATTCCTTACGAGCCGACTTTAATCGAAATAATCTATTTTTTATGTGCTAAATTTTTGTTGCTGCGCGGAGCAACAAATCTTCATCCGTTTCTCGAATACCATCACTGACCAGCGAGTGACATGCAGCGGCTTTGCTTTCGCAAAGAGCGAGTTCAGCGGCAGGATCTGGAATGTTAGATTCTGGTGGACGACGACCCATACGTTGCTCGCGCTCTAAGGCGGTGCACAATTGAGCGTATTTACTCTGGGCGTTGCCCGACGACCCTAACAAACCACGCAGCTCTAATTCATATTGAATTTCGTCGGGATCTAACCTGGCTGGATCAATATTTGGTTTAGGTATAAAAATTAATTTTTCGCCAAGACTACTTATAATAAAATTTTTCTATTTGTAGAATGCCACCAGCACACAAATGATGGCGTGTAACTACCGGCAGCTTAAACGTGATATTTTTTTTTTTTTTTTTAATTTGTTTCTTTATAAAATTAATTTAACAATTATTGCAATTACTACTACTAGTTAACTACAAAATAAATAAATTAATATACAACAATCAATGTAATTAATAAAATAATTTTAAACTATTTATTATAATTACTGAAAAATAACTACCATTAATTGTAAATTTACAAACTAATTCCAACAACAAAAATAATAATATAAATAAATACTAATACTTGGAAAATAAATAATAATAAGCCTACACCTAATATAAATAATCTTAAAAAAAAACAACTCTAATAATTCTAAATAGTGTAAATTATAAATAACACTAATTGTATAAAAGGACTAATACTAAATACGACTACCAAAAAAAAATAATTTAATAAATAACAATAATTGTAAATGAACGAGAAAAAAACTACACCTAATATAAATAATATTAAAAAAAACTAAACTAATACTAACGAATATTGTAAAAATAACCAAAAACTAACAATTATTGTATAATAATAAAAAAAAAAAAGACAAAAAAAAATTTTTAAATAACAAAACACTACTCGTTTTACTTTTATTTTTCCTCAAAATTTTCTCTCCGTCAGCGCTCGCTCGACCGAGGAACCAATAGCAAAAAAAAATTATAAAAAAAAAAAAAAATTCAAAACGAAATATCGCAACCCACAAAAAAAAATCAAAAAAAAAATAAAAAAAAACAAAACCAAAATCCAATAGCAAAAATCCAATTTTACTGACCAAATTTTTCAGCACCCCAGACTGGATGCACTCTGGACTTCTTTTTATAATGGACTGGGAAGGGAAAGGGTTAGGGTAGGAATAGGGTTAAGGAGTAGGGAAACTTCAATGAGAAATATTCCCCCAACACTACAAAAACGTTGCAGTATTGATCGCCCCTCCATCCGACTTAAGCAACCTCAGATGGAGATTTCCACAAAAAAAATTTTAATAAGCCACAAATTTTTGGACACCAATTGTAACAACAATTGGTGCATCCGTAGGCCACAGTTATTTGGGCGCCAATTGTAACAGGATGAGTAATTTTGTTCAACAAAAAAAATTACCACCTGTTAGCTATAAGGTAAGTCGGAGGAGGTAACTTCGGAGTTCTAGTGAAGTGGGCGCCAGGCCTAGAGTGACCAATAGCGCATCACAAAAAAAAACGCTAGACCAAAATTTCTATTACTAGAACTCCTTGAACCACTGGGATTTCCTCCTAAGTGTGCCAGCTATGCTCAGCCTGTGGGGCGTGAGTCGACCAGTGATCCAAACGGCAATCAATACTACAATACGATGATGCTTTCACTAATAAAAATTTTCACAAAAAAAATCTTTAGAGTGAAGCACCATCGCTTAAGGAATTAGGAGAGATAGGAGAAGAATCCAATGCGATCCATCCTGGGGAATTTCAAAAATCAGCCAGCCATTAAAAAAAATTCAACAACAAAAAAAAATCAAGAAAGAAAAACAACCCAGCAGCAGCAACCCAGCAGCAGCAACCCAGCGATGCCAACTCAACTCAAATAAAATAATAAAAAAATTTGGAATTTTTTTAAAAAAAATAATAAAAAATTCCAACAAATCATAATAAATAAAACGATATTATTTGTATTTTTGTTTCTTAATAAACCGGTGGTTTTTCTGTTGTTTTTTTATTATTATTACTCCATTAAGAAATTTTTTTTTTTTTAAAGAATTATAAATATATATAATAAAAAAAAATGTAGGTGTGGTGTACGCAACCTACTTATACTAGTTAATCTACTTTAAATTTTTTTGTTTGTTTTTTTACTTCAAATATAATAAAATCAATAAATAACACCAAAAATATATATTACGTTGTTACTTTACACAAAAAAAAATCAACTTTACTTTACAAAAAAAACTACCTTTCTACAAAAAAAATTACTAATAAATTAACACAAAAAAAAATTTGTTACGATACTCTACTTTACTTTACAACAAACAGAAAAAAATTTTACTCTACTACAAAAAAAAATTAATAAATAAACACTAAAAATTAAGCAAAAGCAAATAATATAAATAATTCTAATCGTACACCACAAAATTAATTAATTAAATAACAAAATTTACAGTACCTGGTAATACCTGCTTCCTGCTCCGGCATGCCAGGACGGGAACCAGCTACCTGTACCTACACAACAATAAATAAATAAAAACCACCAAAACAACAAAAATAAAAAAAAAATTAAAACGCTGCCGCCGCTACTCTGCTCTTCCTAGAATGTTGCTGATATTTAGTTGTTCCTTTCTGGATCGGTGCGATGCGGCTTTTTGTTTTTTCCTCTTTTTTGTTTCTTTTTTTGGGTTTTTTTTTTTAAATAAGCCACAATTTTGGGCATTACACCACCAAAGTACTATTTATAATTTATTATTATTGGTAGATATATATATATCATAACCAAAAAGTTTTTTTTCTTTTCTTTTTATAATTTATGACCGTGCCGGACGCGGTAATTTAATTATTATAAATAATTAATTTCTTATTTATTCTAGTTTTTTTTTTATTTCTGCAATTAATTCTTTTTCTCTTTACCACACATTTTATTTTCCAAAATCAAAATATATATATATTTTTCTTTCTTAATTTAATAAAAATTTACAAAAAAACACAAAAACCCCGACCGTCCGGCAGCAAAATTTTTTTCGACTCCCCGAAACAATCCAATTTTCAAACTTTTTTCCAATTCGAAAACTCTATTGTTTCCTCGATCGCGTGATCTCTGGACTTTCGGAATCAAAACATGACCCGCAAGGGCAACAAAGGTTGTCTATTGTTTTGATCCGAAAATCAAGAGACCGCAGCGCTGACGGGAATTTCGCAACCTATCACTATGGCTACCCACCTAACCAAATTTTACCTCCGCGCCTGTCCACTAACTGACATCTGAGATGTGACAAGCCGGCATACAAATAACATCAAGATGGACGCAGACGTAAACAACTAAACAAGGTATTTTTTTAATTTCTTTTAATTTAATAATTTTTTTATTTTCTTTTTAGAAAACCATATAAAAAAAATACAAGGGTACGATAATGGAGCCAACATGCGCGGAAAATATAATGGTGTTCAAGCCAAAATTCGTCAACTAAATCCCCGAGCTTTTTTCGTACCTTGTAGTGCCCACTCTCTCAACTTGGTATTGAATGATGCAGCTAACAGTTGTATGGAGACTGTCGCATTCTTTGATTTAATTCAATGCATTTATAACTTTTTCTCAGCATCAACTCACCGTTGGAGTGTATTATTAAAGCACCTACGCGATATTACTATAAAGCCATTAAGTGCCACTCGTTGGGAAAGTATGTTAGATGCCGTTCGGGCGCTTCGATTTCAAATTAGTGGAGTTTACGATGCCCTACTTGAAATAGCTGAAGACAACACTTTAACAACTTCACCACAAGTAAAAAGTCGCGTAGAGGCTAAGGGAATAGCCAGAAAACTTCAAATTTGTTTGTTCTTTGGTATTGTGGTATGACATTTTATTGCAAATTAACATTGTCAGCAAAATGCTGCAATCACAGCATTTAGACTTGTCTCTGGCTTTAGAGCATTTAAATGCTACCAAATCTTTTCTATGTGATTATCGTTCTGATGCAGCATTTGCAGAAATTATTGAAAAAGCTAAAAAATAAAGCAATTGAACTTGAAATTTTTGAAGGATTTTGCGAGGAAGAACCCGTACGCGTTCGCAGAAAGAGTAGACAATTTTCATACGAAGGTCGTGATGAACCGATAGTAGCACCAGAAATAAACTTCAGAGTATGTATTTTTAATCGAATATTGGACATCGCAATTCAAGCCACAAATGAAAGATTTATCCAATTATCAGAATATAGCGAGTTATTTGGGTTTCTTTATAATATCGGCAGTAAGAAATTTACGGATGACGAATTATTGAAACAAAGTAAGAACTTGCAGTTAGCGCTTACATCCGATGGCCAATCAGACATCAACGGGGTCGAACTTTGGGATGAAATTAAAGCTATAGGAAGACGACTTGATACTTCGAAAAGCGATCCAAAAAGTGTGTTAAAATATATTTACACGTCCAAATTTGTTGAAGTAGTCCCCAACCTGTCGATAGCACTTCGCATACTGCTAACGTTACCAGTCACAGTTGCTAGTGCTGAAAGAAGTTTTTCAAAGCTGAAAATAATAAAATCATATCTGAGATCACAAATGTGTCAGGATCGTTTAGTAGGTTTCCATAGAAAAAGAAATTGCTGACCAATTAGATATAGAAGATTTGGTTAAGGAATTTGGAGAATTAAAAGCGAGAAAAATTCACTTTTAATTATTATTTATTTTGTTGGTTTTTTTTATAAACTGAATTTTTATTTATTTTGTTTTTGTTTAATTTTTCTTATTAAAATACAAATATATGTATTAAGTTCAGATATTTAGTGTTTTTCTATTTTTCTTCAATTTAAAAATTACAACATTTTTTATTTTTGCGGCGGCAAATTCGCATCTCGCCTACACACAGAAAACTACTAGAACCGGGTCTGACCATAATACAATAAATATTTCCACAATTATTATAAGAATAGTTGCGGAAATATATTAGTATTATATTATTGTGGAAATTCGATAAATAAAACCCTAATTATTTATTAGTTTATACATTTATATATTTTTTTTATTCCAATATGAATTAAAATATGAGTTAAAAACATGAATTGAAATGATTATTTTTTCTCTGAAATAACATCTGGAATGATGATAATGTAAAGAAAAAATAGAACGCTTATAAGACAACAACTTGTACCATTTTTTCAACAATTACTTCAACCGCATCTTTTTTTTTATTTCATATTTTTTTTGCAACTTCTTAAAATAAAGTTCTCTACCAAATTTGGTTCAACATCGTCTTGGGCCGAAGCTAATTTTGTTTTGGAAACCAATTCACTGGCTATTCTTCCCCTACATCTTATGTTAAAATAAACGTATTTACGAACATTTATAAATAACTTTAATAAATGTATATAATTTAAAACTGTAATTAATATTGCAAAAAAAAATCCCGTGCAATTGAATTTTTTTATAATTCAATATTTAGCCGATAAACATTATAAACATTGCATTTTGATGGTCAAAATAACTGATGGTACCAACATAAAAACAACATAAAAACGAACAACATTTTCCGCAAAGCCATCTATTGGGAATTTTATTTTTCTGTTTTCACGTTGGCAATAAATTTGTCGTTTCGTACGTCTCTGGGAATAACATTTTAGAGTCGGTACGAAACGAAATATTTATTGGGCGTCAAATACGACACGACTCTGAGAATAAGCTTATATATTTACATATTTTTTTTTTGTTATTTATATTTACAAATTTTGTGGTATTTATATTGTAACACGATGATAATTTTTGTTAAAAAAATTACCACCTGTTATCTTAAGGTAAGTCGGAGAAGGTAACTTCGGAGTTCTAGTGAAGTGGGCGCCAGGTCTAGGGTGACCAACAGCGCATCACAAGAAAAACGCTAGACCAAAATTTGTATACTAGAACTCCTTGGATCACTGGGATTTCTTCCTAAGTGTGCCAGCTACGCTCAGTCTGTGGGGCGTGAGTCGACCAGTGATCCAAACGGCAATCAATACTACAATACGATGATGCTTTCACTAATTTTGGAATTTTCACAAAAAAAAATTAAAATTCCAATAAATTATAATAAATGAAACGATATTATTTATATTTTTCTCAAAAACAGGTGGTTTTTCTGGTTTTTTATTATTCAATAAGAAAAAAAAATTTAACGAAAATATATATATATATAATAATTAATAAAAAATATATGTGTGGTGTACGCAGAATATACTTGTACTATTTAATTGACTTTTTAATTTTTTTTTTCAGACTACTTCTAGATAATAAAAATCAATAAATAACACAAAAAAAATATTACGTTTTACTCTACAAAATAAATCTACTTTACTTTACAAAAAAATTATAATTTTACAAAAAAAAACTAATAAATTAACACAAAAAAAAAAAACAAAGCAAAAGCAACTAATAGAAATAAATTAATTGTTGTTTCTTAAATTAATTTAAATAAACAATTTTACAGTACCTTAGTTAACTGCTTCCTGCTCCGACATGTCAGGACGGGAACAGCCACCTGTACCTACAATTTAAAAAAAAATACACAAAAAAAAACCCAACCAAAACAACAAAAAAAAATTAAAAAAAACAACAACAAAAACGCTGCTGCTGGGTTGATGTTTTTTTTTCTTCCTTCCGCTGTTGGTTAGTTTCACGACTATATCAATTTTCCTCTGGAACCGACAGGGTAATTTATTTACTCTGCTCGGATCTGCTAGGTTCTGTTTTCTGCTTCTTGTATTAGGTTATTTTTCCTTTTTTTCTCTTTTTAGGTCACTTTTATTATTATGATTTATTATTTGATGATACTTTCATACAAAAAATCTACTTCGGGTGTTTTTTTTTAATTAAAATTTCTTTTCTCTTTCGCGGAACTTTTTTTTTTTCTTTTTCCCCTTTTTTTTAGCCGAATTTATTATGTTAAAGCCGCGGGGGTTGGAAATTTTGGGTTTCATGTTTTTTTTCCTTCTTTCTGAATCTTATTTTCTTCTTATTAAATTTTTTTTTTACTTTTTTAAAACCAATTATCACCACAATTACAGAAGGTTTTTTTTTTCTTCCACCACAAATTTTTATTAATTATTAAGTTATTAATTTCCAAATTTCCACCCCGCAGATTTTTTTAACTCAAAATTTTCTTGTTTTTACCAAAAAGTACTTTAAAAAAAATCAAAAAAAAAAATAAATTTTCAACCGTCCCGCTTCAATCATTTTTTTCGACTCCCCGAAACAATCAAAATTTATCAAATTTTTCATTTCGAAAAAACTATTGTTTCCCCGATCACGCGATCTCTTGACTTTCGGAATAAAAACATGGCACAGAAGGGCAACAAAGGTTGTCTATTGTTTTCTGTTCCGAAAATCGAGAGACCGCAGCGCTGCTCACGGGAATTTCGAAACCTATCAATATGGCTACCCACCTAACTGACATCTGAGATGTGACAAGCCGGTATTCAACTAACATAAGATGGACGATTTAAACAAATAATAAATAAGGTAATTTTTTTAATGTTTTTATTTTAATAATTTTTAATATCTTTTTAGAAAATAATATACAAAAAAAACTACACGGTGTCACAATATTTACAATTTTTGTTATTTATATTTACAAATTTCTCTGTTATTTATATTTACAAAATTGTTCTTATTTTATACACTGATTGTTATTTAATTTTTTTTTGATAAGGTGAAGTCGGGTTTATATATTTATAATTTTCATTTATTCTAGGTTTAATTTTACAATAGTATTAGTAATTAGGTATAACATTTTTTTTTGTTTTTTTTTTTAATTATTTATTAATTTTACATTAAGTTATTCAATTATTTATTATTATTATTAGTAGTAGCTATAGTACAGTAGTTTAGTTATAATTAGTATATTTTATTAGGAAAAAAAAAATGAATAAATATCATGGATAGTTTCCGGCATGTCATAGATCCAGTTCTGCTGGACGAGGATGAATTAGGCTACCAACTGAAAATCCGGAATCTATATGTTCCCTCTGAAAATGTATCTGATAAATATTCTCATTTGAGTTTGGCTCTGGATTTGGAGAATAAACAAAAACGACGTTTACCTGTAGCGGTAATTCCAGATCCAGAGGCTGAACTGAATATCTGCGAAGCGAAGATCGAAGCTGTACGAGCATTGATTACAAACGGTATTAGAGATGATAATTCCAACGCTCTAGACATCGCCACCACAAAAAGCTTTCACGTATGCGATCGCTTAAATCGATTAAAGAATGTACAACCGAGTTCCTCCGGGGCGATCAGAAAAGGAATTTATTAACTGAAAGAAAATTTAGAGAAGTTGCGTCAATATATACAAATTACAACAAATTTACCTGCAACTACAGAATCCCAATTAGAAGCGATCGACGAGGATGATGAGTTGGTCCGTCCATTAGCGGCCCCGCTCACTATCATTGGATATCCAATTCTTGGGGCTACCGGAACGACACCAAAGGTGACCCCAATGGGAAACCAGCGGAGCGAAGGGCTGACGTATTTTCTGATCTGCAAGCCGAGGGGGTACGACCGTTGGATACTCTACAGGTTTCGGGTCCCAAAAGTCTACCATCGTCTTCAGTGCCAGCGAGGAATTTAGCCTGGAGCTACCAAGCGTCACCACGTGAAAAACCGGACAATTATAGATTTCCGTCTACAAGAATCGCGCCACTCAATGCAGATGTTCGACGAACTAATACAAATACTGGCCGCAATACCTACAATAGAAACAACAATCGTCAAAAATTTTCACCAAATTTGGATTACTCACTACCGAAACAATCCTCGCAGAATTATGAGCGTCAGCGGATCCAGCAACTGGAAAAAGCATTAGAAGAACAGCAACAGCAGATGCAGGAAATGCGCGACCAATTCCAGCGGTTGAGCATGAACTACGCAGAGCACCAGCGACAGTCAAATATTATTGGAGTTGTAAGGGATGACTACCGGCAATTCCATCAGCCGGCGGATGAACTGGCCGCAGTACCGCCTACTGGTGTTCCTCCTAGAACGAGAATAGATGTAAATAGCAGTGACGACGAAAATGTAGAGTTACCTGTCTATAATGTCCATCGTCGCAATCCAGTGTCAAATTGGCGGATTCAATTCGACGGCACTGGAAAAATGTTGACGCTGTCTGAATTTTTATTCCGAGTGGAAACTCTTGCGAGGGGGGACAGTTATCCAGTAGAGGGCTTGGTACAAGCCATCAACCAGCTACTAAAAGGAAGAGCCAACATCTGGTATTGGCAGTTCATCCGGAGGAATCCACACGCGTCTTGTTCCCAGCTGAAATCGGCAATGAAAGTGTAGTTTGACGAAGGCGAGGAGGATGGTGATGTGAAGCGGATGATTACCGGTTAGACATGGAGGGTTTGCGATTGCGTCTCCAGCAGGAGATCTCGGACGATGAATTTTTGAACCGTCTCCGATATAACTTGTTCCCTAGTTATAAAAAGGCGTTGGTTCTACAAAACGTGGTCACCTTGAGCCAACTAGACAAGATGTGTCGGAAATTAGAGCGTGACTGGAGAGATATAGGTGAGACGGCGGAAGATCAAATTCGTCCTAGGAGGGCATATATTAATGAATTAGATCCCGAAACAGAAATAAATACACACGTACCTGAATTTCTAGTCCAAAAGCAAAAACCAAAGAATTGTTCGTGTAGTCCGTTAGAAATTTTGTCTGTCCAACCATTCGAAAATGTCCGTCCTAATTTATTCAATAGTACTGAAAATAAAAATAATAATTTAACTATATGTTATAATTGTGATGACATAGGTCATACCTTCCGTGATTGTCCTTGTCCACTAAAAATCTTTTGCTATAAGTGTGGGATGAAAAACACTTATGTCAATAAATACACCAAATGTAGGCCAATTACTTTCCAGGGAAACGGTTACGCGGGAATGGGAACCTGGAGGAACCCAATCTTCCGTTTCCGTTGACCTCCGTGGTCCTATACTAGGTTTAATTTAGATGTAAGTGCAAAAATACCTCCTCAAAATAAATTAAATAAATTGAATTTGTTTATTTGGACATCGAATTTAACAAAATTTGTTTATTTGGACATTGAATTTAACAAAATTAAAAAAACCATCAAATTCATCCTCATTCCTTCCATAAAACGTTCCATTATTTTAGGGATCGATTTTTGGGATGCTTTCAACGCCATACCCTTTAAAAATTTAGAATTAAGTGAATTAGTTGAAAATAGTAGTAGCATGCATACCTTAAACGAAGAGCAGCGACAACGGCTGCTGGAAACCATTGAATTGTTTCCTTCGTAGTGTGGTCGGCCTGGGGAAAACCAGTGTTCTAAAGCATGAAATAGATTAGGAGATGCTAAACCGTCCGTAGTCCGTCCGTATCCATTGTCAGTGCCCATGCAAAAGCTGTTAGATGCTGAAATAAATAAAATGTTAAAAGAAGATATTATAAAGGAGAGTAGAAGTGGATGGGCATCGCCTTTGGCTATGGTTAAAAAGTCGAACGGCACCATTAGACTATGCATCGACGCTCGAAAAACTAACGCCGTAACCAAGAGTGATGCGTATCCACTTCCACATATTAACTCCATCTTTAGCAGGTTGAAAAAACTAATTATATTACCAGCCCAGACTTGAAAATGGCCTTTTGGCTAGTAGAATTAGAAGAAAAGTCTTGTGATAAAACAGCATTCATCGTTCCTGGGCGGGGCCTGTTTCACTTTAAAAGAATGCCTTTTGGTTTGTCCAAAGTAGTATAGATATGTATGTTCTGGACCACTATTTTCCATACAAAATACAAATTTTTTTGAAAATTTAAAACTCTCAGTTGGTCCAGAAAATCCATATACTTTTCAATATAAAATCTTCACAACACAACTTTTTTCCATTTTACTTTGTCCCAATATCCACATATATTTTTTGCACAATTCACGCACATACTTTTTAGAATTCACTTCGACGGTATATAATCCGAATATAAGTTTCACTTTCAATTTAAAAAAAATAAAATTTACTACACCACAATAAATTCACGCATAGTAACTTTTTTGTATTCTCTTTTGTGGTCTACCATATAGATATGTATGTTCTGGACCACTATTTTCCATACAAAATACAATTTTTTTTGAAAATTTAAAATTCTCAGTTGGCCCAGAAAATCCATATACTTTTCAATATAAAATTTTCACAACACAACTTTTTTTCATTTTGCTTTGTCCCAATATCCACATATATTTTTTGCACAATTCACGCACATACTTTTTCGAATTCTCTTCGACGGTATATAATCCGAATATAAGTTTCACTTTCAATTTAAAAAAAATAAAATTTACTACACCACAATAAATTCACGCATAGTAACTTTTTTTTTCGCTTTTGTGGTCTACCATATAGATATGTATGTTCTGGGACACTATTTTCCATACAAAATACAAATTTTTTTGAAAATTTAAAATTCTCGGTTGTCTCAGAAAATCCATATACTTTTCAATATAAAATCTTCACAAAACAACTTTTTTTCATTTTGCTTTGTCCCAATATCCACATATATTTTTTGCACAATTCACGCACATACTTTTTCGAGTTTTCTTCGACGTTATATAATCCGAATATAAGTTTCACATTCAATTTTAATAAAATAAAATCGTGGACATTAACATTTTCGAATTCTCTTCGACGGTATATAATCCGAATATAAGTTTCACTTTCCATTTAAAAAAATAAAATTTACTACACCACAATAAATTCACGCATAGTAACTTTTTTGTTTTCTACCATATAAAACTTTTACATATTTGGTTTATTAAAAATTATTTCATTTCAATTGTATAAAACGAAAAACTGGTTTTAATTTGCATTAATTGTATTTATGATTTTTGAAAATTTAAAATTCTCAGTTGAGTCAGAAAATCCATATACTTTTCAATATAAAATCTTCACAACACAACTTTTTTTCATTTTGCTTTGTCCCAATATCCACATATATTTTTTGCACCATTCACGCACTTATACTTTTTCGAATTCTCTTCGACGGTATATAATCCGAATATAAGTTTCACTTTCAATTTTAATAAAATAAAATTTACTACACCATAATAAATTCACGCAAAGTAACTTTTTTGCATTTTCTTTTGTGATCTTCCATATAAAAAATATTTCACTTTTTTACATTTTCTGTTTTGATCTTCCATATAAAAAGTATTTAACTTTTTACATTTTGTGTTTTGATCTTAAACCTACATATTTTTATACAAAATAAAATTAGTTTTTGTGATCTATAGTCCGAATATAAGTTTCACTTTCAATTTTAATAAAATAAAATTGCCACAATAATTTATACACCACAATAAATTCCCGCATAGTAAAGTTTTTTGTATTCTTTTTTGTGGTCTTCCATATAAAACTTTTACACATTTGGTTTATTAAAAATTATTTCATTTCAATTTTATAAAATGAAAAACTTGTTTTAATTTGCATTAACAAAAATTGTATTCATGATTTTTTATTTATATTTATATTTATGTTTTTTTAAAATCGATATTGAACTTGAATTTAAAAATATTGAAATTGTAATCAATATTATCTTATAAATACTGATTTAAATTATATTTTTATATATAAACAAAAAATAATAACAATATTTTCATTTGTAATTTTAATTTTTTTTATTTGTACTAATATATTAAAATATATATTTTACAAGTATTATTATATATTTGAAAAAATTTCAATTTATTGATTTATAATTCAGAAAATATTTATAAAATAAACGTAAAATATTTATAAAATAAATATATAATTGATTCAATATTATCTTATTAATATTGAGCTTTATATGAAAATTAATTTATATATTATATATTTCAAATAAATAAAAAGCATTTGCTAGTAATTTTTTTAAAATTTATATTTATGTACAATTATTTTATAAAGAAAAAATTTACATTTATTTTTAATTTTCATTTATTTGCTTCTTTTTTTTAAAATAAAAATTTATTTTATCTTCTGGTGAACAATATCACTTCATCATCATCTTCTACATAATATTCACCATCTTCTTCACCTTTTCTTCACTTCACTATTCTTCGCTATCTTCAGCTTCTTCACTATCCTCAGCTTTTTCATGTTCTGAATCTTCCTGAATCATTATCTTCATCTCTCGATGATTCTATTATCGCAGGACAATAAACTGGTGACGACTCCTCTTCTGATGTAAGATCTATAATATAGTCAAATGTATTACAGGTGGACAAATGATTAATATTTTTTTGCTTTCTTTAGTTGGTTGAAACATGGCAATTTGAAACTGACATACTGAAATTATAATTTTTGCATAGTTTTTATATCCAAAATGCAGACTTTTTTAAAAAAAACCTTCTCAATTTTTCGAAATGAAAAACTATTAATGATATAAATAAAATTGATAAACATATCAGCCAAAGAATGCAAGTTCAAAAATATTTAAATTACAATATGCTAATTTTTTTGCGTAAAGTGAATTTAACCTATAATAATATAAATTTCTTATTATTATCAGTCAGATAATTTTAATTTGTATTATTTTAAATTTTTTTAAATATAATTTTAAATTTTATAAATAAAAGGATGCATTAACTTAAAATCCAAAGTATCTACTTTTATTATTTTAATAAATTCTACAGTATTTTACAATTTAAAATATCGATAAAATTTCGAATGTGGCGCCGGACAGTATCCGGATGAACACTTATTCCCAATTCACTATTGAGATTATCAGCAATTTTAACATCGCTTACTCTAGGATTTTCATTAATTTCTCTTAAAATTACTTGAGAGTTTCTATTAGTTACTATTGAAGGATCTTGGTTTATTTTCATATTTACCGGTGGTATTAAAGTTTTTTACAACTTTCAACACTTGATTGCTTAATCCAAAAATATTTGCAATTTTTTGTAGTGGTTGTTTTTCATTTTTTTAGCTTTATTATTAATTTTCTAACTTCTACTGAAATATATTTTCTTATACCACTCATTTTTTACTTAAATAAATGTAAACACATTTTTTTAAATGCAATATTTCTCTAGCGATTAAAAATACGCTAACTTATATTTTAAAATAAAGAAAATATTAATATTGCAATAACTAAACTAATGAATTTTTAACCAGTCCATGATTTTCGTACGTAGACTTTTGTTGCATATTTGAAAAACAGATTTTTATATTTTGTTCTGGATTTTTTTTAATTGGGCATTTTGTTACAAAATTGTCAAATTATAACATCTTTTTATATAACAAAATAAAAGAGTTTAATACACCTGAAATATTATTTTAACACTTTGTTTTTAAATTTTACATACCGTATGTAAACTTTTGTGAGTAAGTGTATCTTCTTCTTTTATACTGTTAATAAAAAAGTTTTTATCTAACTTTCGAGTTTCAAAACATCTTCTTCATCACAATTGTGGTACACTTTTGTACAATAATAACAGTATAAAATTTAAGGAATTATTATCACTTTCATTTTGTTTTAAAATGTAAAACTAAAAATGATCAGATATACATGGATGAAAATTATTACAATAATATTATTATAATTTGAAATAATTTTGTTATCAAATATAAAATTTAATGGAATTATTATCATTTTCATTTTGTTTTAAAATGGAAACTAAAAGTGGTCAAAAATACATCCTCGAGAATTAATAAATTAATATATTCATAATTTGAAATAATTTTGTTATCAAATATAAAATGTAACGGAATTATTATCATTTTCATTTTGTTTTGAAATGGAAACTATAAATACTCAGGTATACATCGACGAAAATTATTAAATTAATATATTAATAATTTGCAATAATTTTGTTATCAAATATAAAATTAAAATTATCATTTTCATTTTGTTTTAAAATAAACTCCTATTGAAATCAGTTTATAGCAGGCCAAAAGTTTTTAAAAAGGGGAAATTTAAAGTTGGTGATTTCGTTAGAATATCAAAACACCAAAGTACATTTGATAAAGGATATTTACCAAATTGTTCAACTGAAATTTTCAAAATTTATAAAATTCAATTAACCAATCCTGTGAGCTAAGTGTTGGAAGATTACAAAAAGCAAATAATAAAATACGATAAAAAAACCCCTGTTTGTCAAAAGCACATTTCCTCAAAATCGCTTCATGTAGAACTATAAGCTATTCTAAACCAATGGGAATTCCTAAACGTGTATAGTATTTTTTAGTAGTATTATTAATGTACTATACATAGGAAAGATAAAAAATGATATGGTAGATATAGGTGGAAAATGTGTCCCTGTTTGATTTTATTAATTTTTTTCCTTCCAAGGTTATTATTCCAGGAAAATATATATAAACTTATCATTTAAGATTTCTGTAATTTTCATTTTAATTGAACATAATGTGATATGAAATAATATCCAATATTCCAATTATATAGCTCCTAAAAATATGCGAAATGTTCGTTTTTTGCAAAATTTTACATGATTAAACATTTTGATTAATTATAAGTGTGAGGCACATGATTATAATTTATTAATTAATTCACTTTAAAGAAATATGATTTTCTAAAGTTTTCTCAATATTTGTTTTTAAAAATATTGTGCAGTTATAATTTACAAGTACATTAAAAATGTAATTTTTTGATTTTTGAAGGGCCACAACGGATACAATTTCTTCAGAGACTCTAGTTATATTTTTAAATATTTCTTTGGTACATAAATTTCAGTCTTCTATAATAAAAAGACCGAATTACTATTGAACTGAGGTATTATAAAATAAATATTTTAATTTTTTTTTTAAACTTATGTACTTATTTTGTTGATTTTGAAATGAATGCAGTTAACAATAACAAGGAACGAGTAAATTTACTATTGGCTTATCATTATTTCAACAGGAATCAATTTACTATTGGCTTATCATTATTTCAACAGCAAAGATATCAACAGGAATCAATCCTTCTACATTTCAGTTGACCATCATTATAGACAAAGCTGAAAGTTCACCAATGATGTTTATGTACAATTTTTGGAACTTTTTCACACAAAACATCTCAACTGAAGCGGACATTGAAAATATAGACTTTTTGTTAAGTATTGATTAGTGGAAAGAATTGTATGAAATAAAAGATTTTATTAGTTCGTAAGCCTATTCGATTTATATTAGTGAGGCGTACATAAAAGCTTATGTATCCGAATATTTTAATAAATGTAATCAATTAAATTATAATAAGTTAAGCAATGATTTGTTTTTTTTACCTAGTTACACTGCATTATTTAACTTTTCCAAGCTATTTGCTGAAATTCCATTATTTTGTAAAAATAATATACCTAATAATTATAGCAAATAAACTATATCAATGTATACATTGTTAAATAATGCAGTGTAACAAGGTAAAAAAAACAAATAATTGCTTAACTTATTATAATTAACTTATTATAAACTTAACTTATTATAAAATTGATCGTTTTATTTCCAAAAGTACAAAAGGATCATTTTAAATTTCAGGTTTTATATAATTGTTCATAGGTCACTGTCTTGCAGCTAGTTCATCTTCAAATAAATGCTATGATGATGAGTTCGTGGGGCCCTGCGATTTGCCGCATGCCGCATAAGGAATTAACAGTATACCCTAATCATGATTTTTGACTCTTTGAAGAAAATGAAACTAAAATTGTATTGGAAATGTATTCGAAAATTTTCGTGAAAGGACAACAGAAGAAGGATATTCTCTTAAAGTATTTACCATCGAAATCTGCAGGATCAATTGTAATAGATTTATTGGATATTCCCAAGTTGGAAGATCTATATCATTATAAATATAATTGTAAATACATGACGACGACAACAATGATAAAAAAACACGATGTGCGTTAAAAAACTGCATAAATATTTACATGTTTTTATTAAAATATAATAAAAATAAATTAGAAGCATATTTATTATAGTCAATTTTTTATTTATATAGAAAAAAAAATATACAAAATATTGGTTGGTTATTTCTAGAAATTTATTGTTTAAAATTTTTTTTAAATAAACTTAAAACTAAAACTAACTTATCATTGTTTGAAAATTTCTTCGAATTAAACATGTTTAAATTTTTTTGCATCGATGCCAATGTAAGAATGTTTGATACAAATAAAGGTGGTGTGGTTTTATTATGATAAAACTAGTTTAATCAAATGAAATAAGAGTGGTGGAGGGGGTACTCTCAATTCCTTATGCGGCATGCGGCAAATCGCAGGGCCCCACGAACTCATTATCATAGCATTTATTTGAAGATGAACTAGCTGCAAGACAGTGACCTATGAACAATTATATAAAACCTGAAATTTAAAATGATCCTTTTGTACTTTTGGAAATAAAACGATCAATTTTATAATAAGTTAAGTTTATAATAAGTTAATTATAATAAGTTAAGCAATGATTTGTTTTTTTTACCTTGTTACACTGCATTATTTAACAATGTATACATTGATATAGTTTATTTGCTATAATTATTAGGTATATTATTTTTACAAAATAATGGAATTTCAGCAAATAGCTTGGAAAAGTTAAATAATGCAGTGTAACTAGGTAAAAAAAACAAATCATTGCTTAACTTATTATAATTTAATTGATTACATTTATTAAAATATTCGGATACATAAGCTTTTATGTACGGCTCACTAATATAAATCGAATAGGCATACGAACTAATAAAATCTTTTATTTCATACAATTCTTTCACTCATCAATACTTAACAAAAAGTATATATTTTCAATGTCCGCTTCAGTTGAGATGTTTTGTGTGAAAAAGTTCCAAAAATTTGACATAAACATCATTGGTGAACTTTCAGCTTTGTCTATAATGATGGTCAACTGAAATGTAGAAGGATTGATTCCTGTTGATATCTTTGCTGTTGAAATAATGATAAGCCAATAGTAAATTGATTCCTGTTGAAATAATGATAAGCCAATAGTAAATTTACTCGTTCCTTGTTATTGTTAACTGCATTCATTTCAAAATCAACAAAATAAGTACATAAGTTTAAAAAAAACTTAAAATATTTATTTTACAATACCTCAGTTCAATAATAATTCGGTCTTTTTATTATAGAAGACTGAAATTTTAGTACCAAAGAAATATTTAAAAATATAACTAGAGTCTCTGAAGAAATTGTATCCGTTGTGGCCCTTCAAAAATCAAAAAATTACATTTTTAATGTACTTGTAAATTATAACTGCACAATATTTTTAAAAACAAATATTGAGAAAACTTTAGAAAATCATATTTCTTTAAAGTGAATTAATTAATAAATTATAATCATGTGCCTCACACTTATAATTAATCAAAATGTTTAATCATGTAAAATTTTGCAAAAAACGAACATTTCGCATATTTTTAGGAGCTATATAAATGGAATATTGGATATTATTTCATATCACATTATGCTCAATTAAAAGCAAAATTACAGAAATCTTAAATGATAAGTTTATATATATTTTCCTGGAATAATAACCTTGGAAGGAAAAAAATTAATAAAATCGAACAGGGACACATTTTTCACCTATATCTACCATATCATTTTTTATCTTTCCTATGTATAGTACATTAATAATACTACTAAAAAATACTATACACGTATAGGAATTCCCATTGGTTTAGAATAGCTTATAGTTCTACATGAGGCGTTTTTGAGGAAATGTGCTTTTGACAAACAGGGGTTTTTTATCGTATTTTATTATTTGCTTTTTGTAATCTTCCAACACGTAGCGCACAGGATTGGTTAATTGAATTTTATAAATTTTGAAAATTTCAGTTGAACAATTTGGTAAATATCCTTTATCAAATGTACTTTGGTGTTTTGATATTCTAACGAAATCACCAACTTTAAATTTCTCCTTTTTAAAAACTTTTGGCCTGCTATAAACTGATTTCAATAGGAGTTTATTTTAAAACAAAATGAAAATGATAATAATTCCGTTAAATTTTAACAAAATTATTTCAAATTATGAATATATTAATTTATTGATTCTCGAGGATGTATTTTTGACCACTTTTAGTTTCCATTTTAAAACAAAATGAAAATGATAATAATTCCATTAAATTTTATATTTGATAACAAAATTATTTCAAATTATTAATATATTAATTTAATAATTTTCGTGCATGTATATCTGATCATTTTTAGTTTCCATTTTAAAACAAAATAAAAATGATAATAATTGTGTTAAATTTTATATTTGATAACAAAATTATTTCAAATTATTAATATATTAATTTAATAATTTTCGTCCATGTATATCTGAGTATTTTTAGTTTCCATTTAAAAATAAAATAAAAGTGATAATAATTCCTTAAATTTTATACTGTTATTATTGTACAAAAGTGTACCACAATTGTGATGAAGAAGATGTTTTGAAACTCGAAAGGTAGATAAAAACTTTCAAAGACCGCTGTTATATATGTGAAGAAGCTTTCGTTTCTGAAGTTCATGACCAGGATATTATAGCAAGTCAAAAATAAATCCACAGATTATGTTTCAAGCTGATATTGAAAATTTTATTAACAGTAAAAAAGAAGAAGATACACTTACTCACAAAAGTCTACATACATACCGTAAAAATTTAAAAACAAAGGGTTAAAATAATATTTAAGGTGTATTAAACTCTTTTATTTTGTTATATAAAAAGATGTTATAATTTGACAATTTTGTAACAAAACGCCCAATTAAAAAAAAATCCAGAACAAAATATAAAAATCTGTTTTTCAAATATGCAACAAAAGTCTACGTACGAAAATCATGGACTGGTTAAAAATTCATTAGTTTAGTTATTGCAATATTAATATTTTCTTTATTTTAAAATATAAGTTAGCGTATTTTTAATCGCTAGAGAAATATTGCATTTAAAAAAATGTGTTTACATTTATTTAAGTAAAAAATGAGTGGTATAAGAAAATATATTTCAGTAGAAGTTAGAAAATTAATAATAAAGCTAAAAAAATGAAAAACAACCACTACAAAAAATTGCAAATATTTTTGGATTAAGCAATCAAGTGTTGAAAGTTGTAAAAAACTTTAATACCACCGGTAAATATGAAAATAAACCAAGATCCTTCAATAGTAACTAATAGAAACTCTCAAGTAATTTTAAGAGAAATTAATGAAAATCCTAGAGTAAGCGATGTTAAAATTGCTGATAATCTCAATAGTGAATTGGGAATAAGTGTTCATCCGGATACTGTCCGGCGCCACATTCGAAATTTTATCGATATTTTAAATTGTAAAATACTGTAGAATTTATTAAAATAATAAAAGTAGATACTTTGGATTTTAAGTTAATGCATCCTTTTATTTATAAAATTGAAAATTATATTTTAAAAAATTTAAAATAATACAAATTAAAATTATCTGCCTGATAATAATAAGAAATTTATATTATTATAGGTTAAATTCACTTTACGCAAAAAAATTAGCATATTGTAATTTAAATATTTTTGAACTTGCATTCTTTGGCTGATTATCAATTTTATTTATATCATTAATAGTTTTTCATTTCGAAAAATTGAGAAGGTTTTTTTTTAAAAGTCTGCATTTTGGGTATAAAAACTATGCAAAAATTATAATTTCAGTATGTCAGTTTCAAATTGCCATGTTTCAACCAACTAAAGAAAGCACAAAAATATTAATCATTTGTCCGCCTGTAATACATTTGACTATATTATAGATCTTACATCAGAAGAGGAGTCGTCACCAGTTTATTGTCCTGCGATACTAGAATCACAAGTTTTTCATTTTATAAAATTGAAATGAAATAATTTTTAATAAACCAAATGTGTAAAAGTTTTATATGGAAGACCACAAAATACAAAAAACTTTACTATGCGGGAATTTATTGTGGTGTATAAATTATTGTGGCAATTTTATTTTATTAAAATTGAAAGTGAAACTTATATTCGGACTATAGATCACAAAAACTAATTTTATTTTGTATAAAAATATGTAGGTTTAAGATCAAAACACAAAATTAAAAAAGTTAAATACTTTTTATATGGAAGATCAAAACAGAAAATGTAAAAAAGTGAAATATTTTTTATATGGAAGATCACAAAAGAAAATGCAAAAAGTTACTTTGCGTGAATTTATTATGGTGTAGTAAATTTTATTTTATTAAAACTGAAAGTGAAACTTATATTCGGATTATATACCGTCGAAGAGAATTCGAAAAAGTATAAGTGCGTGAATGGTGCAAAAAATATATGTGGATATTGGGACAAAGCAAAATGAAAAAAAGTTGTGTTGTGAAGATTTTATATTGAAAAGTATATGGATTTTCTGGCTCAACTGAGAATTTTAAATTTTCAAAAATCATAAATACAATTAATGCAAATTAAAACCAGTTTTTCGTTTTATACAATTGAAATGAAATAATTTTTAATAAACCAAATATGTAAAAGTTTTATATGGTAAAAAACAAAAAAGTTACTATGCGTGAATTTATTGTGGTGTAGTAAATTTTATTTTTTTAAATGGAAAGTGAAACTTATATTCGGATTATATACCGTCGAAGAGAATTCGAAAATGTTAATGTCCACGATTTTATTTTATTAAAATTGAAAGTGAAACTTATATTCGGATTATATAACGTCGAAGAAAACTCGAAAAAGTATGTGCGTGAATTGTGCAAAAAATATATGTGGATATTGGGCAAAGCAAAATGAAAAAAAGTTGTTTTGTGAAGATTTTATATTGAAAAGTATATGGATTTTCTGAGACAACCGAGAATTTTAAATTTTCAAAAAAATTTGTATTTTGTATGGAAAATAGTGTCCCAGAACATACATATCTATATGGTAGACCACAAAAGCGAAAAAAAAAGTTACTATGCGTGAATTTATTGTGGTGTAGTAAATTTTATTTTTTTTAAATTGAAAGTGAAACTTATATTCGGATTATATACCGTCGAAGAGAATTCGAAAAAGTATGTGCGTGAATTGTGCAAAAAATATATGTGGATATTGGGACAAAGCAAAATGAAAAAAAGTTGTGTTGTGAAGATTTTATATTGAAAAGTATATGGATTTTCTGGGCCAACTGAGAATTTTAAATTTTCAAAAAAAATTGTATTTTGTATGGAAAATAGTGGTCCAGAACAGACATATCTATATGGTAGACCACAAAAGAGAATACAAAAAAGTTACTATGCGTGAATTTATTGTGGTGTAGTAAATTTTATTTTATTTTAAATTGAAAGTGAAACTTATATTCGGATTATATACCGTCGAAGTGAATTCTAAAAAGTATGTGCGTGAATTGTGCAAAAAATATATGTGGATATCGGGACAAAGCAAAATGGAAAAAAGTTGTGTTGTGAAGATTTTATATTGAAAAGTATATGGATTTTCTGGACCAACTGAGAGTTTTAAATTTGTATTTTGTATGGAAAATAGTGGTCCAGAACATACATATCTATACTACTACTGTCCAACTCCCCGAAAACACTGTGCAAACTCATGGATAAGGTGATCCCTTATGAGCATCATGAGGACGTCTTCGTCTATCTGGATGATCTTTTGATCCTTTCGGAGGACTTTGACGTCCACATGTCGCTGTTGAGTAGAGTAGCTAAGTGTTTGAGGGAAGCTGGACTTACTATTATAGAAAAAAGTCGCTTCTGCCAAAAGGAAACCAAATACCTCGGACACATTATTAATGGAGACGGCATCAAAACAGATCCTGCTAAAATAGACGCCATCAACGATTTTCCACGTCCGAAAACCGTCCGTCAAATCCGAAGATTTCTTGGCATGACCGGTTGGTATAACCGGTTTATTAAAAATTATGCCGACCTTGCTGCTCCCATTACCGATTTATTGAATAAAAACTCTCCAGATAATTGGAACGAATCCGCCGAAACAGCTTTCATTGCCTTAAAACGAACTCTCACGGAAGCACCGGTCTTGGTGAATCCCGATTTTTCCCGTGCGTATTCAGTTCAATGTGATGCGTCGAAGACGGGAGTCGGAGGCGTTCTATTTCAGTTAGATGACGACGGACATGAACATCCGATCGCGTTCGTGCAGCTGTCGTGAGCATCCAGAAATTCCGACCATACATTGAAGGGACCAAGTTCAACGTTATCACCGATCACGGCTGATGGGCCAGAAAGATTTATCCGGCAGACTAGCGCGATGGAGTTTGAAACTGTAAGGCTACGATTTTACCATTGAACACTGCAAGGCTACGATTTTACCATCGCTGTGCGCTGTGCGCATTTCAATGACGATCCGTTAATGCAAAGCGCCAAACACCAGCTTACGTCCTCCGAAGGTGATACGTTCGCCGCCTGTGCGACCCTGGCAATATATCAACGTCGACTTATTGGGACCGTATCCGCGAAACAAGGGAATACGTCAATCTTAATCGTCGTAGATCAGTTCAGCAAATTCGTGTTGTTGAAGCCGTTGCGACAAGCCAAGAGTGGTCCGATTATCAAATTCCTGGAATCCGAAATTTTCCATCTGTTTGGAATTCCAGAGGTCTTGCTGTCGGACAACGGCGTGCAGTTCACATCTAAAGAATTTAAATTGTCCAAGATTTCGTTACAAAAAAAATATATGTAGCACACGCTAAAAATTTGAAAAGTTGAAGCCCGGCTAAATAAGTCGGTGGAGCATGAGACTGCGCAGGGTGTGGGACAGCCCCACGTTGGCCTAAAAAGAAAAATTGCATTACCATCTCTGATATTTTTTTTGTGTTATTTATTTTTTTTTTCAACAAAAATTTTTGTAGTATTTATTATTATTTTTTTTAGTTTAATTAGTTATTTACAATTAAGTGTATAAGCTTTAGTTAGTATTAGTATATTTTTTTTGTTAAATTATTTTTACACTAGGTGTTATTTATAATGTTATTAGTTAGTTGTTGATTATTTAAAAAGCTTTTTTTGGGGTATTATAAACTTTAGGCGTTAGTTTTTTTTGTTTATACACTTAATTGTTAAATTATTTCACTGAATTATTTATTTAAATTATTAGTTGTAGGGCTTATTATTTATTAGGAATTA
Organism: Empis stercorea; assembly: GCA_949752835.1. Classification (NCBI taxonomy): domain Eukaryota; kingdom Metazoa; phylum Arthropoda; class Insecta; order Diptera; family Empididae; genus Empis; species Empis stercorea. The sequence continues at coordinate 33,793,742 of OX457089.1, forward strand.
TTACTATATTATCGCGGGAAGGGAAAAAACGAGAAAAAAAAACACACCAGCCACACAATATTATTGTTTACCTTTTTATTTGTTATCCATTGTGTAAACCGACGTCATTGATGGGTGTTTTTCAGCCTTGTTCATTGGTAAACTGCCGAACAAGCCAGGTTTGTGACACCAGGTTTGTTATAGTTATAAATAATTTTTTATCAGTTTTTGTTAAAAAAGAAAAAAAAAGGAATCTAAATTAAATTTGTGAAAAAAAAATTACATGGAATAAAATTTAAAAAGAAAAAAAAAACAATAAACTTTAAAAGAAAAAAAATTGTGGAATATAGTGGATAGAAAAAAAGTTCTATCACAAGAAAAAAATTAGTCATATCAAATTAATGAGCCGGGAAAAATATAATCTCAATTGTTCATATTTATTAGTGTCCAGCGCGAATTATATTTTTTAATTTATTATTAGAAAAAAATATTATTAATAAGTAAAACAAAATTATTTTATTTTTTATTTATAATTTTATTAATACTTAATTGAATTTTATAATATATTATTAATATCGATCTCTTCAGAGTCGATTTATATTATTTGAATGTGGTCTTAGGACTGAATTTTATTTATGATTTTGAGTTTCATTTAACTTCTTACAAAAGAATTAAATTAAACAAAAATAAGATAAGATGTATATATTCTTATTATATATATATGATCATTTCCGTTTAAACATTAATTTCTCAAATTACATTATTATATTTCAATTTATGTAAGATCATCATTTAAATAAAGATTTTGTATTTTTAATTTGAAATATAACAAAATGCATATTAATGCATTTTAAGCTTTTTAAATTCTTATGTTGATTTTATTCATTAAATCGTTAGTTTTTTATTATCAACATAAGTCGCATTTTCCTTATTATGGGTTATGTTAGATAACGTAACTCCTCCTCCACTAGATTGTGGATTCTCCTGAATCTTATTAATTACTTTTACATTAAGCTTTTTATTTTTCAAGCATAAAATTACAACAATTATAAAACATATTATTAATATAATAGTAAATGATCTTATTCCTATGTTTACATATTTATGATATTGTAATTCTTTTATTTCATTAATATTTTTGCTTGTGTTAAAATTATATCATCAAAAGTTATATCGGTTATAGTTATTACATTATTTATTGGAAAAATAAATTTACTTATAAATTTATTTACTTTGTTATTAAATTTTTTATTATCAACAAAAATAGTACAATTATGAAAATTTATTAAATAGTTGCCCTTGAGCGTTAATTTTCGTTCATCACAAGAACTGTTAAATTTCCTTTCTTTTACATTATTCAATATTATAATATCATCATCAATTTCAATATATTCTTTTTCCGAAAATTTTATAAATTTACAATTATTTTTAAATATACAATGTTTGCTAATTTTAAGTTCTTTTAAAGTTTTTTCTTTTTCATATCTAAAGGTTTTATTTTCTTTTTCAATTACATATATCAATTTTTTTATTATTAGAATTTACGATTGGTATTAACAATTTTCTATTAAATTTTATGAAATCTTTAGGAATTTTTATTGCGAATATGATTGATTCATTATAATAACTAGCTATTCCTACTCTAATTTGTGCTAAATTTGTGCTAAACTATTCCTACTCTAATTTGTGCTAAAGCATCAATATCATATGACCTGATATCTTCATCTGTTAAAATACTTGGGTGTAAAATACCTATCTAGCTGATATAAAAGTGTCCTGTATATTTTCTACTTGTTTTTTAATAAAAATTTATTTTTATCATTTGTTCTAAAAATACGCTTTTTTCGAATATTAGTTTATCTATTTCATTAAATTTGTTAGCCATTTTAATTCTATCCATTTTAATTGCTTTATTAATAAGGTTGAATGTTTTATTAAAATTGTCATTAATTTTAATTTGTTGATTAATAGTATCAATTACTTGGTGATTATTTTTATCAGCAATGCCTAAATGTGTTTCTATATCATGTCTGTCATAGTCGTCCATAGTTCCAAATACCCATTTTAAAACAGTTCCTCCTAAATTTATTAATCCTTTCTTATATCTATGTGGAACTATTGTTTTGAGCTGATTTTTAATATTTAATATTTGGTGAATTGCGATGTCTTTATTAATACCAGGTTCGAGTGTGTTTATAATTTCTTCTATCAATTATTATTAATATTTCCTTTGGATAAATTATATGTAGAATAATATCAAAATTATTAACAATTTCCACTTCATCCATCTGAATTTTAGTATAACCTGATTCTGAATTTATTTTCTCAATTGTCAGCATTTGTTGGCTGAGGGGAATCATTAGAATTATGATTCCTATTGTTATCATTACCTGAAAATTTAAAACACGTTTTAATATTTGTTTCCTGAATTCCGTGAAGCTTATGTTTTCGAAATTTGGGTACTTCTTTATGCCTAACCGCTTTATAGTTTTTGATGAATCGCTCTTCCCTTTTTTCATTATAGTTTTCTCTATTTTCATTTAGTTTATTTATAACCCGGGCTTTTGTAATTTCTAATCTTTCGCGAAGAGTTTTATGATCTACTTTAAAGTTCTGAACTTCTATTGGAGTTGTTTTAATAGTTGAATGAAATGAATTATTATAACAACTAACTGCTTAAAGCATTTTAATTGGTAACTTTTCATCAATATTTAGTGTTCTAATTCGTTCTGTTATTGTATTATGGGAACGTTCGATATCAGAATTACCTGTGTGACTGTTTGGCTTTGTAGTATGGTATTCAATATTTTCGTGGGGAAGAAATTCTCTAATATTTTTTGTGTTAAATGCATTATCAAAAACAATTTTTTTTATTTTTCCTTTTATTGCTAAAACTGCCTAACTTTTTCAATTATTGTGTGATTGTTACGATCTTCTAAATAAAAACTTATTACATGTTAAGAAAATTTGTCTATGAAATTTATAAAAGAATGTTTGCTATTAACGTAAGTATCGACATGAATTACTTCATTTATGGTCGATGGAGTTTCTGTTAAATAAATATTTTTCTAATTGGGTTCCTATCCTATCATATTTACCTGCTGCACAAATGTCACAATTATTTATTATTTTATGAACAGTTATTTTTAATACTGGACTATAAACCCTATTTTTAATACCTTCATAAGTTGCTATTATTCCTGAATGTCCTAGTTAATTTTTATGATACAGTGATATTTCTTTCTTTAATTTTTCTTCATCTTCAATATCTGTTGCTAAATAACTACATTTCACAAATGTTATACTATCATTTCTTGGATAAAGCTTAATGATAATATTTTGTAGCTTATTGTATTCATGATCATTTGCTTCAGAATAAATTCCTACTTTCCCTTTTAAAATATACGTTCTTAGTATCTCGTTAACATTTTCATTTTCTAAATCCTGTAAATCGACAAAAATTCTTCTATTTTAAAAAATACTTTCAAACTCTTTTTCTTTGGATACTTTTAATATTATTTGGTTTTTAAACCTATTAACGATTGTTTCTAATATTGGTATATGATTTTCGAAATTTTCTTCTTGAGAATGAGCAGTTTCATTTATTAATGATTCGCTTAAGACATTTAATTCTTTATTATTATCATTGTTATCGCAAACAAGGTCGTTTAAATCTAAACTCAAATTTTCAGTTTCTAAAACGTTTTTATACCTTCTACTTAATACATTAATCTCATTTCTCTCCGAATTTATTCTGCTTAAAAAGTCTGCAATTTTATTATCTTTTCCTTTTATATATCCATTTTCATATTATATTCGCCCAGAGATATTAACCATCTTTATAACTTTGGACTAATATCTTTCCCAGCGTATTTTGTTTGTAGCCATTTAATTGGTTGGTGGTCGGTTTGTAAATCAAACTCTTTCCCGAATAAATATGGTCTAAAATACTTTGTTGCCCATACAATACCTAGCAGTTCTTTCTCTATTGTCGAGTAATAGAGAAAATCTTTCTCTATTATCGAGTAATTTTTTACATGTTCGTTTAAGTTCGCAAAGCAAATTGGATGTCCATCCTGTGTTAGGACTGATCCTATTGCAAAATTGCTTGCATCTGTCACTAATTTAATTTTTTTATCTTCTGGGATATTTTAAAATTGGATGATTGGTTATAATATCTTTTAATTTTTCAAAAGCGCTAATATAATTAGGATCATTTTTATTTACAATCATTCCTTTCTTTAAATATTTAGTCATTGGATAAGCTACTTTAGCAAAATCCTTAATGAATTTTCTGTAATATCCACTCATACCGATAAATTCTTTTATTTGTTTTGAATTATTTGGTTTTAACTCCTGAATTATTTTTATTTTATTGGGATTGGGTTTGATTCCTTCTGGTGTTAGAATATGTCCCAAAAATTCTGTTTCTTTTTTAAACAAATTACATTTATTAATTTGAATTTTTAGACCAGCTTTTCTAAGCCTATCAAATACCTTTTTTAGCTAATAATGTGTTCTTCTAAAGATGTACTGAAAATCAATATATGGGCAAGATAAACTACACATATTTTGTTAATGAGGTCTCTTAATATAGAGTTCATTAATCTCTGAAATGTTGAAGGGGCGTTTTTCAACCCAAATTGAATCCTTAAATATTCATAATGACCAAAAGGTGTCGAGAAAGCTGTTTTCTTTCTATCTTCTGGTTTTAATAATATTTGGTGGAATCCTTTTGCCAAATCTATTGTAGTAAAATATTGTGCTTTTCCTAATTTGTCAAGAATACTTTCAATATTTCGGATTGGATATTTATCGCTAATTGTCACTTCATTCAGTTTCCTATAATCAGTAACTAAACGCCATTTTTGCTCACCCGAATTATCTTTCTTTTTTGGAACAATCCATAAAGGACTGTTATATGGATAGTTGCTATGTTTTATTATATTTTGGTCTAACATTTCTTTGTTTTGTTTTTCGATTTCCTGTTCATGAATACGAGGATAACGATAAATTTTAGAATAAATAGCATTATTTGTTGTTGTAAGTATTTCGTGTTGTATTTCACAAGTTGACGTTAATTTATCACCTTCTTTATAAAATAACGTTATATTGTTTTAAAATTTTTAATGTATTTTGTTTTTCTTCGAAATTTAAATGATCAAGGTTTATATTTTTAATATTACTTGTTTCAAAATTACAAATTTCATTTAATATAAAATAATGATCATTTTGTCAAAAGAAATTTTATTACCATTTACTTCTATATATTTGTATCCCAAATCAATTTTTGTTTTTTAAGGCATTAAAAAATTCTGTCCAATTATTGCATCATATTTACGATCTGATAAGGACATTACTTTCGAAGATAAAGTACCTAATTTATTAAATTCAATTGGAATTGGGGTAATATTTTAGCCACAATTTTTAAGATTATTTGGTTTTAATGTGCTAGTTTCAGATCCTGCATCGATTAAACAATTTATTTTTGTATTATTAATAGTTAGTGTAATTATTGGTAAGTTTTTGTCCGAGGCTCGCTTGTAAAATTTACGTCACTTTCTTGGATATTGTCAATTTCCATTGGTACTTCATTATTAGAATTATGATTTGGTGCCTGCCTAAACTGCCCTGAACTATTGTTTAACTTATTTTTATTATAAAATGATCTCTGCTTTCTAAAATTTTGACCTATCCTATTATTATTAACGGAATTAATATCCTGTCTATTATTATCGTATCGCCTAAAATTTCCCGAAAAATTTCTAAAATTATTTTGTTGTTGACCGAATGTTTTATATTGATTATTGTAAGAATTATTATTACGATAATTATTATAACCTTTTGTAAAATTATTTTCACGTTTAAAGTCCCTACTAGGTGCGTTATTTTGACGTTAATCTCTACTATTTTTTTTATAATTACAATGAATCACATCATATTCGTCTAACAAACCTAGCTCATTGAAAATATTGCAAACTTCATTTAAAGTCATATTATTTTTTATATTTGTACGGTAACTTCCCGTTAACATATCTTTTACAATATCAACTAGATTTTTATAATTGTTATTAGGATTATTTGTTGGTTTATTATAGTCATATTCGTATATTTCATTTAATTGAAAATTTATAGATCTGATAATATTAAATAATTCTCTTAAATTACTTACTTTAATACTGCGACTTTCGTCCATTAATTTCTTGTATGTTTTCCTCGGCTTATACTGTATTTTCAACTCTGCTTTCACTGCTTCCCAAGTTAAGTTGTCTCCTAATCTGTGTATACATCTTTTTGCTTCCTTGACCTATTATTTTTTCCTTGAACACTAATTGAAAACCAAATTGTATAAGTTCATGATTATTTGCACATAAACTTCCGATGTTTTCTACAGCATTGATACATTAATTTAATGTATAATCAGTTTTTCCGTAAAATGTTTTAATATTTTGAAATTTATTCAAAATTTGATCATTTGTTAATTAAAAACTCTTTCTGGTTGGACAATTTGTTGTCGTAAAGCTCCCAATTCTGCTTGATTTTGCTCCTGCATTTGTTGAATAATTTGTTGTAAGTTTTGAATTTGTTGTAAATTATGAACTTCGTTTATCGTTTTGTGCCATTTTATATAGTTAAAATTAAAAGTTTACTATTATTGTAATAATTAAAAACCTTGTTTCTGTATAGTAAATAATTTTTGAGAGATACTACTGCGTTTCCGATTTTTTATTATGATTTTCGATTCGATCACTGGATACTTATTCTTTAGAATAGTATCCTACCGACTGCGCCAATTATATTTTTTAATTTATTATTAGAAAAAAATATTAATGATTATTTTGGAAAACTTCTTAATTGAAATACGGTCGTATTTGAATTTTTGTTATTCTACAAAACGTTCGAAGGGAAAACTGTATTACCGATTCGAAAAATTTATTATTCTGTAATACTGTCGAATCGAAAAGTGAAACGTTTTTTATATAATAGACATTCGCTGTAAATTTGTTACTTTTAGAAGATTCAAAATGTAATTAAAAATAATTTAACAAATTTTTTACACATTTTTATATATATTTACCAATTATTTAAATTTAAATATACAAATTTTAGGAAAAAAACAAGAAAGAAGAAATAATTTCAAAAATTAATCAATGACATGAACTTAAAAAAGGACATTGCTCGTGGGTTTTCGAAACGTCTACAGATGAAATTGGTACAAATTCAAAAAAAGAATCGAGGCATTTTTATTTACATTAAATTAATGATACAGCTATACGGATGCTCTAGTTTTCTATTTTTTTTTCTATTATGACATTAAAAACTTTAATTTTAATTTTTCAAATACGTATTTACGTTTTTGAATACGTATGATAATGTAGTTGTTCGATCCAACGATATAGAAGATATATGGATAGGGCATAAATATAAAAATTTGAAGCCACGCCGGGAATAGTTGTCTCTTTTTTTGCTAGCCGAATTGTCAAAATATAAAAATGAGAAATTAGGGGCGGATTAGGTTTTTTTTTATTCGGGCATCAATTTTTAAGGAGATAATTTTTTGTTTTTGGAAAAATACAAGTAAAGATCATTCTAAGGAATATTTTAGGTCGCGCAACGATAATTATACAAATGGAAAATAAAATAGAGTAATTTGTTTAGCTAGTTAATATTGTTAATTTATATTGAGACTCTTAAACTTAAAAAAATAAGCCAGCCCTGTAAATCTAAAATCAGCTGTTATAATATTTTTCATATTATTTATTTGACACTTCGGCGAGCAAAAGGAAAGAGAACTACCAAAATCGTGGCTTCATAAACAATTTTTCAATATATTAAAATTTTAATGTGTTAAAAAGAGAGGGAACATTTATGCCACTTCCATATATTTCTTATTCGTAGGTTCGATCGTTTTGTAGAATACTCCAATTTTGTGAAAGTGAAACGCAAAGTGAAGGGAATCTCATATACGAAGTTTTCCAAAATAATCATGATTATTAATAAGTAAAACAAAATTATTTTATTTTTTATTTATAATTTTATTAATACTTAATTGAATTTTATTATTCTACAAAACGGTGTCTGTTACCAGGGATATTAACTGCCGGGTTGGCTTTATCTGTGTTCGTGTTAACTGCATTTTTACCGTTACCGACAACTTGTCCATACGAGATTATGTCAGTTACCTTTTGGTCGTGTATTACGTTTCGTCCACCTACTTTATTTTTATTGGATTTTGTCTGGGCGGATCTTCTATTTTGTAATTCTTTTGCAACTACACATCCTCTATAATTGGCAGGATGGCCTTCCGCACAGTTGGAGCATAACGTTGGTGTATCCCTGCACTTGGTGCAATTAAACGTCAAGTGGTCCCCAGCGCATTTTACGCAACGAGGTTGTCGTTGGCAATATTTTAAAGTGTGTCTGTACCTCTGGCAACGTTTGCACTGTGGTATTTGTTTGTTTGTCCTGAGAGCTTCTATTTTTACCTTCATGTGATGTAAATTTCTTATTTCGAAGATTTTTTTGATTTCCTCCGAGTTATCGAAAGTGAGCTGGAAGAGTGGTAATTTTGTGATGTAGTCCTTTCCATTAACCTTCTTTTTTATAATTTTATTCTCTACACTTAGTATTTTGTAGTTTTGTTCAATCAGTTCGTTTTTGATGTAATCTGGGTCGCATGATGGATGAAGATGTCTGGCTATAACTGTTATAGGTCTTGATTGTTTATTCTCATACGAGCGCCATTCATACTTGAGTTCATTCGCGAGGTTAGTAATAGATCTATATTCTGCCTCTGTGTTGATGTTTATCTTTATTTAATTGTTGTTTAACATATTTGCATCAAAATTAAGTTCCTTTGCTTTCAGCGCTTTGGTAACTTTTTTACGTATTTGAATACGTACATATGATAATGTAGTTGTTCGATCGTTTTCTAGAATACTCCAATTTTGTGAATGTGAAACGCAAAGTGGAGGGAATCTCAAATACGAAGTTTTCCAAAATAATCATGGACTCCTACTTAACGGGGAGCTTTCAATGAACATCAATTTCTTGACAGGGTCGTAGTCTCAAAATTTGGGTCCTGAAGCACTTGAGGTGTATACATTATTTTGATAAATTATTAAAAAATAATATTATTTTAGCTTCCTGAAGGATAATAATTTAAGATTAGAATGGTATGAGGCAGTAAATATACTACCTGAGGATTATTGTATGTATTATATAGTGTGTTCTTTACATTTCAGATCACAATATTTTAGTAATCCTGGAAAATGATATATAAGGAAAACTACAGTTCCTACTCAACACCTTATACTATTATTTCAAAAATATTATTTATTTATTTTGAAAGACAATTTTATTGAAGACAATTTTATATTTATAATACCGAAAAAATTAAAATATAAGATTATAAAATAAAAATTTATAACATTTATTTCAAATCCATGAATATTCATTATATTTTTAAAAAGAGCTTTCTTTAAAAAAAATAGCTTTTGCGCACAGGCAGTCATTTCTGAAGCCTACACAAAAAAAAAATTCTCTCTTACCCCCAAAAAAAAAATTGACGTTTTTTAATCACTAGCATCTCCTGATATTATATACTCTAAGAAAATACCATGTAATGGTAACGACTTGGAAACATGTGACATGAATTATATTGGAACGAAGAAACAATTTCTTAAAAACAGATTTTCTAACCATAAATCCGATATTAAATATAACAATTCGCAAAAAACAGCACTTGCACAACATGTTCTTGACGTACAACATACCCCTATTTTTGATGACGAAAAAGTATTAACGATCGAAAAAAATGTTAACAAAAGGTTAATTTTGGAAACTTTACACATACAGACGACTAAAGAACCATGAATAGAAAAACTGATGCAGAAAATATTAGTGATCTCTACTGTTCTCCTTTAAACAATTTCAAACAAAATTAGTTTCCGTTGACAACTTGCTAAATTAGCAAGGAATTTCATTAATTTTAATAGATTTTAATATTAAAATTTAACTTTATGTAACTTTATGACAAAAAATTTTAGTATTAAATAAAAAAAAATGTTTTTCAGTTCAAACTTAAGTTTTTGTTTTTTTAAATTATGTGTTAATTATTATATTAATGTCGTAAGTAAATTTTAAATTAATCTGTGATAGAAAAAATATTTAGTTATAAAATTTTTTAATTAGTAATGTATTCTTAAATTTTATTGTGAATTTTAAAATAGTGTATTCATTTTAAATTATAGATCCTGATGATGCCTAAAAAAAGTAGGCGAAACGTTGAAGAAAAACAATAAAATAAAAATAATTATTTTATCATACTAAAAAATAAAATTTATATGTTTATTATAAATATAAAGTTTTATTTGGACCGATAGCCCGCGTTACATTTTAAAGAAAAAAAATTTTAACATATAAATATGGGATCGTAAGTGCGAATATCGTCCAAAAAAATAAATTAAAATATAAGCGAATTTAATTCACAATTTTGTATTTTTATTTAATCTTAGAAATTTTAAGAAATATAATATTAAATTTAATTTGATAATTTGGTAATTGATAGGTTTCTTCTATAATTTGCCTCATTAATAATTTGATAATTTTGTTAGTTGTTCATCGACTCGTGGCTGGCTTGAGAAGAAGGTAATCGAGTTCTTTTTACCGGGAAAAGTTTTTCTCTTACAGCTGTGAAGTTGGATACGCATTTTTAGCCGATAGCCAATCCTTCTGGCAATATAATAGTTATGAGATGGCGGTTGCCTGTGCTGCCATCCCACATAAATGTCAATTTCATGTTGTTTGCAATTGTCGTGTTCGCGTGTTTTATTCTATAGAATTATAAATTGTGAAATAATTATTTTTGGAAGCAATTATAAAGTACATAAGTATTATCATTGATTTTAAATAACTAGATGAATCATCATTTGAAAAAAAATATTATTATATTTTTGGGAAAGGGGGCGCATTTGAGAATTTGAGTTTGAGAATTTTTATTTTGCTTTATTTAAATAAAAAATTCATTTTACCATTTTGCGAGGAATAGAAAAATTAAATTTAGAGAATTTTTTTATTTTCATATTTTAAGTTAGGGAAAATGAATATTTTTGTCACAAATTCTTATAAGTATAATGTACTGAATGTTTATTATTAATTTTTTTCAGGATTTTTGATTTTACTCTTTTATATTTTTTTTTTGAAAAAAAAATAATAAAAAAACAATATTGTCTCTGACAGGGATTGAACCGGGAAGTTATTTTTCATAATTTTGTTCATATAAAGATATAAAAAAATAGTTTAAATAAAAAAATAAAAAAAAAAAAACGCGATGTTATTTTTCAAAATATATAAATGAAAAAAATTGTCTTGTCTTATGAATGATGATAAATGATTAACCTAACCTATGGTAGAGTCGATTTGACCGCGAGAGAAAAAGGTTCGTTTGAATTAATTGCGAGAAGTGCTAAAATTGTTAATTAGTTAATAAATTAAAATAAAAAATTTATATACAAAAAAAAACTTTTTTCAACTCATAGTTATTTAGCATAATTTAAAATGAAAAAATTTAAGCTTAAGTTTGTTAAAATTAAAAACTAAAATAGTAACTATTTCTTTATTATTATGATCGATAGTGATTTAAGTTTAATCAATGATATAAATGAAAAATTATTTGAGATAAAATCAAATACGAAAATGGAGGGTAATGAAAGCTGAATAATGAAAGCTGGTGCGGGAATCAGTAAAAAAAACATTAAAATAAAAAAACCCCTAAAAAAATTAGTGCGACGAATAAACTTAAACTTAAAATTGAAAATAATAATTTAAAATCAGAACTTAATAAATTAAAAATAATTATAGCAAAACTACAGAATGACAATGTAAAAAATAAAAATGATAATCAGTTTAACATTTTATCAGAAACTATGGAAACTGAGAACCAAATCGATACAAGTAATAACGATGATAATAATTGTAAAAATGATGATGGATTTATTGAAATTCTCTCACAAAAAAATAAAAAACGCAAAACTAATGCGGCAACAGATCATACGCATCGACAAAATAATAGTATCACTGATCAAACAAATAACAATATTTCTCCGTCAGGATAATCACCAACAATAACAAAACTATCATCAATAATAATACAAAAAAGAATAGAAAGACTTCCTCCATTAAGTATATATATTACAGTTACAGAAATCTGAGACGAAAATTTCAATTATTTCAAGCAGATATACTTAAGTTATTAAAAGAGGAAAATTTCTTAAATGTACATATTGAAAAAGTTGTACGCTTGAAAACAAAAAAATCAATTAAAGATAATAAAATTTTGCCAATTTATATTATTCAATTAGCAGCTGCATCAAATGTTTCTTTAAAACAAAAGACTTAGACAATCAAATAATATTTTGGGAAAGAATTAAAAAAATAGACATTCTTCAGTTAGGTTAGGTTAGGTTAAGAAGGGGTGTGTGTTGAACTTTGGTCAACACACGTCACGAGAGATCTCGGTGGATCCATTGTGGTCCCCGCGCGTGGTCCAAAACTAAGCACTAATCCTGTCAAAGATTCTACTTACCTTTATGAAGAGAACCTCCATAGAGGTATGGTTGAAAGGGTCGATAAGTTATCTAAAGTGTCTCGGCCCAAGTATTTGTACCTGATGCGTGCAAGGCTGTCACATTCGCACGATGTTCTAGTGTGGCTTCTTTCGTTTCGTCTCCACAGCGACATAAGTCAACCATGGGAAACCCTAAATAGGTACCATGTGTACCGATCAAGCAATGACCAGTAATGGGACCGATCAGTTTTCTGCAGGTTGTTCTATTCATGGATAGGACAAATTCCGATCTTTTCTTGGATAGCCGCGGCCAGCATAGTTTGGTTTGACGACACTGAGGATATAGTTCCCAAGTGTTGTTAACTATTCTGATCGCTTCTTCCTCAATTAAGCGTTTCGCGAATTCAATTGGACAGCCAATTTGCGGCTCAACATTGACCAAGGATAGCGCCGCGCCTTGTCGAGCAAGTAAATCCGCTTTTTAATTACCTTCAATTCCGCAGTGTCCTGGAACCCAGCATATTCTAACCGAGTGTCTTTGTTCAATTGATTTAGGAACCCTTGACATTTTTTAACTAGTTTCGATTTAGTGACAAAAGATCCCATTGCCTTGATGGCCGCCTGGCTATCAACATAGATGGATATCTTCTGCCGGTTCAAGTTTTGCTCAAGCAGCTTTTGAGCCGCTTTTTGAATAGCATAGATCTCCGCTTGAAAGATACTCGAGTTATCAGGTAACCGGTATGATTCATCGAGTCCTATTTCTAGAGAGTGGATACCCGCCCCCGTTCCTTCTTCCATTTTCGATCCATCCGTATAAACAGCCACCTCAGAGTTTGTCGTGACACTACTATGGGCCCACAACTCCCTCGTTGGTATAACTATTTCATACGATAGATCGAAGTCGTATGTTGGAGTAATATAATCTGTAATATGGGGTAGGTTCGACGCCATGGCGTCCATCAGTATTTTTCCGTGCCCTTTGTTCCCACTCTTCCATAACCCAGATTCCCTAAGTCTGAGAGCACTCTTGAGTGCTATGGATTTTACATAAGTTTCTATCGGAAGTATATGAAGCATCATTTCTATAGCTCTAGTGGCCGTAGTCCTGATTGCTCCTGTGATCCCAATACAAATCATTCTTTGTAATCTTGTCATGGACATGGCATTAGACTTAATTTCTAGGGCATTCCACCAGACCAACGAGCCATAAGTAAGAACTGGTCTTATTATGGACATATACATCCAGTGGACAATTCTTGGACTAAGACCCCATGTTTTCCCTATCATCTTTTTACAAGCAAAGTAGGCATTTGATGCCTTCTTTACTCTATCTTCAATGGTGTGTTTCCAATTTAGCTTGGGATGTAGGAACAGTCCCAAGTATTTGGCACCTTCCGATAGGGGAAGCGGTACGCCATTCAGACATGGATGTCTGAATTTTTTACCCCTTTTCCTTGTGAAAAGAACTAATTCTGTTTTTTGTGGATTAATGTTTAATCCACATTTCTCGGCCCATTTACATAAAGCCTTAAGACCGTATTCAAGGATTTCGCTTAGTGTTTCTAGAAATTTTCCACAAACAAATATAGCTATATCATCGGCATAGGCGACTACCTTTACACCAAGGCCAGGTAGTGCTTGAAGGATTTCATCTACCACCAGAAGCCATAAGAGTGGGGACAAAACCCCACCCTGAGGGGTGCCTCTAGTAGTCCTAATTCTTATCTTCCCTGTTCCCAAGGAAGAATTAACTGTTCTAAACCTGAGCATTGATGTGATCCATCGCGCTACGAATGGATTTACATCCATTCTTGCTAGCGACTTTTCTGTTGCATCCATTCTTACATTATTGAAGGCACCTTCAATATCCAAGAATGCTGCTAGGGTGTATTCGTTATACAAGAGAGATTTTTCTACCGTAGAGACCACCTCATGCAGAGCAGTCTCTACCGATTTTCCCTTGACATAAACGTGCTGTGCACTTGAAAATCCTTTCTTTTCTAAAATCGTTCTGAGATGGTAATCCAATAGTCGTTCCATAGTTTTCAGTAAAAACGATGAAAGACTAATGGGTCTATAGTCCTTCGGCGCGGTATGACTTGGCTTACCTGCCTTCGGAATAAAGGTTACCCTAACTTCTTGCCATAGTTCCGGGATGTATCCCAGATATAAGCAACTTTTAAAGATCCTCACCAGGGAAGGACCAATTAGTGGCATGGTCCTTTGTAGCATGATGGGCACCACACCATCAGGCCCTGGAGATTTAAAAGGGGAGAACGACATAATGGCATTCTTAACTTTTTCCAAGGTAATTATTCGTTCTGGGAAGTCATTTTCCAAGTTAAGAGGACCTTCCTGAGAGCTAGCAATCTCAAGATGCGTGGTACTCCCTGGGAAATGAGTTTCTATTAAGATATCTAGACTTTCCTGACTTGTCTCAGTCCAGGTTCCGTCGTCCCTTTGAAGGTAACCTGGAACTTCCTGGTCCTTCGCTAGGATTTTCCGCAACCTAGAGGCTTCATTTGTGTTTTCAATATCTTCACAGAGGCGTCTCCATGAACTTCGCTTAGCGTATGCAAGGGAAGATTTGAATTCTTTTTGACTGAGACGGTATTGGTCCCAGTCCTCTTCTGATTCGGTTCTTTTTGCTTTCTTGAACAACCGCCTTGCCTTAGTTCTCAAAGTCTCAAGATCTTTGGACCACCACTTTGGTCCATCTTTCCTAGACTTATTAGAGATGGGACAGGACGATTCGTATGCGTTCATTAAAATATTCGTTAAGCCGGTAACTTCTTTGTCGATGTCAACTGTACTATTTAACTCACCCCCCATGAGTGAGTTAATGTTCGTACCGACTGTTTCGACGAAGTTATCCCAGTTGGTTCTTCTAATATTCCTAAACATGGTTCCTTGGTGTAAGCCAATGGTTACATCAAAGAGAATTATTCTATGGTCAGAAAAAGATTCTAGGTCCGATACTAACCAATTGTCAACTTTAAATCTAGCTGAATTCGATATTAGAGTAATGTCTAAGACTTCTTTTCTACCTCTTATCACAAAAGTAGGTTCTGCACCTTTGTTACAGATTAGTAGGTTAGTAGTACAAAGAAACTCAAATAAAGACTCACCCCTTACATTAATGTCTGTGCTGGCCCATTGGGAGTGATGTGCATTGGCATCACATCCAACAACAATATCTAGATTCTTCTGTTCCACCATCCTAATCAAGTTGGAGAACCCAATTGGTGGTGGTGATTCTTCCGAGTCAGATGCGAAGTAGGCGGACGTGAAGATAAGATTGCTACCTTCAGTCCCCTCGCATCTTACTGTGGTCTGGTCTCCATTGCTGTAATTGCTCAATAGAAACATGTTAATATTTTTCTTAGCTAAGATGCAAGTTCTTTTCTTACCTGTATCCGAGTAAAACAGTCTATAGTTTGGTGTTTTTAGACCTTGGATTTGGTTGTTGTTTATCCAAGGTTCCTGTAGCAGGGCTACATCAATCTGCTTGTCCACCAATACTCGAAGCAGATTTGCCGATGCAGCCTTGCAATGATGAAGATTAACTTGGGTAACCTTCATCATTGAGAATCAGTTACTTCTTCTACTGCCTCCACTTGCGGCATCTTCACAATGATGGTGCCACAACCGAAGGATAGCGTCCAATTTCTCTCCCTTAGGATAGGGACCGCTTCTTTATCCCACGCAAGAAGAATGCGCTGCCACCCTTTTTGCGGGGGATCCCTCTGGACTATTTTCAGACCAGCCATTGGTATTCCTGCATTTTGTTTACGAAGCAGGTCGAGGATCTTTTGGTCCCCGTATACCGGTGTAGGAACAGTAACCCAGGTTTGAGGCTTGATTAATGTCGACCTGGTGACCACATCAAACCTCGCCCCATCCCATAGCTCTCCGATTTGAGAGATATAGGATTCAAGCCTCCCAAGAGTGGACTCGTTCTTGCAGATCATGGTCCGCACCCCCTTGTACCATCCTCGTGCAATGATGGTGAACGAATCCACTTCTGAGAAGCCTGCTGGGTCTGCCAATAGCTGGTCAGTAATTGCAGCTTCAACTAGCAACCAACGCTCTGGTGAGATCTTGTGATCCTGGTCACTAAGATCTCTGATCGCAACGTGCAGATTCTCTGAGGTAGCTACCGGTACCTTACGCTGTCTTTTAGGCTCGACTTTTTCGTCATCCGCTGAGCGAATTCTCTTCTTCTGAACGCCTTCCACATTAGCTTTTGCCAATGGTGGATTGGATACCACGCCGGAACTTGGTCCAGCGGGGTGTTCAGCAAGAAAAGTCCTCGCCCAGTCGAGTCTCCTCTTTTCTGCGGGATTAAGATCCTCCGGATTCCTGGATCCAAACGATTTAATCGCTCTTCTGGAAAGCTTCCGATTGTTGCGAATTTGGTCCGCCTTGGTGCGCTTGCTCACCACAACACGGAACCCTGCGTTAGATTCTAACGCAGAGTTACTGGAAGTAGTACCCGCAACCGCACCACTGCGAACTTCCTTCTCGTTATCGGTGATTCCAGCGGTGTTTTCCAAAGAAGCGGAAGTTGCTTCCACACCTTCGGGCACCGCCGGGATCACCGTCACGTTCAACTCATCGGACCCCCCCAGAAGATCTTCCTCAAATTCATCTGAGTAGGGGATAGTTTAGGGGATAGTAAACCACATTCTTCAGTGCACACGTTGCCAAAGATTCAATCATACATCATCGAATTGTAATATGGAATTTCGATGCCTAAAATGTGGAAAAGACCATGGACAAAATAACTGTAACCTTAAAAAAGATGAAGACAAAAGTAAACTATTTTGTGTTTTATGCCAATCATATGGACACCCAGCATCATATAGGCAATGCCCTGTTTATGCTCGTAAGATGGAACAAAAACAACGGATAGAAAATCAACAATTAGAAAAGGAGAGATATAAAATCAATATGATTAACAACTATATAAAACCTAATGTTTCTTATGCTTTATGCAAATACTATAATAGGTAATAAAACTACTAATGTTAATAATAATAAAAATGATAATAATAATACAAATTTAGATAATTATAATTTAGCACTATTAGATATTAAAAAGTCATTAGATAATATAAATGTACAAATAAGCAAATTAGATAGAAATTTTAATGATCTACTAGAATAGATTTCTTATTTGATTCTGTTAATATTAACAATAATTATGGATCCTATTAATTATTTATCAATTAATAAGTTAAAAATTATATCAATTAATGTTAACTCTTTAATCTTTATAATAAAAGACTATCTTTAATGAAATTTGTAGAAGACAATAAACCAGATATTATATGTTTGTGTGAAACTAAATTAAAGATAAGCATAGGATAGAATTAACAGATTATATGATAGTTAGAAAAGATAGAAAAAACTCCACTCAAGGGGGAGGAACTGCTATATTAATTAAAAAAGCAATAAATTTTAAACATTGTAATATTATAATTATAAGTATCGATAATTTTGATTGTCTGGAAACATGTATTATAACATTAAATTTACCAAATAGAAACCAATTATTTATTATTTCATCATATGCTTCATGTAGAAATAGTAATAAATTTCAGGACGAAATCGAAAAACTGTTCCAAATTTTATGTTTAGACAAACTTAAAAATTTTGTATACTCTGTGGCGATTTAAACGCAAAACATAATAACTGGTCAAATATAAAGAATAATAATAGAGGTTCGTTGCTTAATTGTTGGATAGAAACAAATAAAATGTTGTATATAGAACAAAAGTATATGGTTCAGAAATACCAACATTTCCGAGAGGAAATTCATTTCTAGATATATGCATCATAGCTGATAGGTTATCTTTAGATTGTAGAAACAATAAACTGGAAACATTGCCATATGATAGTGATCACAATGCAATTGTTGTACAAGCTAATTATTTAAACGACGAACATTTTGTTTTTGAAAAAAATAATATAGAAATTATTAAATATGACTCTAAAAAAACCTGTTGCGACAGATTTAAAAAAAATTTAGACAAGAAAATAGATGAAATATATAGTACAATATCTTCACCACCACCAAATAATATAAATTTAAATATAAATGATATAAATACGCATCTAAACATCTTAGAAAAAATTATTTTAGACACTATAGACTCGACTGTTCCTAAATTTTCTCCAACATATACTCTAGATCGTTTCATTACACCATTAATTAAAAAACTAAAAAAAATTAAAAGTCAACTTATTTCAGCTAAACATAAAATATATCGAAGGAATTTAAACATAAATGATAGTGAAGCTATAAGATTAAAATCGTTAATTTCCAATGTTGACAATTTAATAAAACAAAATGTAAATAATTCCATAAATAAGTTTTGGGAAAATAGGATTAAAAAAATTGATCCACAAAATTCAATGAATATGTTTTCAGAAATAAACAAAATTTTTAGGAATAACAAACCCTAAAAATATTACAGCTACAAATACCTCAGCAAAATAAAAATTTAATAGAACATTTAGATATAGCAATTGAATCACTACCAAAAGATAATAATAATAATCTTATTATTAAAAACGAAAAAGATATTTTAAATATATTAGGACAAAGTTTGGAAAATATTCATAAAGATGTTAGTTTTAGGGGATAGTAAACCACAACCAAAGTGTAGATTCAGAAATTAGATTATTTAACGTACAAACCAATATTGATAAATTAAATAATATTACAATTACATAATTTTATCAGACCATCTAATAATGTTAGTTATTTTTCGTCATTTAAAAAATTAAAAAACATATTTTTAACACTCAACAACAAAACTTCTTCAGGAATTGATAATATTCCAAATATAGTTCTGAAAAATATTTCAGATAAAATGATTCGTTTGTATTGCATATTATTTAACAATTCTCTGAACTTAAGTTACTTTCCATGTGTGTGGAAAATTGCTAAAGTAGTAATGATTAAAAAACCAGGAAAAGAAGCATATGATACAAATAGCTACAGACCAATTAGCCTGATACCAAATATAAGTAAAGTGTATGAGATTTTAGTAAATAATTTAATAATTGGACAGATTAATGAAAAACAAATATTAACAACAAATCAATTCGATTTTCGTTATAAACATAGTACTACACGCTATCACAAAATTAGTATCAGACATATGTAGGCATATAAATAACAAAAACTGTGTGGGGGCATGTTTGATCGATCTATAAAAAGCTTTTGATACGGTCTGGATAAATGGCTTTATATTCAAATTAATAAAATATAATATGCAATCGTGAATTACTTAGAAATTTAAATAATGTCACAACAGAAAAAATGGGAATTGCTTTTGCTGATGATATTACTATTTATGTAGCTCATACCAAAGTAAACGAAATCCAAACAAAACTTCAAAACACCTTTAATGAGACAATAAACTATTTTAACCTTTGGAAACTAAAAGTTAATAATAGCAAATGCGAAACTGTATTATTTAGAGATACAGTAGATAAAATACATTATAATACTCGAAAAAATTGGAAACATTTTTCTTTAAGAGGGACAGATGGTAATAGGCTAGCCAATAACAAAGTAGTAAAGTATTTAGGAGTATACATTTAACATACAATTTAAATAATAGTGAACACATTAAGAAACAAATACATAAGGCCAATAAGGCTTTCTTAATGGCGAAAGGCTTGTTTTTTTTCAAAATATTTGTCTGCTAGACTAAAAATTATATGATACCAAAGTCTTATACGGCCAATTATAGCATACGTGGTACCAATATGGTACAATGTAAATCCATCTATATGGAAAAAATTCGAAGATTTGAGCGAAAATGTATTAGATCCTGTACAGGTAAAAATAGAAAGCCCGAAACAGATTATACAGAATATTATTCTAACAAATTTCTATATGAAATCTCAAATATTAATAGAATAAATGACTTCCTAATTAATATAGCTAGAAATCATTATAACAGATGTATCTTTGTGGAAGAAAATAGTAATATAAGCCATATTTAGTACCATAATGAAACATACTTAAAAAATACATTTAAAACGGGCTTCATCCCGCCGGAAGCGTTTATCCTTCTAGATAACTTAGGCTATATACAAAATAACAATTTCGTACCTATAATTTATCACTATAATAGAAGAGGGACAAATAAAAAAAATTAGTTACGATACGGAAAACATAAGTAGTACAAATCTCCAATTCGATACTTATATTACTAAAAAAGATCAAATGCTAAATCGCCAATACTGGTGGCTTAACAACTAATATAAACAATCATATTATATCTTCGTAGTTTTAAGTGTAGATTTAGTTAGTAATTAGATAGTTTGTAAGTTTGATCTAGCATTAAGATTTGTATATAAAAAAAACCAAAAACATAAATAAAATATATAACTCAGATTGTTTTTTACCAGGCTTTTTTACAATCACAAAAAAAAATAAGATTAAAAAATTAATTCAAAAAATAAATCATTAAAATAATGTTCCAACATACTAAATACCCATAATTTAAGAATAAGAGTATCTACTTGGGATCATAATTTCATTTAGTTTTATTTAGAAATAAGAGAAATATTTATAATAAGGCTGAAAAAAAAAACAAAAAAAAAAAATATATATCCATATTGTGGAAAAAAATCTGCCATAAACTGTTATCTATAATAAAACAAAATAAAAACAGACCATTGATTTATATGCATAGGAATATCATGAACCCTATATATATACATATACATACATAATTTTTATTTATATGATATGGTTATCATAACATCATCATTCATGGACAGTACTAATTTTGCTTCATATTTTTCATATTACATATGGGGTGCTGTGACATAAAGCTTTAGGACATAAAGCCTTCATGGCTTTATGTCCATAAAAACTGGACATAAAGCCTTATCCGGTAAATTTCCGCGTATGGCTTTATTTCTCATTTTTATGGACATGTGGCGGTTTTCATAATAAATAAATAAAATAAATACGTTTACGTTACAAATAAATAAATTGTAAACGTTCACTGAACCATTGTAATTTACATTTAATATTTTTACAATTTGGAAATTGTCATAAATGAAATTGGAAATTGATATAGTTTAATTAGGGTTAATGTATTGCAATGTGTTGACATTCTAACCTTTTTTTCATATTTTTGAGTATTGTATTTTTGAATTCCAAGCGATCAACTATAAAGTGTAATTTGATTTGTTAATATAAAATTAAATAAATTGGACTAATATAATTGGATTGGACATCGTGTTTTTCTTCATATTTAGCACATCTCGTTACGGTGATTCCTGCTTCTGAATAATAAAGATCACCACCACGAGTATAAAATCAAGCTAAAATTGGTGACCCCGACGTGATCTTCTAATTAAAAGCAGTGCTTAAAAATAAATTTTAATATCTGCGTAAAATTTATAACCTGCTGATCAATATATGCAACTATAAGGGACATACATAATATCTCATTGTTCCATCATATTAATTTTATATCCAAGACAATCATGTTTCGGTAATTTCACAAATAGACACATAGCAATAACGGCATTCTCATTCAGCGCTAGAAGTATCATTGTTAACAATACGAAGAAAAATCAACCAATAAAAAGAACAAGAAAAATCATCAGATTCTCGAACTATATTACTGTATTCAATATTTAAATAATTAATCACTACAAAAACAAATTATACATACAAAAGATCGACACAATACAAACGTTATCGACATGTAATAAAATTATCGTTAAAATTAATACATATGTAAAATATGTATTAAAAATTATTATGAATATTGAAGCAGTTCTCAAGCAGTAAATAATATTTAACATTATTGTTCATGAAATTATACAAATTGCTTCATCGAAAATTACAAACAATAATATTTCAACGATAAATCAAAGAATTTAAAATTTTTTTTAAAATATTTTTAATTTCTAACTAATTCTAAAGTATTTCAAAAACAAAATCAAAACAAAATACAATTTAAATTTTTTTAAATACTTAAACAAAAAATTTAACATACTAAATCAATTTAAAAATAATTATACTCATCTTAAGCCAATTTAAAGACAATTACTAATATTTTAATTAAACTTGATATTTACATATATGTATATTACTTTAGAGAAGTACACATTTTTAAATTTAAAATTATTTTACTACTGATTTAAGTGTTCTTTCAACATCAATAGCATTTCCATTACCATAATTGCCAAAACACGTTTTTTCAATTTCATTTAAAGATATTGTCGGTTATTATTTCTAATATTTTAATGCCGGTACAACGTTCAGCACCTAATTCACCGAATAAAAATATGAGTACATTAGATCAAAGCTTAATCGCTTTGGACTACGAGAAGGATACAGATGTCGGGCTACAAATTAATTTTAATACACAACCTTTTGCTGATCATAATTTAGATAACGTTAACGGTTCGAACATTGATAATAGCAATGACATATTTCAAATGCGTAATGAAATGCAATCTCTTATGAATAAATGCGTTAAATTACAGGCATTATTAGATGAAAACGTGAACAATCACAATAATAATATGTCAAATATACAACCACATTCCCAAACACAAGAACCGATCGAAGTTTTCAAAGTAGCTACGAAAGTACCACCATTTTATTCAGATAAACCCGACCTTTGGTTTCACCAAGTTGAATCACAATTCAGAAATAATAAAATTATTCGCGACCAAACCAAAAACGATCTCGTTGTTTCGTCACTCGATCCAAAATATTTAGATGTTATCGCGCATATTATTCGAAATCCGCCAGAGCAAAACAAATATGAGTCATTTAAATCCGCACTAAT
Organism: Empis stercorea; assembly: GCA_949752835.1. Taxonomy (NCBI): domain Eukaryota; kingdom Metazoa; phylum Arthropoda; class Insecta; order Diptera; family Empididae; genus Empis; species Empis stercorea. The sequence continues at coordinate 33,817,136 of OX457089.1, forward strand.
TAAAGAATATCAGCATTCAGATGAACAACGGTTAATGCAATTACTCAAAGGTATTGATCTGGGTGACAAGAAACCATCTGCTTTATTACGACAAATGCGCGAAATTTCGAAAGGAATTGTCAACGACAAAATTTTGGAAACCTTATGGTCATCCAAACTACCGGAAACAATTCAAGCTATAACCGCATCTAGTAATATTGAATTAAACGAAAAAGCTCAAATAGCTGATAAAGTTCAAGATAGAATCGGTTTTCAAACATCAGCCACGACACATGCTACGATGAGTTCTAGTTTAAAAGTAAACGCAGTACAATCATGCGAACTTACAGCTCAAATTGCCATTTTAGCAAAACAAGTAAATTCGGTATATTAGTTGACTTAAAGAATCAACAATTGATTGATTCAACTACAAAACTAAGTACAAAATGTTCAATGGCATCCGTTTCATGCAACATAACTACAATTAGTAACGACAATTCAGTTTTTCATGATTCGAATTATAAAAGTTTAATCGAAGAATTCCACGATTTAACTATTCCAATTAATTATAACCAATTCGATAATAAAAATTTAACCGGTGTGTAATTTAATGTAGGGACCCGGTACAACAATAATTAATAATTTTTATTAATTTATAATTATTCTCTTGAACAACAAAAATTATTATTGTACCGGTAACTAATTGTTTTGTTAATAATCGGATGATGCGATCATACCACCCAATCATATCATTTTTTCATTTGCTGCAATTATAATAAATGCAAATGAAGAGATGATAAGAGTATTATTATATAGTCAGCAACGAGAGTGTTCAGATCGAAAAATCGATCAAGTTAGAAATAAATTTAATTGTACGTTAAAAAAAATACTATTAAATATAGTATATTAAATTAAATAAATATTAAATATAAAATAAATTAATTATGTTAAATAAAATAAAAAAGATTTGGAACAATGAACTTAAATATTAAATATAATAAATAAAATTATAAGTTGGATAAATAACATGAAGAAATAAGTTAAATAAATAATAGCTTATATTTTAATTTAACCAAATTAAATAGTTTTTTTTATATAACGAAAAATAAGATCCTTCAGGACAAAATAAAGACAAGTGAGGTTGGTAAAAATTAACACGCGCGCCACCCCCACAACTGGTGACCCCGAACGTTTAAAAAGTACCACAATTAGTGCCGGAAAATTCAAATTAACCTATAAAATAAAAACACGCGGTAAAATTGTGGTGTAAAAAAAAACTTAAATCATTTTGCCGCTATTAAACCACTATATATATTATAATTTATAATATATATATATAAATTAATTTCATATATACATATATATAAAGATTAGTTTCCAAGCTATAAATATATTTGGAAATTGTCATCATTGTCAACATTGCGTCGATCAAGAAAATTATCATTAGATGATCAAAATTAAACAATTTTACGTCATCATTGAACCAATTCAACGTTACCCGATTCATCGATCATCAATTCATCAAAAATCAGCGAGGGAACAACGTCATCATACAAAAATTCAAGATCACGCCAAGTAAAATTTTTTCATTATTTTGTACATATATATTCAAAAACAATAACGAATGGTACAGTTATATAATTTAAAAAAAAAAAATCCATTCGCATTAAATTTAAAATTAAACTTAAATTAATTTAAATTAAATCCTTATTTTCATTTTGTAAAAATTTTTTAAAAAATTCATATGCTAATATTTTTAAATGAATTACTATTTGAAATAAAATCTTTGTTTTTGATATCTAAATTAATAAATTGATAATATTGTCTATAAAAATTAATAATAAAATACACAGGTTTAATTAATCGTTATAGTTGCATACCAATTGTTAATTCGCTAATATAATAATTTAAATAATAAAAAAAAACCTCTATATATGATATGTAAATTTATTGAAATACCTAAAATTTAAAATCACTTTGAATATCATAAAACTATACTATAAAATTTAAAATTTTTTAAAATTAATTAGAAATTTTTTTAAAACAAAAAAAAAACAATAAAAAACGAATTAAAATTATTTCATATGCATTTATCAAATACACAAAAATAATATTTTTTTAATGCATTATATAAATTAAAATTATTTAGTATTTATTCTAAATAAAAATTATTATACAAATTCTATATTCTATATTATATTATATAAATTTTAATTTCATATATAAAATACATATTCTTATATATAAAATTTTTATTAATTATATATCACATACTTACATTATAAAACGATAGTTTAATTATAAATACATACATAAGTATCAAAATCGCTGAATTAAATTTATTTCGCATACATACACTTTCGATTTCTCTTACACGCTCTCTCTAAAAATTTGGTAAAAAGTATCGCATACACACATAAAAAAAAACATTCAATTTTTAAAATAATATTTTTACTGTGGGACCGTCCGAAAAAAATATACGATTTTTAAATATTTTTTGGTATCATCCGAATATTACATACGATTTAATATACGAGTATTAATATTTTTTTTTTTTCGTCAAGCGAACTATTTTGAAAATTTTTATTTCATAAAGAAATTATTTCAAGTAAAATACATTCAATTATTGTTTACTTTAATAAAAAAATTTTTTTTTTAAAAATACAATGAATGCTGATGATGCAAAGACATCTAGTGAGAACAGTACAACGCTTACAGGTACAAATAACGAACCGAGTATTGCCTCCGTCCGCGTGCGTTTACCATCGTTTTGGCCAACCAACCCGACAACGTGGTTTATCCAAGCCGAAGCGCAATTTAAAGCGTATCGGATAACGAGCGACGAAACAAAATACTGTTTAACTATTTCTGCTTTACCGCCAGAAACGTGTAACTCTATAATAGACATACTCACTAATCCGGCAGTTAGCAATAATTACGAATATATAAAATCTGAACTTATTAAACGGCATTCGGTTTCGGAATCAAAACGCCTCGAAACCCTAATCGAAAAAGCAGGCATCGGCGACCAGAAACCTTCAGATTTATTACGACAAATGAAGCAACTAGCCGGTGCAACTTTTAATGACGACACTATGAAAAATTTGTGGTTAAGAAAATTACCACAAGTTATTCATATAGCTTTAGCTGCATTCGCCGAAAAACCGCTTAGCGAACTAGCAGACGTCGCCGATAAAATACATGAGGCACAGCAGAACGCATCGCTGTTTGCTATCAAGAAACCAATGTCGCGCAATAGTAAATCGACAACGCAAGTCACAACCACAAACAAGGTTGAAGAAAGATTATCGCGACTCGAAGCGATGATCGCAAGACTCGATGTAAATTACGATAACAATTTTAGATCGCGACATAGAAGCAATTCTAGAAAACAGCGCAGCTCGAGTAAAAACGCGGATCATTCTGGTTCATCATCAAGTAAATCCACGACCGAACAATGTTGGTATCATAAAAGGTTTGGCGACAAAGCGACAAAATGCACTTGTCCAAGAAAACCAACAGAGAACCACCCAAACTAAAGACGACACCGCGTATTGCGGCTACCGGTGTCAACCAATTTACAAGCCGCCTTTATATCCGTGACGATACTAACAATATTTCATTTTTAATCGACACGGGAGCAGATTTGTCAGTTTTACCATGCAAATCGCGCAATATTTCAGACCAAAACATCTCTTTATCTGCAGCCAATGGTACTGCAATTAATACTTTCGACACCAAAATGCTAAAAGTTAGGTTGGGACGTAGAGCATTCATTCATGAATTCGTTTTAGCGGATATCGATCGAGCTATCATCGGAGCTGATTTTTTAAAGAAGTACGGTTTTATCGTAGATTTAAAAAATAGAAAAATCATTGATTGAATATTACCACCAACACGCCGACGCCTAAAGTCAACGTAATCAAGAACGAATTTTCAGAAATATTATCTCAATTTTCCGAGCTTACACAGCCGCCGGACTACTTTAAAGAAGTTCGTCATTCGGTGGTACACCACATAATGACCGAAAACCGGTTACCTTGTGCGAAACCGCGCCGTCTCGACACTACTCGCCATGACGCCGCGAAAAAGGAGTTCGACTTAATGGTTGAATTAGGCATATGCCAACCATCGTCTTCTTATGTTTCTTCGCCGCTACATATGGTGCCCAAAAAGAATAATAATGAGTGGCGTCCATGCGGGGATTACCGTCAACTGAATGCAGCTACTATTCCGGATCGATATCCGATTCCGCATATCCAGAATTTTGCAGCACACTTAAACGGTACCAAAATTTTTTCAAAAGTCGACCTCGTCAGGGCATACCATTTAATACCGGTAGCAGAAACCGACATTCATAAAACCGCAATCACCACACCATTTGGGTTGTTCGAATTTCGGCGAATGCCTTTCGGGTTAAGGAACGCAGCCCAAACGTTCCAAAGGTTCATGCATCAGGTCTGTCAAGGATTGGACTTCGTGTTCATCTACATAGACGACGTCCTTATTGCATCTGCGGACGCGAAAACGCATAAGGAACATCTCCGACTGTTGTTTCAGCGTTTATCGGATTATGGAATTACCATTAATGCAGCAAAATGCGTTTTCGGAGTTTCTGAATTAAGTTTTCTCAGTCAACTCGTTACTGAGCATGGTATTTCGCCATCAAATGAGAAAGTCGAAAGCATTCAGAAATTCCCAACACCTTTATCAATCCGACAAATTCAGCGCTTTATAGGGATGGTAAACTATTACCATCGCTTTATACCCAAACTAGCTGAACTGCTCGCTCCAATTTACGCGTACCTAGTCAAAGTAAGCAAAACTAAAGGAAAAAACAAAATTCTTGACTGGCCAGATGAACTCACCCCGGTGTTTCAAAACGTTAAAGCAGCGTTGGCACATGCCACCATGCTTGCGCATCCGCAATCGAACGGAACGCTGATATTAGTTACCGACGCATCAGATATCGCGTTGGGTGCAGTGTTGCAACAACCAACAAAGCAAGGATGGCAACCACTTGCATTCTTCTCACGCAAATTATCGCCAGCCGAAAGCAAATATTCTGCGTTTGATTGCGAACTTCTAGCGATCTACGCAGCAGTCAAACACTTTCGATACGCGGTAGGACGAGACTTTACAATCTTCACGGACCACAAGCCACTTATCAACGCAATTTGCTCTAAGACCGAACGCAACCCACGACAGACCCGCCACCTAGACTACATTGCACAATTTACCACTGATATTAGACATATTGCTGGAAAAGATAATGTCGTAGCGGACAGCCTCTCTCGTTTTACAGAGATCGCGACGGTAGACTGGAACAGTTTCGACTTACGTAAAATTGCAAAAGAACAGAAAATGGGCGACGAACTAACAAAACTTCTTGCACATCCGAGACCATCAATTAGGCTAGAAAAAATAAACTTACCTGACCTAGAACTCTACTGCGAAATTTCTACGAAAAACAACCGACCGTACATTCCCGAAACATTAAGACGAGTTGTGTTTAACGCAATGCATAATTTGGCACATCCTGGCATTCGAGCAACCAGAAAATTGCTTGGATCACGATATTTTTGGCCAAACATAAATCGTGACTCGAATAATTGGTCCAAGGCTTGCATACCCTGCCAAAAGACCAAAATTCATCGTCACACAAAATCTCAACATGGGACTTTTGACATACCTAACGCACGATTTGAGCACATACATATAGACTTGGTAGGTCCTTTACCCACCTCTGACGGAAACTCATACATTTTCACAGTAGTCGACAGATTTACACGATGGCCTGAAGCTTACGCCATACCGGATATGACAGCTATAACAATCGCAAAAACATTCGTGATACAATATGTATCCCGCTTTGGAATTCCAGCAACCATTTCGACGGATCAAGGATCACAGTTTGAAGCCAAACTTTTTCAAGAGCTTCGGAAACTGTTAGGTGTGTTTCGTACCAGAACCTCTCCGTACCACCCACAATCTAACGGACTGGTCGAACGGTTTCATCGCCAGCTGAAGGATACGCTCAGAGCACGTGGTAATAGCCAGAACTGGAGTATAGAGCTACCATTAGTTCTCCTTGGAGTTCGCGCCGCGATCAAGGAGGATATCCAATGCTCTCCAGCTGAATTAGTATACGGCCAGACACTAAAACTACCGGGCGAATTTTTTATAGAATCGACAACGGACATACCGGACTCTAACGTACTAATTACAAAACTACGCGAACAATGCGAAGCTTGGTACCGACGCCGACACGAAAAACAGACAAACAGCAAATTTTTATACCAGAAACTCTAGACTCATGTGACTACGTATTCATTCGGAGCGACAAAATCAAACCAACGCTGACACCAACTTACGATGGACCTTTTAAAGTGACCAGACGTCTACGAAAAACATTTATCATACGTATCAACGACAAAGAGAAAGCAATTTCAATCGACAGACTAAAACCGGCTTATGGAGTTTCTACCATGAAGTCGGAGTCAAAGTGTCGTAGAGTTAGTTTCAGTAAATAATAATTGTTAACTTCTTACTTCAAAAATCAATTTCTTACTTATTTTTTTTCCTTTCGCAATTGACAAGCAAACATTTATTAACATAGTTAAAAAGATTTAATAACGATATATTCGATATAAATAATATGTAATGTTCAGGTATACAATCGTACTTCCTCACAAATTAAAATTTACGTTTCACTCGGAGGAGGGTGATGTAGTGACCCGGTACAACAATAATTAATAATTTTTATTAATTTATAATTATTCTCTTGAACAACAAAAATTATTATTGTACCGGTAACTAATTGTTTTGTTAATAATCGGATGATGCGATCATACCACCCAATCATATCATTTTTTCATTTGCTGCAATTATAATAAATGCAAATGAAGAGATGATAAGAGTATTATTATATAGTCAGCAACGAGAGTGTTCAGATCGAAAAATCGATCAAGTTAGAAATAAATTTAATTGTGCGTTAAAAAAAATAAATTACAAGTCGAAGTAATAAATTACAACTATTAAATATAGTATATTAAATAAAATAAATATTAAATATAAAATAAATTAATTATGTTAAATAAAATAAAAAAGATTTGGAACAATGAACTTAAATATTAAATATAATAAATAAAATTATAAGTTGGATAAATAACATGAAGAAATAAGTTAAATAAATAATAGCTTATATTTTAATTTAACCAAATTAAATAGTTTTTTTTATATAACGAAAAATAAGATCCTTCAGGACAAAATAAAGACAAGTGAGGTTGGTAAAAATTAACACGCGCGCCACACCCACATGTACCATCATATAGAAACACAAGGTCCACCTGTGTATGCTAAAGCTCGCCGTCTACCGCCAGAAAAGTACGAATCTGCTAAAAAAGATTTCTAGCACATGGTAAAAATCGGTATCTGTAGACCATCTAAGTCGCCATGGTCAAGCGCGTTACACGTAGTGAGTAAATTACATGGGAATGACAGATTGTGTGGTGATTATAGACGTTTAAATTCCGGTACAACACCTGATCGTTATCCGGTACCCAATATTCAAGACTTTACTATTAATTTGCACGGTTGCAAAGTATTTTCAAAAATCGACCTGACACGCGCTTATCATCAAATTCCCGTACATGAATCAGATATTCCAAAGACTGCTATAATAACCCCTTTTGGATTATTTGAATATACGCGAATGTCCTTTGGTTTACGCAACGCTGTCTAAACCTTTCAACGGTTCATCGACCAAGTTTTAAAAGGGTTACCATTCGTTTTTAAATATATCGACGATATTCAAGTTGCTTCAAAGGATCATGACGAGCATTTACAACATTTGAGAATAATATTTGAACGTTTTCGCGAACACGGACTCAGAATTAACGTGTCCAAATGCGAATTTGGTAAATCCAACATCAACTTTCTCGGTTTTACGATCGACGAAAACGGTATCAGACCAACCGATGAAAAAGTTAAAACCATTCAAAAAATCGAATTACCACAAATGGTCAAAGATTTACGAAAATTCATCGCTTCGTTAAATTTCTACCTAACGCAGCAGAATCGCAAGGAATTTTACAAAAACTAATTATCGGTAATAAGAAAAATGATAAAACAATAATCGAATGGAATGATAAAGCCAAGGCCGCGTTCGAAAAAAAAATGTAAACAAGAAATTAAAACTGCATCCTTGCGTATTTTAGCACACCCAAGTATAAATGCAAAATTAAATTTATTAGTCGATGCATCTAATTTCCGTGTTGGTGCCGCATTGAATCAAATAATAGACAGTAAACACGAACCACTCGGATTTTATTCTAAACGTTTGACTGACACTCAAAAGAAATACAGTGCCTATGATCGCGAATTCCTTGCAATTTATCAAGCAATCAAGCATTTCCGTACGCATCTCGAAGGTCGAGTATTTACAATTTTTACCGACCATAAACCATTGACGTCAATATTTAACAAAAAGTTCGATCAATCAATTAAGACACATTGATTTCATCGGGCAATTTACCACCGACGTTCGTCACATTTCGGGCGAAGACAATGTAATTGCAGACATGTTATCGCGAATTGAAAATCCAGAAGTTTCAGAAATCCATTCAATCGATTACGAGCAATTACAAAACGAACAAAAAGTGGACGACGAATTAAAAACAATAGTAACAGTAAATAATTCAACAAGTTTAAATCTTAAATTAATTAATATTCCCGGTACGAAGTTTACTATATATTGCGACACGTCAAATAATAAAACTCGACCATATATACCGTTAAAATTACGCAAAACTTATTTACCAAATTAATTCATAATTTAAATCACCCAGGGATCAAATCAACGACAAAATTATTAACCGATCGATTTACCTGGACAAATATTAAAAAAGATTGCAATATTATGGCAAAATAATGTATTCAATGCCAAAAGTCTAAAGTCAACCGTCATAATCAACGTCCATTAGCCAAATTTTTAGTTCCCGATGAACGTTTCAGCCACATTAATATTGACCTAATAGGGCCCCTCCCGACATCTCGTGGTTTTAATTATTGTCTCACCTGCATAGATCGTTTCACCAGATGGCCAGAAATTATTCCGATTAATGATATTTCTGCCGAAACCGTCTCCAAAGCACTCATGTCAGGTTGGATTTCACGTTTCGGAATACCAAGAAACATTACCACTGACCGCGGTAGACAATTCGAATCAGTATTATTCGAGGAATTAACAAAATTGCTAGGTGTAAAACATTATCGAACTACGTCATATCATCCACAAAGCAATGGCATGATAGAACGTTTGCATAGAACAATTAAATCAGCTCTTAAATGTTATAATGCTAATGATTGGGTCGATTGTTTACCACAGATTTTATTAGGTCATCGCTGTACTTTAAAAACAGACATTAAAGCAACGCCAGCCGAATTAGTTTACGGTACTACATTAAGTTTACCTGGAGAATTTTTCGAACCAACAAACGTAGCCATTGCTCAGTCTGATAATATAAAAATTCTAAAAATCATTTTCAATAATTTAAAACCAGTTAAATCCGCCGATCATAACACGCGTCGTAAAGTATTCAGTCAAAAAGGTCTGACCACTTGTACTCATGTTTTTCTTCGTAACGATGCAGTGTCTCCACCGCTAACTCCACCATACAATGGACCTTATAAAGTATTAGAAAGAAAACCAAATACGTTTATTATTAAAATTCGTGGAAAAAATCAAGAAGTTGCTATTGATCGATTGAAAGCAGCATTCATTGAAAGTGATGAATCGAATAATTCAAATAATTGGGTTCCTAGTTTTATTCCTAATAAAAATTTAAATAATAATCAAAATGTTTTAAGTGATAGTAATTTTAATATAAATGTAAAGGAACCAATAATTGGAGCCGATTTTCTTGCTAAATTCGGTATATTAGTTGACTTAAAGAATCAACAATTGATTGATTCAACTACAAAACTAAGTACAAAATGTTCAATGGCATCCGTTTCATGCAACATAACTACAATTAGTAACGACAATTCAGTTTTTCATGATTCGAATTATAAAAGTTTAATCGAAGAATTCCACGATTTAACTATTCTAATTAATTATAACCAATTCGATAATAAAAATTTAACCGGTGTGTAATTTAATGTAGTGACCCGGTACAACAATAATTAATAATTTTTATTAATTTATAATTATTCTCTTGAACAACAAAAATTATTATTGTGTTCAGTTCAGATTGTGTTCAGTTCAGATCGAAAAATCGATCAAGTTAGAAATAAATTTAATTGTACGTTAAAAAAAATAAATTACAAGTCAAAGTAACTATTAAATATAGTATTTAACTATTAAATATAATTACAACTATTAAATATAGTATATTAAATTAAATAAATATTAAATATAAAATAAATTAATTATGTTAAATAAAATAAAAAAGAATTCTAACAATGAACTTAAATATTAAATATAATAAATAAAATTATAAGTTGGATAAATAACATGAAGAAATAAGTTAAATAAATAATAGCTTATATTTTAATTTAACCAAATTAAATAGTTTTTTTTATATAACGAAAAATAAGATCCTTCAGGACAAAATAAAGACAAGTGAGGTTGGTAAAAATTAACACGCGCGCCACCCCCACATGTACCATCATATAGAAACACAAGGTCCACCTGTGTATGCTAAAGCTCGCCGTCTACCGCCAGAAAAGTACGAATCTGCTAAAAAAGATTTCGAGCACATGGTAAAAATCGATATCTGTAGACCATCTAAGTCGCCATGGTCAAGCGCGTTACACGTAGTGAGTAAATTACATGCGAATAACAGATTGTGTGGTGATCAGCGGCGGCTCGTCATATTGGGCAGGGTGGGCTAAGCCCAACCTGAATTTACAGGAAAATGCTACAAAATATTCATTTAAAATATATTATAAAAATTAGCAAAAAAAATTCAAATTTTTTTTAAAATAAATGTCATATAATATACGTGTATATAATTTTTTCCATCGAAATTCGTACACCACCGCTGCGAAATATAATATGTATATAAAAATATAATCTAAAATCTAAATATGAATATGAACGCTAAAATTCAAATATATTATACTAACACTACATAACTTTTTCATTATAAAAAGACAACTACTCTTTTCACTTTACTTCAGGGGCTAATTGAAATTTGCCCACCTTATTATACTAATTTTATACAAAACAATTTTGCGTATGTGTTGAATTTTGTATGGATCAGGCTGGGCTAATTTAAACTAGCCCACGAAGACCACGTGTTCCCCATAGAAATGCGAAATATTTGTAATTGCTATATGATTTTCAGAATTTTATTATTTTTTCTATGGAAGAAAATTATAAGAAAATTATTTATATGAGCAAGCAATGTCAATTCTCAAATTTTTTAAACCAAACTACCAGGCGCGCATATTTTATAATCAACACTATTGAGTTGACTTATTTCCTTCTCCTATATTAAAAAATTTATATTGAGAAAAATATATAATGGGATAGAAAATCTCTTGTCCAAAGAAGAAATATTCCTATTCCTATACTGAAAATTTGCATGAAATATTTTTCATTAAAAAAGAAGAGAAATATATCATCGTGGGCTAGAAAATCGCAGCCCCTAGAACGAATAATTCCTTTGAGTAAAAATTTGCATGAAATATTTATTTCGTTATATAAATATTTTGTATTAAAAAATAAATAAATATATCTTCATGGGCTGGAAAATCGCAGCCCATAGCAATAATCTTATCGCTTATATTTTAAATTCCCTCAGTAGACAAAAAATTATTTAATTATAGCACACATTAGAACTAAATTTTTAAAATTAGTACCAGGCGATCATAAATTTCAGAAAGTAACAATTTTATTCTTAGTTGAGAAAACTTAAGACAATTGCATACAAATATAACTATTCAAATATGTATGGAGTGTGCCATGATTTTCGTTTATTTAGCTCGATTTTTTTTTAATGTGTCTCATTTTTTTTGTGTATAATATGTTATTTATTTTTCTTGTGTGCATAATGATTTTTTTTATTGGAAAGAAAATTAAAAACATATTAAGAGGCCTTTGCCGAAAAAGTAAGATAAGGTTTTCCGCTGGAGCAGATAACTTGAGCTGTAATTATCGGATTTTGATCTAGTTTTTTGCAAATGGTTGGTAATAGACCTACCTTTTACACTATGTAGATTTTTAACTTTTTGACCTAGGTTGTCTGGAAATTAAAAAAAAAAATTCATTTCCATACAAAAAAAACGTTGCGACCTAGATTTTTTCCACAGTTTTCATCCAATTTGGGTGAAATTTGGAAGACAAGTAGTCTTTATAAAACGAATCTACAGTAGGCAGCCCTTTTTTTCATTTTCGACCTAGGTTGTCTGGAAATTTAAAATGATTTGTCACTTCCATACAAAAAAAACGTTGGGACCTAGATTTTTTCCACAATTTTCATCCGATTTGGGTGAAATTTGGAAGACAAGTAGTCTTTATAAAATTAATGTACACTAGGCAGCCGGAATTTTGATTTTTGGCTCTAATGTTGATTTAACAGCAATTATATTTTCAAACTTTGATATGGAATAAAAACTAAACTAAAGAAAATAAATTCATAAAATTAAGTCATTTTTTAAATTTACTCTTTTCCCAACATTTTCTTAATTAAAATTTTCAAAAATAATAGAAAATAAGTTTCTAGGAGCCAAATTAAGGAAGTAACTTTTTCCAAAATTTTCTAAAAAAATACTAATTTGAAATTGTTATACAGAAAATAGTTCCACTAATTCCTAATAGGATCGTAGGTTGTAAATTGTTATATTCGCTATTATTTTTTGTAACTATATCTCTCTCGTTGTTCTCTATGTCCTTTTTTTTTGGGTATACATACTTTTTTTTTGCATTTTCTTATACAGGTTTTAGTTATATGCAAGTATTTTCATTTAAATTTTAAATTTCAATATTTTAGAATTTTTTCGTTTTCTATATTTTGAATATTAATAGTTTTTTAGGGGTTTAATAGTTTTTTTGTTGAATGTGCTAAAACTCTGTCGAGTAGGTTTAAAAAAGTATAAATAAGAAAACTCAATAGCATGTTCAAACGGGAATGTTATTAATATTATAATAATAAATAATGAATACTAATAAATAACAAAGAGGATAGGTGTAAGCTATGTTATTTTAAAAATACCAACATTATGTATATTACTTTTCAATGAACTTGCTCAATTTAATATTTACCAATTTTTTTTCATTTTTCATTATAAGTAATATACATACTATAATTTCTAAAAAATATATACGAGTATGTACATATGTAGATTAAAAAAATTTCATTCTACCAAAGATATTTTTTTAAATGCATTCATTCGGTATAAATTAAACTACGATCGCATATTTGATTTTTTCCCCAAAAATAAGAAAAATAGAAAAATATTTAAATTTGAAATTTGAAATTTAAATATAAAAACTTATATCCTTTTGAATGGATATAAGAAAAAACTCATTGCAGGTAACAAATATAAAAAAGGATCAAGAAATAACCACAGCAATAAACCATCGTAAAATAAAAACAACAACAAAGGCACATAGGAATAATATTCTCAACTTAGTAGAAAACAATTTGAAATTATGTTCATTTACTCAAAATAAAAATTTTGTGTTATACAAAATGTATGTTGCCGATCATTTTGTGTATGCATATTTTTAAATTGTTATACACACCATGTATAGTATAACAAAACGAAGTATACCAGATATAATTTTACTTTTTGGGCAAAGGCCTCTTAAGATGCCAATGTGATTAACTAACTAATGATTAGCTTAGATGCCAATGTGATTAACTCACTAAAACCAAAAATTCAAAAGGTTGTATATTTAATAACCTCAAATCTTTGCTTTTTATAAGAAAATTTTTTCCTTTAGCCCACCCAGAACTTTTGACCACGGTCCGCCACTGGTGGTGATTATAGACGTTTAAATTCCGGTACAACACCTGATCGTTATCCGGTACCCAATATTCAAGACTTTACTATTAATTTGCACGGTTGCAAAGTATTTTCAAAAATCGACCTGACACGCGCTTATCATCAAATTCCCGTACATGAATCAGATATTCCAAAGACTGCTATAATAACCCCTTTTGGATTATTTGAATATACGCGAATGTCCTTTGGTTTACGCAACGCTGTCTAAACCTTTCAACGGTTCATCGACCAAGTTTTAAAAGGGTTACCATTCGTTTTTAAATATATCGACGATATTAAAGTTGCTTCAAAGGATCATGACGAGCATTTACAACAATTGAGAATAATATTTGAACGTTTTCGCGAACACGGACTCAGAATTAACGTGTCCAAATGCGAATTTGGTAAATCCAACATCAACTTTCTCGGTTTTACGATCGACGAAAACGGTATCAGACCAACCGATGAAAAAGTTAAAACCATTCAAAAAATCGAATTACCACAAATGGTCAAAGATTGATGAAAATTCATCGCTTCGTTAAATTTCTACCTAACGCAGCAGAATCGCAAGGAATTTTACAAAAACTAATTATCGGTAATAAGAAAAATGATAAAACAATAATCGAATGGAATGATAAAGCCAAGGCCGCGTTCGAAAAAAAAATGTAAACAAGAAATTAAAACTGCATCCTTGCGTATTTTAGCACACCCAAGTATAAATGCAAAATTAAATTTATTAGTCGATGCATCTAATTTCCGTGTTGGTGCCGCATTGAATCAAATAATAGACAGTAAACACGAACCACTCGGATTTTATTCTAAACGTTTGACTGACACTCAAAAGAAATACAGTGCCTATGATCGCGAATTCCTTGCAATTTATCAAGCAATCAAGCATTTCCGTACGCATCTCGAAGGTCGAGTATTTACAATTTTTACCGACCATAAACCATTGACGTCAATATTTAACAAAAAGTTCGATCAATCAATTAAGACACATTGATTTCATCGGGCAATTTACCACCGACGTTCGTCACATTTCGGGCGAAGACAATGTAATTGCAGACATGTTATCGCGAATTGAAAATCCAGAAGTTTCAGAAATCCATTCAATCGATTACGAGCAATTACAAAACGAACAAAAAGTGGACGACGAATTAAAAACAATAGTAACAGTAAATAATTCAACAAGTTTAAATCTTAAATTAATTAATATTCCCGGTACGAAGTTTACTATATATTGCGACACGTCAAATAATAAAACTCGACCATATATACCGTTAAAATTACGAAAAACTTATTTCAAATTAATTCATAATTTAAATCACCCAGGGATCAAATCAACGACAAAATTATTAACCGATCGATTTACCTGGACAAATATTAATAAAGATTGCAATATTATGGCAAAAGAATGTATTCAATGCCAAAAGTCTAAAGTCAACCGTCATAATCAACGTCCATTAGCCAAATTTTTAGTTCCCGATGAACGTTTCAGCCACATTAATATTGACCTAATAGGGCCCCTCCCGACATCTCGTGGTTTTAATTATTGTCTCACCTGCATAGATCGTTTCACCAGATGGCCAGAAATTATTCCGATTAATGATATTTCTGCCGAAACCGTCTCCAAAGCACTCATGTCAGGTTGGATTTCACATTTTGGAATACCAAGAAACATTACCACTGACCGCGGTAGACAATTCGAATCAGTATTATTCGAGGAATTAACAACATTGCTAGGTGTAAAACATTATCGAACTACGTCATATCATCCACAAAGCAATGGCATGATAGAACGTTTGCATAGAACAATTAAATCAGCTCTTAAATGCTAATGATTGGGTCGATTGTTTTTTTTTAATTCCAAGCGATCAACTATATCAACTGATTTTTTTGAATTCCAAGCGATCAACTATAAAGTGTAATTTGATTTGTTAATATAAAATTAAATAAATTGGACTAATATAATTGAATTGGACATCGTGTTTTTCTTCATATTTAGCACATCTCGTTACGGTGATTCCTGCTTCTGAATAATTAAGATCACCACCACGAGTATAAAAGCAAGCTAAAGACATAAAGCCATATGGTTTTATGTTCCAACCATTTAGAAAAAAAAATTTGCTTATAAATGGCAAAATCTTTACAAATTCAACTTAAACTTCTTCTTTAACTAGATAAAAAAAACCAAAATATTTATAATTACTAATATATTGTAGTTGTTTTAGGAATATTAAAAAAGCATTTGGACAGTTTAAATTATTATTCATGATTGAAATTGTTTATTGATGCCATGCAATAAGGGCATACGAAATAAGGGCATACGAAATAAGACCATAATGGCTTTATTTCACATTGGAATGTGAAATGAAGCCATATGACGTATTTTTACGCGGATGGCTTTATTTCACATTCAAATGTGAAATAAAGCCAAAATGGCCTTATTTCTCAATTATTTAATTAAATTTTTTCAGAGTTTCAAAAACTAAATATTTTTTTTTTAAATATGGGCTTTGATTTGATTTGCCGTTTTCCAAAAATCTGCAAAAGAAAGTGATTATGTACCGCCATTTTCCAAATACTTCCGTAGTACAAATAATATAATTTTTTGTTTTGCAGATTTTTGGAAAAGGGCAAATCACTTTCTATCACTTTCTAGAATTGAAATATATTTAATTTAAATAAAATTTTTAAAAAAGCCATGGACTTAAAGTCCAGGGACTTTAATTCTAAATGAAAGGGACTTAATGTCCATGGACTTTATAACTTATTTGAAGTGGACGTTATTACCAAATTGAAATGGACTTTATTTCTTTTTAGATTTGTTTTTGTAATTCAACAAAAAAATATTATTTAAACCATACAAAATATAAAAATTCATTTTTAATAAAAAATTATTTACTTTTTTTCGAAAAGGGAAAACTCTTTCTTTTGAAAAAACAACAATAAAAGCTGAAAAAATAAGGAATTTTCCCTTTTCCGAAAAGTTGCAAATTAAGTTGTTTTCCTTTACTGATAAGTTACAAAAAGAGGTGGTTTTCCCTTTTCCGAAAAGTTGCAAAATAAAGTTATTTTCCGATAAATAAGATAAGTAAAGGATTAAATAATTGAATGCAAAGCAAATAAGTTATAATTGTATTTTACTCTTATTTAGAAAAATATTAAATATTTTATAATAAACATTATTCTAAATTATACAATTACACTTTAATTCTCATTTGAATTTTGTAAAAGACTCATAAAGTCCATGGACTTCATTACCATTTTGTATTTTAAATTCCATGGACTTTTACAAATTAACGTCCATGGACTTTATTTCCATATGAAGTGGAATTAATGTCCATGGACTTTTTTGGAAAATAAATAAGGCAAGACAATCTCCTTTTCGCGAATGCAGGACAGTGGCAAAGAAGGTGCTCGAGGGTTTCTTCTTGCACCGGTCCCTTACAGTTTCTGCAGAGGTTGTTAGTTGTAAAACCCAATTTATGCGTGTCTAGCAATTAAACAGTGTCCAGTGAGTAAACCCACTGCTGTTCTGCAAATCGACCGCGGTAGGGTAATAATGTGGTTCGATTTCTTGTGATCGTAGGAACCCCACATCACTTTCGTCGTTTTGCACGAAGAAAGTAGGTTCCAGCGTCTCTTTGCAAGTGTCAACGTTTTATTGTCAAGCATATTCTTGAAGGTTTTTAGAGGGGGTAATACACGCTCGGAGTAATCCTGGACGAGATTTGCTCCTCTCTTAGCAAGTATATCCGCGGCTTCATTCCCAGTAATGTCACAGTGTGCTGGTACCCAGCAGAGAGTTACTTTCCTATTTAAACATAGGTTCTGAAGTGCTAGGTCCTATTTAAACATAGGTTCTGAAGTGCTAGGTAGTACTACTTTCGATTTAATATAAGCGGAGGCTAGACCTTTAATGGGCGCCTGGCTGGCCACATAAATGTTATGTAAGAATTCAGAGTATTGCGGATGCATGCAGTTTCGGTGGCTTTCTGAATAGCCAGAATCTCCGCCTGGAAAATACTGCACTCTTTAGGTAGTTTGAAACTAAGGTTGAGGTCTAGATCTTGGGAATGCACAGCTGCATCAACGCCAGTATCCATCTTTAAACCATCAGTGTATAAATTATAAGTGCCGACAGGATCTGAGATTTTGTTTTTCCAAAATTTCCTGCTTGGTATGTTGGTCGTATACTTCCGATTAAGAGAAAGAATTGGGACCATGCAGTCAGTCTCCCCACAGAGTGACAGTCCGATTCTGGTATGCCCAAAATTCCTACATTTGAGTTGATCCGTTTGCTTAAGACGAAGCGCATTTTTTGCCGCTAAGTTCTTGGCTAACGGATCAATAGGTATTAGAGAGAGTATAGTGTTTAGCGAGTCAGAGGATGCGGTCTGAAGCTCACCAGTTATGCCGAGACTAGCTGATCGTTGTACCTTTTCTAATTTGGATTCTCACGTTCTCTTTGGCCACCAGTTTCGGCTGGCCACCATACCATGACCCCGTAGAGCATGATTGGTCGCGCAATTGCAGTCTAGATCCAGCAAGTGAGTTGTGGCTTAAGGCGCATGATTTGCCAAAAGTACGTGTGCACGAATGGAACGCATTTTTGGCTTTGAGTACCCGTTCTTCTATGTTTGGATGCCAACTTAGCTTGCTATCCATGATCAGACCAAGGAATTTGGAATGCTTAGCACGAGTTAGCGGCGCTTCATCCAATTTAGGGACCGTAAAGTGAGGTATTTTGTATTTCCTGGTGAAGAGGTCCAGTTCCGTGTTTTTTGGGTGGATTTTCAGTCCGCTGGCCCTTGCCCATTTACTTAGTTTGTTAATAGCGCTTTGGATGAGTTCACTGATTGTGTTGCGAAACTGGCCTGTAGCAAGTACTACTACATCATCAGCATACGCAGTGGCTTTCACACCACTTTTGTTTAGTTTTTTTTAGTATGTCGTTAAGGACAAGATTCCAGATGAAGGGTGACAATACTCCCCCTTGAGGATCCATATTCTGTAACAATATCAAAATTATTTGATATGTTAGCTGAATGTAAGTTCGGAGGAGAAGGGTTCGGAAGCTGAAAGCGTTGGGCGCCAGGTCTGAGTGACCTAAACACAATCACTAATGATGCAAGACCAAAAAATAATTTTTTTACAACAAAAAAACTACTTCTCTTTTTATTTACTTGCAGCTTCCAGGATCATTGGGATTTCCTCCTTGTTGCCGGCTTAGCAGAGTCTGTGAGGTGTGGGTCGACCAATGATCCTACTAACCACTATATTGCCTGAAAATTGTAACTCTTCAACAAATCACTTGTTACATAATAACAATCCGACTGGATCGAAGAACCACAAGGAAAGGACATTCTGGACTACGCTGGTTCACATAATTTTCTTCCTCTTAGCCAGCCATAATGGATGAAGAAGAACTATCACAAAAATTTCACAGAAAAACAAAAAAAAAAATCTCGAACACAAAAAATTTGTTTTCACCCAAAGATGTCTCCGTAAATGGACCAATAAAAAACCACTTTATGCTAAATAAATATATAAATAAATGAATTCAAACACCAATATTTGAAATTATAATTTAACAAAATTCTTTTATTTTTATTTTAAGATTATAAAAAAAAAACAAATTGAAATTAAATAAGAAATTTTTTTGATGTGAATTACTTGACAGCTGTTGCTATTCAAAAAAAAAAAATTTTATTGCATTCGTGCCATTCGTGGCACTGCCAAAAAATTTAAACAAACAAAAAAAAAATTTACCACATACCTTTTTGTTTTTTTTCTTTACCCAGTGATTACGATGCTGCTCCCGACATGTCTGGAACAACACGAACCCTGAAAACGCGAACTAAAAATTGAATAAATATTTATATATATATAAGTATATTTCCATACAAAAAAAAAATAATTATAATTTCAAAAAAAAAAACTACTCTACGCAATGTATAAAAAACTCAAAACTTTAATTCGCAAAAAAGTAACAAAAAAACAGGAATTCCCACGACGACTCTTCCAGACAGGACTGCTCACACTCCGGAACCAGGACTCGTACACAGGAACAAACGCGACCGTCGAAACATAACTCCCTTAACATAACATTCGACCCAGGGTCAAATGAGGAGCATCTTTTGTTTTGGGTCGGAAAAAGTTAACTCACCACCACCACAGCGACATCTAGTTCTACCATCACTATTATTTAACGAAACAACACCAACATAAAAAAAATAAATATATTTGTCATTTCACACGAAGAAGAAGACACACAACAAAAAAAACAACCCAGCATGGCCGACTATATTGTGGCAGGTAAATTTGTTTATTTATTATTTTCTTTTTATATATATATTTTAATTTTTCTTTAATTTTGTAGGTGTTTCGTTTTTAAAATGTTGGGGGTGTCACAAAACAGGCTTGATTCTGAGGTATTCCTACCAGAACAAGTCTGAAACCACCCAGCGTTTGTTGATGGTGTATCTGCTTTTTTGGTGTGAAGGTAAATATAAACAATTCTATCTTGTGTGTGTGTGTTTTTTTCCAAGAACTTAATTAGAACTACTCCCAACCCCAATATTTTAAACCTAACCTAATAATAAGTTAACAATTAAGTGTATATAAAACAAAATAACTATAACTAATAAATTAAATAACGACTAAGTGTATATAAACAAAAAAAAACCCTACTAGATAAATAACAATAAGAAAAAAAATTATGACTAAAAAAAATACCTAATAATAAATAATACTAATCTATCTAACACTTAATTGTAAATATAATTATCACTACACCTACAAAATAAATATAATAATAAATAACAAAAAAAAATTAAAAATATCACAGATGTTGATGTAATAATTTTGTTTTTTGTTTTCTAATTTTAGCCAAACGTGGGGCTGTCCCACACCCTGAGATAAGCCGGGCCTGACTGCCTTAGATCTTTGGCATGAACTAAGAATTTTTCCCCGTGACGTCGTCTTCCACCTCGTAACACACGTGGCCTTTGGTGGAAATAATTTTACATTTTTGCCACGGCTTCAAAAATTTTGCCGATATCTTCCATTGTTGGTCACTCAGACCGCACATTCGTCTCTATCACCAGGTACGAATTTGATTGGTCTGGTTCGCAAATTATATTTCACTCATCACTCTTGATATAGGCTCGGATTGCGGTGATGATATTTCGATTTACGCGTTCCGACGAGTTTGCCTGTGGATGGTAAGGTGCTGTGAATTTATGTGTAATATTATAATCGGTCATAAATTTTTTAAACTCTTTAGATCTGAAGTGGACACCATTATCCGATAGCAATACTTCTGGTATTCCGAATAGGTGGAATACATCGGATTCCAGGAATTTCAAAATTGGACCTGTCGTTGCCTGCCGCAAGGGTTTTAATAATACAAATTTGCTAAACTGATCTACAATTATAAATATTATTGTGTTTCCACTTTTAGATCTCGGATACGGGGCTAATAAATCAATATTGATGTTTTGCCACGTACGGACTGGTGGAGGTCGTTTAACCATTGGTGGCCGAAACAAATGTTCGGAGCTTTACATTCTTTACACGAATCGCAGTGCGCTATGTAAGTACTGATCGACTGGTATATGTTTGGCCAATAATAATACAGTTGAATTTTTTCCCTAGTTTTATCAATACCCGAATGAGCCTCGATGGGATCATCATGAAAATGTTGAATGATCTTGTCGCACAGAGCGGACGGAACCCACAGCTTCCAGGCCGGAATATCTGTAAGTACCTCATTTTTTCTAAATCTACAGCGCTTAAAAATAACTCCATTTTGGATTTTGTAACATAATCCAAATTTATTGGATTTGTTATCTGATAGATTCGGAGGAGAAGGGTTCGGGAGCTGAAAGTGTTGGGCGCCAGGTCTGAGTGACGTAGCCACAGTCACTATTGAAAGCAAGACCAAGAATTAATTTTTTTTTATAAACACAAAAAAAACTAATTCCCTTTTCTTTACTTCCAGCTCCCAGGATCATTGGGATTTCCTCCTTGTTGCCGGCTCAGCACAGTCTGTGGGGTGTGGGTCGACCAATGATCCTACTAACCACCTTATCACCAACATATGTTCTCTTCAATCCAACACATTGATTACGTCATAATCAATGATGGACCGAAGAAGAACATGGAAAGGAAAAAAAAATGAAAAGGACACTAGAAGGAATTCTGCTACTCCGGATCACTCATCTGCACCGACTTATTCTGCCATGTTGAGTATACAAAAAAATTCAGGAATACACAAAGATATAATAAATAAGAACACAAATGTAGTTTTTTTTTTCTCAATAAAAATTGTTTCCTATATATATATTTAAAAAAATAATAATAATTGTAATTGAATTTTATGTATATAAAAAAAATAATTTATTTAATGAAGAATAACTAATAAAAAAAACCAGGAAAATAAATCTAATCTTTACTTTCTTTTATTCTTTTAAATGTATAATTCTTTTATACTTTCAAAAAAAAAACCAATAGAAAGAACCATATTTTTTTTCACATACCTTTTCTTTTATTTTATTAAATTAAAAATACTTGGCTGAGGGTGCTCCCGACATGTCCGGATCCAGCTGCACCTATATTCTAAAAATGTTTGTTTTTATGGGAAGGTACAATTTGTTTTTTTATTTTCTTTTTCTTCCTATTAATTTTTTTACAACTATAGACAAGAATTGAATTTACGTTACTATATTATATAAATTAAACCAAATTACAAATAAAAAAAAACTTCTTTACAAAAAAAACAAAATTAAGAAAACCATAAAAAAAAACCAAACAACCCAATTCCCCACACTGCACGATGACTGCTCTGCTTCCAACGATGACTACACCAAGATGACGACTCTACAGGACCACGGACCAGGACACAGCAACCAGCGACAGCACGGGGACACAGGAACAACAATTAACACAAAAAAAACGGACGCGTACGCTGGACACTAATTTAGACTATTAATTTTTGTATTATAATTTCCCCGGCTAATTACTTATATAATTTTTTTTTTTCGGGATAAATTTTTCTTTCTCGTACACCGAAATCACTTTCAATTCCTTTTTTTTTTGATAAAAGTTTTTTTTTCACATTTTCCACTATAATTTCTTTTTTTCAAAGATAATATGGGTTCCTTTTTTTTTCTTAAAAAAAAACTGGCAAAAAAATATTCAAATTTACAAAAAAAAAAACGATTTACCAAGAAAAAATATAAGCCGGTATCCAGCGACACGGTTATCGTACCACTTCCCAATTTTTCTTCTTTTTTCCAAATTTTTTAAAAATCATGCCCTTTATTTGACCCATGGGTCAAATCAATATCATGCTTTGTTTCTTTCCATGATTTTCGAAAAATTTATAATTTTCACCACCACCAACACGACATCTAGTTGTTCAAACACAAAGACTTACTACATGTAA
The DNA here is from genome assembly GCA_949752835.1 of Empis stercorea. NCBI lineage: Eukaryota > Metazoa > Arthropoda > Insecta > Diptera > Empididae > Empis > Empis stercorea. The sequence goes on from OX457089.1 coordinate 33,840,564, forward strand.
CCAACTTCACGACATATATTTTTTTTCTGATTGACATTTATAATTATTACAAACAACATGGCAGAATGGTTTACGCCGATATAAGTAAATTATATATATATTGTTTCTTTATCAAATTTAATAATTATATTTTTTCTTTCAGATTTGCCGGGGTGTCACAAAACTGGCTTGTTCAGCAGTTTACCAAAGAACAAGTCTGAAAAACACCCATCAATATGTCGGTTAACACAATGGATAACAAAACAAAAAGGTAAACAATAATATTGTGTGTTTGGTGTTTTTTTTTTTTGTAAGGTGAAGTCGGGTTTATATATTTCTAATTTTTTCTACTTATTCTAGGTTTAATTTTACAATAGTATTAGTAAGTGGGTATAAACATTTTTTTTTTTGAATTATTTATTAAATTTACAATCAATTATTTATTATTATTATTATTTAGTAGCTATAGTACTGTAGTTTAGTTATTATTAGTATTTCATTAGAAAAAAATAAATATCATGGATAGTTTCCGGCATGTGATAGATCCAGTTCTGCTGGACGAGGACGAACTAAGCTATGAACTGAAAATCCGGAATCTATATGTTCCCTCTGAAAATGTATCGGATAAATATTCTCATTTGAGTTTGGCTCTGGATTTGGAGAATAAACAAAAACGACGTTTATCTGTAGCGGTAATTCCAGATCCAGAGGCTCAACTGAATATCTGCGAAGCGAAGATCGAAGCTGTACGAGCATTGATTACCAACGGCATTAGAGATGATAATTCCAACGCTCTAGACGTCGCCACCACAAAAAGCTTCCACGTATGGGATCGCTTAAACCGATTGAAAAATGTACAACCGAGTTCCTCCGGGGCGATCAGGAAAGGAATTTATGAACTGAAAGAGAATTTAGAAAAGTTGCGTCAGTATGAAAAAAAACAAAAAAAAAAACAAAAAAAAAATTGTAACATAATCCAAATTTATTGGATTTGTTATCTGATAGATTCGGAGGAGAAGGGTTCGGGAGCTGAAAGTGTTGGGCGCCAGGTCTGAGTGACCTAGCCACAGTCACTATTGAAAGCAAGACCAAGAATTAATTTTTTTTTATAAACACAAAAAAAACTAATTCCCTTTTCTTTACTTCCAGCTCCCAGGATCATTGGGATTTCCTCCTTGTTGCCGGCTCAGCACAGTCTGTGGGGTGTGGGTCGACCAATGATCCTACTAACCACCTTATCACCAACACATGTTCTCTTCAATCCAACACATTGATTACGTCATAATCAATGATGGACCGAAGAAGAACATGGAAAGGAAAAAAAAATGAAAAGGACACTAGAAGGAATTCTGCTACTCCGGATCACTCATCTGCACCGACTTATTCTGCCATGTTGAGTATACAAAAAAATTCAGGAATACACAAAGGAAAAAAAATTCCAACCACAACAAAAAAAAAACCAACAGGGTGAGTCCCTCAACTCCAACGATGTACCGACGGGCCTATATAATACACCACACAAAAATATATATATAGATATAATAAATAAGAACACAAATGTAGTTTTTTTTTCTCAATAAAAATTGTTTCATATATATATATTTAAAAAAAAAAAATAATAATTGTAATTGAATTATATGTATATAAAAAAAATAATTTATTTAATGAAGAATAACTAATAAAAAAAACAGGAAAATAAATCTAATCTTTACTTTCTTTTATTCTTTTAAATGTATAATTCTTTTATACTTTCAAAAAAAAAAAAAAACTAATAGAAAGAAACATATTTTTTTTCACATACCTTTTATTTTATTTTATTAAATTAAAAATACTTGGCTGAGGCTGCTCCCGACATGTCCGGATCCAGCTGCACCTATATTCTAAAAATGTTTGTTTTTATGGGAAGGTACAATTTCTTTTTTATTTTATTTTTCTTCCTATTAATTTTTTTATAACTATAGACAAGAATTGAATTTACGTTACTATATAATATAAATCAAACCAAATTACAAATAAAAAAAAAACTACTTTACAAAAAAAAAAAAAATTAAGAAAACCCCCAAAAAAAACCAAACAACCCAATTCCCCACACTGCACGATGACTGCTCTGCTTCCAACGATGACTACACCAAGATGACGACTTCAAAGGACCACGGACCAGGACACAGCAACCAGCGACAGCACGGGAACACAGGAACAACAATTAACACAAAAAAAACGGACGCGTACGCTGGACACTAATTTAGACTATTAATTTTTAATGTTTTTTCTGACTGACATTTATAATTATTACAAACAACATGGCAGAATGGTTTACGCCGATGTAAGTAAATTATATATATATTGTTTCTTTATCAAATTTAATAATTATATTTTTTCTTTCAGATTTGCCGGGGTGTCACAATATAAGAAAATTTAGTGATATTTTCCTTAAAGGTGTCTACTTTCTCTAGATATTCCAAGTGTTGGAACGCGTCATCACTTCCGTCGATAATATTGTGCTGTCGTAGTTCACCCTCAAGTCTACTTCGCCACGCGACAGAGCATCAGCCACAATATTATCGCTGCCTTTCCGGTGGACGATGGTGAAATCAAACCCTTGAAGTTTAAGGCTCCACCGCGCTAGTCTACCCGAAAGATCTTTTTGGTTCATCAACCATTTAAGACTAGCGTGGTCCGTGATGACGGTAAACTTGACCCCCTCAATGTACGGTCGGAAATTTTTTATCGCTACGACAGCCGCGAGGCATTCTAGTTCAGTGACGCTGTAATGTTTCTGCGCATTGTTTAATTTTTGCGACATCAACGAAATCGGATGTTCATGTCCCTCGTCATCCGTCTGAAATAGAAACTCCCGACTCCCGTCTTCGACGCGTCACATTGGACTGAAAATTCTCGGTTGAAGTCTGGGTTAACGAGAACTGGCACTTGTGTAAGCGTCAACTTCAAGGCGATGAAGGCTGACTACGCTTCATCGTTCCATTTATCTTGCGCTTTTTTGTTAAGTAGATTGGTGATTGGGTGGCCAGCTCCGCATAATTGGAAAAATGACGATCTTCTAATTTGTCGCACCGATTTAGGACGTGGAAAGTCATTGATTGCGACGATTTGTTCGGGATCAGTTTTTATCCACTCGCTGTCGATGATATGGCCTAAATATTTAGTTTGCTTCTGGAAAAAACGACTCTTTTCAATATTGATAGTTAGTCCAGCTTCCCTCAAACATTTTGCTACTTTGCCCAAGAGCAACATGTGGGTGTCAAACTCCTCCGAGAGGATCAACAGATCATCAAGGTAGGCAAAGACATCCTCATGAAGCTCATACGGGATTACTTTGTCCATTAGCTTACAAAGTGTTTTCGGGGAGTTGGACAAACCGAAAGGCATTCTTTTAAATTGGAATATGCCACGACCTGGCACTATGAATGCGGTCTTGTCCCGCGACTTTTCATCGAGTTCGAATTGCCAGAAGGCCCTTTTAAAGTCGAGGCTGGTAATAAATTTTGTTTTCTTAACCCTACTAAAAATTGAATTTATATGCGGAAGTGGATACGCATCACTCTTGGTTACAGCATTTAATTTTCTGGCGTCTAGACACAGTCTAACTGTCTTTTTTACTATAGCCAAGGGCGAGGTCCATCCACTTCTGCTCTCTTCTATTATATCTTCTTTCAACATTTTATCTATTTCAGAATCTAAGATTTTCTGCATTGGAACGGACAAAGGTTACGGACGGACAACTTGGGGTTTCGCATCTCCTACATCAATTTCGTGCTTCAACAGTTTAGTTTTACCTAACCCGGCCGCACTGTAGGATGGAAAGAGTGCTATCGAGGCTGGTAATAAATTTTGTTTTCTACTATAACCAGTAAAGTTTGTTTTTGGTCTAGAATTAATTTATGTTCTCACTACCTTGCTCTAACTTATTTATTTCTAGGGATCTAAATGGAATGGCATTAAATGCATCCGAGAAATCCATTCCTAAAATGATGGATCTTTTAATGGACGGGATGAGGAAGAATTTAATATTTTTGGCGATATTATTAAACTGGATGTTCAAATGGACAAAGCCAAGAACCTTTTGTTTTGCCCCATCAGCAGTACTAATATCTGCCTCAAACGGGTTGTAAGGTAAATCAATTAATTAACCGTTGTCCAGTTCAGACGTGTTTTAAATTCGCTCTGCATTTAATTAAATAATTAATATATACATAATTAATTTTTTTTCCCGTAAACTCATTACGCAAATTTTAATATATTATATAAAAAAAAAAAATTTGTAACATATTTCGCAAAACATAAACAAATAAGTGTAAATATATATTTGCAACCTTGACATTATTCAAAATAATAATTCTGATTCTTATTGCTTATTAAAAAAAATTAAATAATTTGGTGTCATATTACAAATTACAGACTTAAAAATTTAGAAAGTGTGTCAAAATTAATTGTTTTAGTCTCATATTATATTTGTGCGGCAATTTATAATTAAAATATTATTGCGGTCAAGTTATTTAAGCAATTTTCTTTCCTGTTTAAGAATTAAATAAATTAATCAACCAAGTATTGCAATTTTTGCTCTGATAAATATACATATTATCATACTGTAATTAGTTCCTTATATCTTAAATACAATTAAATTTAAATCATCATGGATCATAAGTGTGATTTACCTAATTACTTAGCCTATGATAACACATCCAAAATGGTCACATGTAGATAATTTTGCAGTAGAAAAATGCATGGATTGTGTCTAGGAGCAAAACGTTATTGGATCAACTCTATTGCTGACTTTTGTTATGACTGCCAAATCATTTGTTATGACTGCCAAAACATGGACTCTAAATTAAAATGCTTGCATGATCAGTTATCAAGCTGCATTAAAGCACTAAATAATGAGCAAAACATGTTACTACAAAAAACAAATAATATAATTGGTGCGAACACGGCTAGCTTTGAACATATGGCTAATAGCTTTGATGAAATTTCAAAGATGTTTCAGGAGTCTCTCCAACAACAAACAACCTTATTAACGGTATCCTTAAGTTCGTCTAATATAGAATTAGAGAGCAGCTTAACTGATTCCTTAAACAAATTATCTAATTCTATCATCAGCAAAATAGATGAAGTTATCGAAACAAAATTTAAAAAAATCTGGAATCCATCTATACGTGAACTTCAATATACATACAAACTGATCACAGCCGAAAATATAGCCCGTTCTTCCGAATTCTCAACAAAAATTGGTTCGTCTTTAAATTGTATTAATGATAGCATTTCTCACAACAACAGGGTTACTACAAGATACCTAAAAAACCGTCTGGCACAAGCAAAAGAACTAACTCTTTCATCTCACTATATATCAACTGCTAATATTCAAGCCGACCAAGATGAAGTTAATCTTAATTCTCTTCAGGAGGAATTACTTGATAATGGGATATCACAAGAAGTTGCTGTCTCTACACCGCCCTCTAGTGTATCCTCCGACAGGCGTCTTATTCCACTAACTCCTGAATTATTGCTGCCTGCCATCAACACAATCATCTCTTCCTACATCACCAGGACCATCTATCACCAAGTTCGGCATTACATGGTCCAAAACTGATTGGACTAACCATTTAAAGAGAATTGAAGAGCTAAATTCAGTTGAGAAAAACAATAATACTTCTAAAAAAAGTTAATTGGAATATTCAGGATGTCGCAACTTTCCATATAAAAGGATTTGGCGTGCAAATTAATAAAACCAAGCTTTTAAATTATTTGCAAGAAGACCTACATATTGATGTTATCTCCTGCTCTAAAGTGCAACCGAGATCAAAGAAGGCCAGAGCTAAGAATAATATGAAATCGCTGCGGTTACAAATCCTTACCAAATACGAATGGCTTTTCATTAACCCATATAGCAGATTTTTCACAATAGGCACTTTACTTATAAAGCCATGGGTTAATCACACAGCAAAGGCAAACACCACCCTGAAATTAGGTAATAAAAAAAATTAAAAAAAATATAGGAATAAATCCACTAATAATAATCAAAACTATAATCGTAAGAATAATAATACTAATAATATTGACTATAGTAATAAAAAAAATACAAGAAATAATAATAATAATAATATTAATAATAATAATAATGATATTATTAAAAATAATAATGATATTATTAAAAATAATAATAATAATTATAGCAATAATACTAGTGAACCTCAAACTTACATAGACACTAACATGCGACCTACTCTAATCGCGGGAAATTCAAATTTGGTAAACGAAAATAGTACACACAGCCAAACAAACGCAAATAAATACCATAATTTTATACATACACAAACACTAAATTCAACTCCTTACTTTAATACAATTCCTAATACTACTGATGTTCCCACACATCAACCTAGTTGCTCTTCTTCGCCACCATTTATTGATCCACTTATACCACCACCTGTTAAACTTGCAAAGCAATCTGTGTCTGAAAATGAAGGGCGGTATATTTTATCTCGCCTCAGAGATAATAGAATTTTTGGCATCACAAGGCTTTATCTTGCTTACCTACATGATTATCCCAATTCAGTTTGCATTGAAGGGAAGACCAAAACAAATGCAATGGTATCCATCGAGCAGGAAGGTTTACCAACTGACTACAAAACATTAATGGATATTTTTATTCTTTTTCATGTCAGTTTCGGGCTTTCTCTAGAGGCAGTTAGAAGTGACCTTGAATCATATGCCTCCCATATAAGTACAAAGAGAATTTCATATCTCCAAAGAGCTCGAGAGGACACAGATAAATTCTTTCGTCCTATCTTACCAAGAAAATCGCCCTTTTGGTGAACCCTCTCCTCGCAGCCAACCAAACAAACCAATCAGAATTTTTTATTATAACTGCGGCGGGATGAGACGGAAGGTGAAAAATCTATATATAGACGCAAAATCATGCTTTTTTGATATCTTAATCTTTACTGAGACATGGTTCAATGACTCTTATAAGAATGAGGAAATTCTTAGTAGTGAATGGACTATTTACAGAAATGACCGTGACTGCCAGGACACAGGTTTGTCTAGATGAGGTGGTGTTCTCATAGCTGTTCACAATTCTTTATCTCATGTAACTATACTAACTGACCAATCTCAATATTTCGAACATAAATTTATTAAAATAATTATTGATAATAAAAGTACGTATATTGGGGCTGTATATGTCCACCTAATTCTGAAGAAAAACTGTAAATTCATCTTTAACGGAAAATGATACTATTTTTGTTTTTGGGGATTTTAATCGTCCAAACATATCATTTATTACAGATGAACCCGATAAACAGTTATTACCGGTAAATTTTACCGATGACATCGATTATTCCATTATTGATGCATTTTATAGTACTGATTCACAACAGATCTGTAAAAATCCCAATGATAATGGTAGATGGTTAGATTTAATATTTACTAATGCTTATGATAATGTAGTCGTAAGTAAGGCCAGTGATATTGAGAATCTATCATCATACAGCAACTGTAGTTGAATTTAATATCACTACAAGTTCTTTTAATAAATCATATAATAAAAATGTTGTATTCGACTTTCATAATGCAGATTTTATAAGTATAAATAGTGCCTTAAGTATGATTAACTGGTCCCAATTATGTTTATCTAATGATCTGGATACTATGGTAGACTTTTTCTATAGATCTGTTTTTAATATTATCGAGCTTCAAAATTCTTAAAAAAGATATGTTATCGGAACCATGGCTAAATAAAGATCTAAGAAGACTACGGAACCGTAGAAATAAACTGTATTGTAAAATAAAAAATGATACAAACCCAAGTGATAATTTAATCCACAGCAAAATCACGCGAGTCTATAATAACTATATAATTAATCTAGGACAAACTTCAATCACGCAACCAAAAAAGTTCTTCGATTTCGTAAACATGAAGCGAAAATGCTATGGCTATCCATCATCTATGTTCAAAGACGATACCACCTCTTCGTGCCCGCAAGAAATATGTGAGTTATTTGCCAATCGATTTCGGGAAGTTTACCGGTCACCGAGTTCTAATACAGCTTTTAACTTCACAAACACCTCTCCTTCTGTTATTAATTCAATATCTCTATCACATGATGATATATACAATGAAATATTAAATTTGGATACAAAATAGGTCCTGGCCCAGATCTATTACCACCCAGTTTTCTTTCTAATTGTGCTCAAGAACTAGTACCACCATTAAATCTTATATTTAATAAATCGCTATCACTAGGAATATTTCCGTCTTCTTGGAAATCCTCATATTTAACACCTATTTATAAAAATGGTGATAAGAGAAATATTAATAATTATAGAGGAATTGCTATTTTGTCTAGTATTCCAAAACTCTTTGAAAAAATGGTTTGCAACAAATTATAATCCGTAATTAATCCGCTTCTTAATGACCAACAGCATGGTTTTAGAAAGGGGCGTTCAACAACAACCAACTTAATGCTTTTTACTTCAGACATACTGTGCAATATGGAGAATGGTCACCAAATCGATGCTTTGTATACTGATTTCAGCAAAGCGTTTGATCGCGTGGACCATGGCATCCTAATATCTAAACTTCGTAAAATAGGAATTTTTGGTCCATTGCTTAGTTGGCTAAAATCTTACCTTGCCAACAGAACACAGTATGTAAAATTCCAAGGTTCTATATCATCTGAAATGTTGTCTCTGGTGTCCCACAAGGTAGTCATCTAGGTCTCTTCAACATTTTCATAAGTGACCTTTCAGATCATCTAAATGATATTCCACACTTGTTTTATGCAGACGACTTAAAAATCTATTACATTATTAAGTGTTCTTCAGATGCACACTTCTTACAGGCTAAGCTTCAAGCACTTGAAAACTGGTGTATTATTAATAAACTGGATCTCAATGTCATTAAATGTCATTCGATTAGCTTTTCTCGTAAAAGATTATCACTGATTTATGACTACCAGTTATATGGTAAGGATCTTCAACGAGTTTATCACATTTCTGACTTAGGAATTCTGTTAGATGATAAATTAAGCTTTAAAATTCATTATGATAGTATTATTTTTAAAGCAAAAAAACTATAAGGCTTTATTAAACGAAGAGCAAAGGAATTTAAAAATGTATGGGTTACAAAAACCCTTTTTTGTTCCTTAGTCCGTCCGATACTTGAGTACGCATCGCCTATCTGGGACCCTTTTTTCCAATTCCACATTGACAGAATTGAATCTATCCAAAAACAATTTATTCTCTTCGCATTACGCGACTTACCCGACCCCAGTAACTATACAAATTTACCAAGTTATACGGACAGACTTAAACTACTACAGCTAATTCCACTTTCATCAAGACGTAATATGCATATATCATGTTTCACATTTGATGTAGTAACTGGCAAAATTGATGTTTCTTCCATAACTGATAGAATTAAGTTCAACGATGAAGTTAGGCAAACTAGACATACAACTCTACTTAAAGTGCATTCCCACAATAAAGAATATGCCAAAAATGAGCCCATTAACAGATGTTGGTTTATCTTCAACACTCATAGCTCACATATCCAAAACAACTTTCAAAAACAATCTTTACCGCACTTTACTCTAACAAAATTTCTTACACTTGAAAATTTATTAGTTCTTTTTATTATTATAATTATTATCTAAAATTCATTAGTTATAATCTTAAATTTGTATAATCAAATTATTTAAGTTATCACTGTTTAAGTTTATTAATTGTTTGTATTAAGTTTATTTTTTTTTATTTTTTTTTAAATGAATTATTTTATGTATTATTATATTACAAATTGTTTTATGTATTATTATATTACCAAGCAACTTATGTTTGCTCCGCTGTCAAATAGAGCGAAGTGATTTTTATCTTTAATTTTTATTTTCATAAACAGACGGTTATTCCCATCCGGTCTTACATAAGTTGCTTTTAATAAATTTTTTATTTCCTTACTCATGCTAAAATGTTTCTTAATTCTACTATTACCATTACTTATACCACTAAATTCTAAATTGTTTATTCTACTAAAAGGACTATTTTTAGAAACTAAATCTAACTTATAACTATCACCAGCCTTTAAAATGGAGGATTTTGATGGGGACGGAGAAATGGGTCCATCCAAGTTCCCATTTCCCGGACGACTAGAATTTTTAGATTTAGGGCATCTGTTTACATATGTATTTTTGAAACCACACCGATAACAAAAAATTTTCAACGGCAGAGGACAATCACTAAAGATATGCCCAATGTCGTCACAATTAAAACAGATAGTATAAAAATTTTTATTTTCAGGACGCTGTAAAATTTCGGACGGAATGGGACGAACAGACGAAGGTTGGTGAACAGACAGGACTTCTACAGAATTTGTGGACGGAAAAACAGAAATCTTGGGTGTTATCACAGGTTGTTCGGTCTTGGCGGTTTCAGGAATAAAATCAGGTAAGTACGTAATATTTTCGGCCAATCATCGAGTTCGCTTACATAAGCTCTTCTTGAGAAAACTTGATCCTCCGCACATTCCTCTATTTCCTTCCATTTCCTCTCCAATCTCTTGCACAATTTGTCCAGCTGATTTAGAGTGACCACGTTTTCTAAAATCAGTACCTTTTTATAGCCTGGATACAAATTGTACAAGAGACGGTTTAGAAAATCATCGCCCGAAATTTCCTGTCTCAGACGCAATCGCAGACCCTCCATGTGCAACCTAAAATCAGAAAATTTCTCGCGCGATCTCTGCTTCCGAGCTTCCATCAATCTTTTTATATCCCAATCTTCTTCACCTTCGTCGAATTCCTCCTTCATCGCCTTTTTCAGTGGAGACCAAGTTGTCTGTGGATTCCGCCTAATGAACTGCCAGTACCGTGTGTCTGCCCTGCCTTTCAAAAGTTGGTTTATGGACAGGACAAGACTCTCCACTGAATATTGGTCACCACGAGCTAATGTTTCAATCCTGAAAATAAATTCCGGTAACGGTAACCCTTTCCAGAACCATCGAACTGGATTCCCCAATTCGCTACCGGATTGCGACGATTTCCTCGTTCTTGCGATCTAAAATTAATTTCTTCATCCTCACTATTACCTTCAGCTCGATCCCGTCTAGGTGCATATCGAGTGGACGGTACGGAAGTTGCTGGCGCATGCGGCAGTGGCGTAGGTGGTAAATCATACCGAACAGCTGTTTGATTTTGAAGCTGGGGCTGTGGTACAGATAGCGCGATTTGCTGCCGAGCAAGCAACTCCCACAGTTCATTAATCTGTCGTTGTTGTTCAGCAATCACATTCGACATATCATGTATCTTATAACTAGGGTCGTCACCTTCCTGTTGGTAGCGGAGGTGGTTGCTGGTATGTAAAATTATTATTATTATTGAACCCTGTTTGGAACATCTGCTGATTCGATCTCTGATAATTATTTCGACCAGTATTGTAATTTAATTTTTTCCAGACGCATTCGGTGCCGCGATTCGTGACGATCCAAACCGTTGGAAATACGGGTCCGACCGTGGCGATGCGGTCCATGGACCGAACGGACCTTGGCTAGGCATCAATACCGAAGTCTGCCGATTGGACGGTAATGACAATGGTTTTACTGCCGAAGCACCCGTATCCTGGCGTTGTTCAGGTACTTTATTTTTGTTATTATTATTATTTTTATTGACTGTCTTTTTAGGTGCCGTTCCAGTTACGGCCGGAACGGATTTTTCTAATGGAGCCAGTTCCGGAATTAATAGACTGCCGGCACCATCCTCATTCTCTTCACTACCAGGAGATAGTTCCGAAGTAATGGTAAATGTTTTTATTTTTTTAAACCTTCTTTCAACTCAAAAATTAAATTCCTAATTGCGCCTGAATATTTTTTTTTCTGCACTTTTTAGCCGATTTAATCTATCCCACACATGATACGATTTTCTAGTCTCGATAGCAAGCGCATCTTTGTTGGCGTTTTTAGCCCGTCACAGATCAGCGCTTGACAGGAAGCTACCTTCCCTTCGCAGATACCTAATTCGCCCTCTGGAACGGAGATAAATGGTTTTGGCAAATGGGTTTTCTTGTTTATTACTTAGCCGCGAATACTTTTCCATGGCGGTATCCGTAAGAACCAGTCGATTCCGGATTCCTAATTCATATGCCAACTCATCCTCATCTAACAATAACGGATCGATCAAAGGCTTATTTCAGCGGCGGTGATTAATAATACTACGTTATGACCTATTCTAGAAATAATTGTTTTAAGAAATTAATACTAACACTAATAATAAATAACACTAATACTAATTATCTAAAGAATAATTAATTAAAGAAAATTTTAACAATTAATAACACAACTATTGTAAACTAACCCTAACCTAAATAAATAAAAAAAAATGTAAATCCGACTTCACCAAAAAAAATGTTTAATAAATAACAATCAGTGTATAAATGAACTAATATTGTAAATATAAATAACAGAAACTTTGTAAATATAAATAACAAAAATTGTAAATTCAATTCAAAAAAGAATTTTATTAATTCAAATTTCATTACAAAAATTATTATTTAATATATAATATTATTATTAATACATATTATTATTATTATTATTATTACGTATTATGAAATATTTATTATTATTATATTATGTTTTTAAGTAATATTAAATTAGTGGTTTAATTTGTTACAAATACTAAATTACATTGGCTTTAAAGCCGTCTGTTTTAGTGGTTCCATAATAATTTTACTATTATTTTTTCTCTTTTTGTTTCGTATACATAATATTAGTTTATCGTTTTTATTTCGTATCTTATGTGTTTAAAATTAATCTTTAAGTTTAATTAGTATTATTATTTTTATTATTATATTATTATTACTATTATTATTATTATTATTATTATCATTATTGTTATTATTATTATTATTATTATTATTATTATTATTACTATTATTATTATTACTACTATTTTTTTTTTTTATTACTTGTATATGTTAAGTTAGTTTTAATTTTTAATTATTTCTGTTTAGCTAAATTCTTGGACAATTAATTTCCGGTAATTCATAGCTTCTGCGGTGTAGCCGGCCAGTTTTTCCCAATTTTCACCATTAAGTATTGCCATACCCTCATCATCAGTTAGTATATTTTTATTAAAGTAAAGTTTTCTTAATTCTCTAAAAATTGGGCATTCTGTCAATAAGTGTAAACTATTTTCTTCTTTATTTAGATTACAAAGTGTACACAGTGATGTTTCGGTGTTAATATGTGGCGTGTAGTTTGATCCCAACAGCTCTCCTCTAATTTTAAATATAAGAGACATTTTGTTTACGTAATATTTATCATTAAAGTAGTTTTTCTCCCGTAGTTCGTGTTTCAGATTGATATAAATATGTCTGTGATTAGATGTTTTTGCTTTAAATAAATATTGTTTTCTGAAATCATCATCTATCTTTTTAATCAGTTCGCATAATTGTTTTTTCCAGCTATCTCTATCATATTCATTTAAATTTAAGTCCATCTCATGCTCATCAGCTAATTGCATCCATCGTTTAAATTGTATCTCTTTTTTCTGATGTAAGATGTTTGCTATTTGATATGTCAATCTGTCGTTATCCTGTGACATAGCATTGATCACGTAATCTATATTCAGTTTTAATGTGTATAGATACAGAGGGGCAAGACCGGTTTCAACAAAAATCATATATTCTGGAGCATGTTTAGGTAGTTTAAATATTCGTTTCAGGAAATATCTTTGTATTTTTTCTACCATGTCGAAGTACATATATCCCCAAGTTTGTGCTGCATAGCACATTATAGACCTCATAACTGTTTGAAAAATTTTATATTTAACTGAGTGTGCTATATTAACATTTCCAAGAATATTTTTCCAGGTACCATTTAATGCAGCCGTTGTCTGATTATATCTTTCCTCTAGATGTTTCTGCATACTTAATTGTGGTGTTAGGATAACTCCTAAATATTTATATTCTTTCACTACCTCAATATTGTTTCCGTTTATGTACCAGTTTTCGTTATTAGCTAGTTTTCCCCCTGATTTAAATACCATTATTTTAGATTTATCAAGATTTATTATCAAATTCCACTTGTTGAGGTATTGGCTTAATTTGCTTATCATTAGCTGTAATGATTCTGGCGATTCGGCCAATATGACCATATCGTCAGCATACATTAAAATTTTTATGATCAGTTCCAAGATTTGTACTCCGCCTGTGAGCGAGTTTGCGATATCATCAATAAAAATCGAGAATAGTGTCGGACTTAAGATTCATCCTTGTCTAAGCCCTATAGTCGTATTAATTTCTTTTGAAAGTTCAGTACCGTTCCATACGTTAGTTCTCGTTTTTGAGTAGATTGATTTTATTATTTTTATGAATTTATATGATATTCCACGTTCACTCAGTTTGTATATTAACGCATTCCTATCTATGTGATCGAACGCTGATTTTAGATCAATGAAGAAAGCATATACCTTCTTATTTTTTAGAAGATGTAATTTTATAATATTTGTTAATGTATAGATGTGATCGTGAGTACCATAATTCGATCTAAACCCTGTTGGAATTTCGATATTAAATTTTTTGCCTGTATAAATTCTTGTAGCCGTTTCAATAGCAATCCACAGAAGACTTTACTCATAGAATTCGAGAACGCAATAACTCTATAGTTGGATGCTTCATCCGGATTACCTTTTTTATATATTGGGCATAAAATTGAGTGTTGGAAATCAGTTGGTATTACCGCCTCTTTGTATATTTTGTTGAAGAAACTTAACATTTTTTGTAAATACTCACGTGGTGCATGTTTTATGAATTCAACCGGTAATCTGTCCTCTCCCGTCGCTTTATCGTTTTTCATTTTTTTTAACGTAGCAGCTAATTCTTTCATGGTGAAATCTGGATCCAAAATATTTGATTGTATACATGGCTCAGCATATTGTATTGATGGTGCATAATTAGGTGGGTTCAATTGTACAGAAAAATACTCTGCTAGCTGTTGTGCACACAATGACTTACCCATTATTGGTATTCTTCCTTTTAATTTATTTATTTTACTCCAAAGAGTTGAAGGATCTTTGGCTTTTACTAGACTCATAGCGAGTTTAAGGTTATATTTGTTTTTTGTTTGAATACAGAGCTCTTTAAATATACGATTTTTTTCCACATATAATATTCGATTATTCACTGTTTCGGATTTTTTATAATTTCTGAGGTATTGAAAAGATTCTTTTCTCGCTTTCCAACAGTTCCAATCAAACCATTTTTCTTTAAATATTATTTTATTTTTCGGTTTATTAGTAATTGAGTTTATAATGCACTCTTTCAAACTTTTACTAATTTCCAAAATTGATTTATTTTCCATCTTTATTTCTTTACTTTTTTCTCTCACTTTTATTTGATATTGATCCTTATAATTTTCAATAATTATTTTAAATAATTTAATTTTAGGAAATTTGTAATATTTTAGTACCAATAAATATTTCAATTATAAGATATTTCAAGTTTGGGAGTTTTATTTTCGATAAAAAATTTTTTTTTTCTTTTTTTAAGTTTCAGTTCTAATTTCTGACAAATTAAGTGAACCATCGCAGCCAGAATTTTTGTAGGAAAAAGGAAAACAAGGTGACTAGGAACTGGATCAAGGATTCATAGGCAGAGGATATAGGGGAAGCTCCTGTCTTATCATTCCTTCCTCAGACCCAACTTAAAAAAAAAATTTCGTTAACAAAAAAAACGAACACCTAATATTGCTAGGACATAATACAGACCACCGTATTCATGTATCTAACCAACAATATTAGGTGTCAACGAATAAATAACATATGTCCGAAGGTGTAAATAAGGACTACCTTATTTACTAGTCAACTTCGGACGTATAAATGTAGGAATTACCATGGACAACCAAGGTAACCAATCTAACTACCAGTCGAAACAAATTACACAACTAATAAATATTTACACAAAAAAAATTATAATTTTTTCTTTCATAATGAAGCCGTCGGAAGAAATGTAAGCCAAAAGGGAATTTAAATACGACAATATGGTAATCTCACCAACTCCATCCGAACCTATCTCCAGCACAACAGGTCGTCGATGGAGTTTCTATCAATTCGGGTGATCAACGTCACACCAACAAAAATTTTTTTTAAAATTTTCAAACAAAAATTGAACACCAATTGTATCACAATTGGTACCTCCTCTCAGCCACAATGTTTGGGCGCCAATTGTAACAATATCAAAATTATTTTATATGTTAGCTGAAGGTAAGTTCGGAGGAGAAGGATTCGGAAGCTGAAAGCGTTGGGCGCCAGGTCTGAGTGACCTAGCCACACTCACTAATGATGCAAGACCAAAAAATAATTTTTTTTTACAACAAAAAAACTACTTCTCTTTTTATTTACTTTCAGCTTCCTTGTTGCCGGCTTAGCAGAGTCTGTGGGGTGTGGGTCGACCAATGATCCTACTAACCAGTATATTGCCTGAAAATTGTAACTCTTCAATACAAATCACTTGTTACATAATAACAACCCGACTGGATCGAAGAGCCACAGGGAAAGGACATTCTGGACTACGCTGGTTCACATAAGATTCTTCCTCTTAGCCAGCCATAATAGATGAAGAAGAACTACCACAAAAATTTCACAGAAAAACACAAAAAAAAATCTCGAACACAAAAACATTTTGTTCACCAAACGATGTCTCCGTAAATGGACCAAAAAAAAAACCACTTTATGCTAAATAAATAAATAAATAAATGAATTCAAACACCAATATTTGAATTTATAATTTAATAAAATTATTTTATTTTTATTTTAAGATTATAAAAAAAAAACAAATTGAAATTAAATAAGAATTTTTTTTTATTTGAATTACTTGACAGGTGTTGCTATTCAAAAAATTTTTTTTTTCGTCAAGAAAAATAGATATATATTTATATATACAATCAGTGCATTCGTGACACTGCCAAAAATTTAAAAAAACAAAAAAAAATTTTACCACATACCTTTTTGTTTTTTTTTCTTTACCCAGTGATTACGATGCTGCTTTACGATGCTTCTTTACCCAGTGATTACGATCCCGATATGTCTGGAACAACACGAACCCTGAAAACGCAAACTAAAAATTTAATAAATATTTATATATATATATATATATATAAGTATATTTCCATACAAAAAAAAATAATTACAATTTCAAAAAAAAACTACTCTACACAATGTATAAAAAAACTCAAAACAAAACAAAACAGGAATTCCCACACTGACTCTTCCAGACAGGACTGCTCACACTCCGGAAACAGGACTCGTACACAGGAACAAGGTTCTTCGACGACGATTATTAACAACGACGATTCGCGCGCGCTGACACATAACTAAAAAAAATTTTTCCCAGTTTAAAATTATTCAAATTTTTAATTGGTTTAGCCGGTACAAAAACTTTAATCTATATTTTTTTTTTCTTTAAATAATTTGCTCACTTAATAGACAATTTTTTTTTCTTCGGGATTCACTTAATATTTCAATCTTAAAGTTTTCTTCCTTTTTAGCACATTTCCAACCAAATTGGAAGAAATTTGTATATTAGTTTCACTCTGTCTGTCCGTCTGTCTGTCCGTCCGTCCGTTTACACAAACTTATACATCTATTAATATAGAGTATTAAAATTTGGACCATAGATAGATAGTAATAAAATAATAGGTCCAGTAGAACAAAATTTTCTTCTATCTCTTTTCCCCTCTGCGTTATTCCCCCTCTAAGTTCGAAAATTGCCCATATTGAACATCTAATAACTTTTAAACCAATCAAAATTTTTGAGGTCTGTAAAAGCAATAAGATAGGAAAATCTTTTATCTTAATTGTGAAATTAACAAATTTTTTAAAATTTAATTCTTTGATGTATAAAAATACCGTTATCTTCATACAACTTTTTTTAGTTTTTTTAACACCCTGTATTTCCCAAACTGCTTATTATGGAAGGCTGAAATTTATGTACTCTTTGATATATCTCTTTGATATCTAAAAAATAACTAGAGTCTCTGAAGAAATTGTATCCGTATCTCCCCACCCCTTTCCGTTGTGGCCCTTCGAAATTCAAAAAATTACATTTTTAATTTACTTGTATAATTATAACTGCGCAATATTTTTAAAAACAAATAATGAGAAAACTTTCGAGAATCATATTTCTTTAAAGTGCATTAATTAATAAATTATAATCATTTGCCTCACACTTATAATTAATCAAAATGCATAATCATATAAAATTTTGCAAAAAACGAATATTTTGCATATTTTTAGGAGCTATATAAATAGTATATTGGTTATTATTTCATATCACATTATATTCAATCAAAAGGAAAATTAAAGAAAACTTAAATGATAAGTTTATATATATTTTGCTAGAATAATAACCTTGGAAGGAAAAAAAATTAATAAAATCGAACAGTGAGACATTTTTTACCTATATTTACTATATCATTTGTTATCTTTCCTATGTATATAGTACATTGAAAATACTACTAAAAATAGGAATTCCCATTATTTTAGAATAGCTCATAGTTCTATATGAGGCGATTTTGAGGAAATGTGCTTTTGACAAACCCGGGGTTTGTTTATCGTATTTTTTTCTTTCTTTTTAATCATACAATCGTTTTTTTTTCTTTTCAATTTAAAGCTTTAACGTACACTCCCTTCACATAATTTTTTTTTCTTCTAAAATATATTAATTTTGTTTTTCAATTTATCACACGCGTAATCCCCAACAAAATTTTCTTAATTTTTCAAAAAAAAATACTTTTCGTAATTTTAAACTATAAGACAAAAAAGAAAGATTTTACAAAAAAAAAACCTCCGATATAAAAAAAATATTATTAACAACCAAGTGTCCAACGCGACCGTCGAAACATAACTCCCCGAAAGTTAGCTTATTCCGACACATCATTCCACTTTTTCTGCCCTTCATGCGACCTAGGGTCAAATGAAGACCATTTTTTGTTTTGGGTCGGAAAAAGTTAACTCACCACCACCACAGCGACATCTAGTTCCACCATCACTATTATTTAACGAAACAACAACAACATAAAAAAAATAAATATATTTGTGACATTTCACACGAACACACAACCAAAAAAAACAGCCCAGCATGGCCGACTATATTGTGGCAGGTAAATTTGTTTATTTATTATTTTCTTTTTATATATATATTTTAATTTTTCTTTAATTTTTTAGGTGTTTCGTTTCTAAAATGTTGGGGGTGTCACAATTACTCCTAATATGCGCGTCCAATATTCTTTCCTTTCCAAGCCTTGGGTATAAAAATGACTAGACTCGTTCCATAATTTAGGTACGTGGTTTAAACTGAGACTCAATTGAGCGTTCCACCATGGTGGTATGGATCTTTTAGGAGCTTTTGTACGAGGACAAGCTCTATTAAAAGAGGACGTTAGCGCGTTTGTGAGATATTGCAGAGTAGCCTCCAGAGTATCAATCTTCCAAATAGCTACTGGGCATTTATCTGTAGGTTTCAGCTCTAAGCTGTTAACGAACAGATCCCTGTCCGTTCTGGCCGGGTTTCTCAACGTGATTTGTGTATTGAGAGTGTTATGTGTTATATTACATACCTATGGTCGGACAGAGATGGTTTATCTAGCACGTGCCAGTTTTCAAGCGCACATGAATCCGTTTCAGTGGATAGTGTTAGGTCAAGGACATTTTCGCTAGTCGGACCGATGGTTGGTACATCACCCCGATTGCCTATGGAGAGGTTAGTATCGAGTATAAAATGTAAAACAGACTCACCTCTGAAATTAACATCCTGGCTTTCCCAGATCTTATCGTGAGCATTCGCATCTCCACCGATCACTTTTTCATCTGAAGCATACTTCACTAGCGTCAGGAGTTCAGTAGGCGGACCTTCTTTGTCGTGTGCCATGTAGGTACATGCTATCAGGAGCGGTTTATGGTTACCGTTTCCTTCAAACACTGTAATGAGACTTTAGAAAGCTATTGAGGTTTTTCTTGGCCAAGATGGCAGAGCGTTTCTTACCTTCGTTGCTTGAAAATAGTAGTTTGTATTGTCGTGACGCTAAACCCTTTATATCTCCTTTACCGGATATACAGGGTTCCTGGATTAGCGCCACATCATAGTTTCCCTCATCCAGGGTGAGTGGTAGCTCAGCCGAGGACAAGCTACTGTGGTGGAGGTTGACTTGTATCACCCGCAACATCTGGAGATGCTGCAGCCAGATTCGTCGGGTCCAGATACAGTAGGTCAGGATTCGTGATCTCTGTACCTACTGCTCCAGGCTCAAGCGATATGTTGGTAGTGGCTAGGGTGATGAGACCTAGGTCTTTCTCAACCACATCTTGCTCTAGAGTGTTGTGGTTGTCGTCATTCGGCTTGCGCTTCTTGAGTCTAAGGTTGACGCTGACGCACCCCCAGGCCATTTTTCCAAAACGTGGATACAATATGTCCTCTGCCACTTTGTTGATTTGGAGAACAAATGCTTGTCCACCATCAGGTGATGTCAGCTTGTCCACCTTTAGTACCTTCCAGTCGCTCATCGGTATGATGGGATTTTGGCGTTGGCGTAGTCGCAAAGCATGATCCGGCTGCATCACCCTGAGTATCATGACTTTAGCGCGTGGAATGCTCGGAATCTCTGCTCTGTCGTAGGGACTGTCTTCTTACACCAGTCCAGCGTTATTTGGTCGTTACACTTGATGAGTTTTACGTCGTTGAGCCAACCAGCGCCATCAAAAGTTGGCATTGGTTGGTCCACTGTGGTATCCATATGCGTGGCCATGGCGTCAAATAGCTCTAAGTGCTTTCAAGCATTTCAATCTTGTGTTGTTTGACTTTGTTTCGGTAGGCTAAGTTCGATGCTCCGAAACCTTTCCTACTTCCAAAGTGTTCTCTACTCTGGTCGATTACACTTCTTGCCCACAGTAGATCCTGTTGTTCCTGGGAACTAAGGTCCGCTTTATGACCAAGCTTATTCTCGTACTTCAGAGAAGCCTTGTACTTGCTAAGGGCCCTTCTTCCTTCTCGAGTAGGCCTGGACCTTTGTAGACAGAAGAAGCTCTTCTTCGTCAATCGATATTATAGTGGATTTTGCACTTTCCTGATCAGAGTCTAGGACCTGATCGGTAGTGTCCCGAGTGAAGTTTTGGTCAGTAGCATCATCGTAATAGTTGTGGTAGCAGTAGTGTTACTATCGCTGTGACCTGCACCATCCATCACATGCGAAGTTGTTGTGAAGCTACTGGCGACACGAGATTTGACTCCCGTGCCACTGCCGGAGACAGTTGTGGCAATATCCTAC
This sequence comes from Empis stercorea, assembly GCA_949752835.1. Taxonomy (NCBI): domain Eukaryota; kingdom Metazoa; phylum Arthropoda; class Insecta; order Diptera; family Empididae; genus Empis; species Empis stercorea. The sequence goes on from OX457089.1 coordinate 33,861,865, forward strand.
CACGCTAATTATCCTTTTCTTTGCCAATTATCATATCCGGGTCGAGGAGTCTACTTAGTTTTCGGAACCGTCACCGCAAAACTTGGCCTTAACGACATGGTTGGACCACGGAGAATCTTGCAATTAAACCCCCCCCCCCCATCGCACAAGATTTCCTTCGGACCTACTTAAGTCCCCCCACCACGACAAGGTGAGACTCCACGAGGAGGAAGGTGAGGCCAAATACAGTACATATTATTTTCTTTAATGTTCTATAATTAATAATATTACATAATTGTATTTTATATTTTGGATAATAATGTGATATTATAATTATAAACAAGATGAGATTAATTTAAGGAAATAGGTAGAATTTTAAATCCTCTAATTCTAATATATGATATACAATAAATTAGAAACCTCTATTAATTTTGTGAAATATTTTTATTAAAATAAAAACAATTTTCAAATAATTGTGATTATATTATAATTATAATTATATTAAAAAATAATTAATAAAACAATTATAAGTAAAAATATAACTTTGTGTGAATCAGACACAACAGTTATACTTTGCACTCCACAAACGTTTCTATTTTGATGTACTTTCTAGCTCCATTTTATTGCAATTTGATAATACTTTCCTGAGATACCAACCTGAGCCGTAGAAATTGCACTTTCTACTCCATAAACGTCTCTATGTCTCCATTTCACTCCATTTTTATGATATGTGTCTGGGATATAAAACTGAGTCGCATATATTTTGTTTTTACTTCGTAAGCGCATCAATTTCGATATCATATTTTTGACGTTTTACATCGCCTTTATTCTAGTTATCATATAACGAATGATTCAAAATGTCACAATTGTTCAATATCAGCGTATATGCGGCCACGCTCCGACCGAAGAGACAACTGACGTGGATAAAGACGCCGTCTACGATAAGCTTGCTAAAGCTTAGGACGACTGTCCACGTCATGACATTAAAATGGTCGTAGGAGATGATTATAAGTAGTACCAAGTTCCCTCATCGTAATATTCATAAGCTCACCTGGCGGTCACCGGATCACAGAACATCAAATAGTGACACACCAAAAATGGAGTAGATTTCGTTTTCGGTTGCCAAATTATGAAAATTGTTTATTTAAATAAACAACTCTACATAAAAATTAAAAAAGAGTAATTATTTGTTTTTAATAACAAATTTTGATTTGATTATATTAAAAAATAATTAATAAAATTTAATTTTTCTTCTTTTCTATTTAAATGTTTTTATTTCACAAAAATGGCTACTTTTGCATGGAAACTTCAAAAATACGTTTCTTCTATTTTGTCATAGATGGCGCTAGCATATATTCTCGTGAGAACCTTACAAATTTATAGGTTTCGTGTTTTCAATTTGTTCCTGAAAACTGTACTAAAATCTTATGAATTTCAATTTTTGAAGTTTGAAAACACGAAAACTGAGTTTTCGGTCTGGCGTGTCACGGGTATTCGAAAATGTACTTTAGGGCATTTTGGCTTTAAAAATTTTTTTAAATTTTTTCGGATGTATATTTGACTACAATGGTTGGGTGGTTATACATAGGGTACGCATCTGATTGACATCAACATGGCGGTGTCCAGTGCTGCAACTATACTATATCCATCAACTGTGCTTATCATACCTCCACGTGGTAACCATTGGGTACTGGTCAAGTCCACCAAGACGCGACTTGATAAACTGATAAGTGCGAGTGCTGAAGATTGAAAATACCTGTACTATAATCACTGTTCCCTTCGAAACCAACGCAGCCCGTATACAGAGGTTGGCGTTCAGCTAATAACCGAACTCGTAAAAAATATATAGTTATGTCTTCACTTAAACCGTTCTCATGAAAAGCGCATATAAAACTTTTCTTTTCACACAAGTTTCCGGCTGCATCACCCTGGGTATCATGACTTTAGCGCGTGGAATGCTCGGAATCTCTGCTCTGTCGATTATTTCGAGATCAGCTCCCTCCCAGATGTTCTGTAGGGTAGGGACTGTCTTCTTACACCAGTCGAGCGTTATTTGGTCGTTACACTTGATGAGTTTTACGTCGTTGAGCCAACCAGCGCCATCAAAAGTTGGCATTGGTTGGTCCACTGTTGGTTGGTCTATATGCGTGGCCATAGCGTCAAGTAGCTTCATCTCCACTATCTTCCATCTTTCCAAAGATATCCGTCCACACGGATCACTGTGGTTAACTAGCGCTACTAGGAGGTGCCTTTTAAGCATTTCAGCCATAGATGTTGTTGGTTGTTGAGGCGGTGGTAAAGCGATATTATTATGCGAAGTTTGAGCGCTGCAGTTTTACTTCTAAGTGCTTTCAAGCATTTCAATCTTGTGTTGTTGTCTTAGTTTCGGTAGGCTGGGTTCGATGCTCCGAAACCTTTCCTACTTCCAAAGTGTTCTCTACTCTGGTCGATTACAATTCTTGTCCACAGCAGATCCTGTTGTTGCTGGGAACTAAAGTCCGCTTTATGACCAAGGTTATTCTCGTACTTCAGAGCAGCCTTGTACTTGCTAAGGGCCCTTCTGCCTTCTCGAGTAGGCCTGGACCTTTGTAGACAGAAGAAGCTCTTCTTCGTCAATCGATATTATAGTGGATTTTGCACTTTCCTGATCAGAGTCTAGGATCGGTAGTGTCCCAAGTGAAGTTTTGGTCAGTAGCATCATCGTAATAGTTGTGGTAGCAGTAGTGTTACTATCGCTGTGACCTGCACCATCCATCACATGCGAAGTTGTTGTGAAGCTACTGGCGACACGAGATTTGACTCCCGTGCCACACTGCCGGAGACAGTTGTGGCAATATCCTACCATGCTAATTATCCTTTTCTTTGTCCATTATCATATCCGGGTCGAGGAGTCTACTTAGTTTTCGGAACCGTCACCGAAAAACTTGGCCTTAACGACATGGTTGGACCACCGAGAATGTTGCAATTCCCCCCCCCCCTCCATCGCACAAGATTTCCTTCGGACCTACTTAACTCCCCCCACCACGACAAGGTGAGACTCCACGAGGAGGAAGGTGAGGCCAAATACAGTACAAATTATTTTCTTTAATGTTCTATAATTAATAATATTACATAATTGTATTTTATATTTTGGATAATAATGTGATATTATAATTATAAACAAGATGAGATTAATTTAAGGAAATAGGTAGAATTTTAAATCCTCTAATTCTAATATATGATATACAATAAATTAGAAACCTCTATTAATTTTGTGAAATATTTTTATTAAAATAAAAACAATTTTCAAATAATTGTGTTTCTATTTTGATGAATTTTCAATATAGACATTTCATCAAAATAGAAAAGTTTTGAAGTAGAAATATAACTGTGTGAATCAGACACAACAGTTATACTTTGCACTCCACAAACGTTTCTATTTTGATGTACTTTCTAGCTCCATTTTATTGCAATTTGATAATACTTTTCTGAGATACCAACCTGAGCCGTAGACAATGCACTTTCTACTCCATAAACGTCTCTTATATGTCTCCATTTCACTCCATTTTTATGATATGTGTCTGGGATATAAATCTGAGTCGCATATATTTTGTTTTTACTTCGTAAGCGCATAAATTTCGATATCATATTTTTGACGTTTTACATCGCCTTTATTCTAGTTATCATATAACGAATGATTCAAAATGTCACAATTGTTCAATATCAGCGTATATGCGGCCACGCTCCGACCGAAGAGACAACTGACGTGGATAAAGACGCCGTCTACGATAAGCTTGCTAAAGCTTAGGACGACTGTTCACGTCATGACATTAAAATGGTCGTAGGAGATTTTAATGCCAAGATTGGCAAGGAGCAGATTTTTGGGAAAACTATTAGCCAGCATAGTGTCCACGATAACACCACAGACAACGAATAACACCACCACTACGCTGGATACTCCTGGCAGCGATGAAGAATATGATTATAAGTAGTACCAAGTTCCCTCATCGTAATATTCATAAGCTCACCTGGCGGTCACCGGATCAAAGAACATCAAAACAGATTGACCACTTTGTGATAGATAATCGGAACGCCTCTAGCGTCATGGATGTAGCTACCCGCAGAGGAGCAAAGATAGACTCGGACCACTACCCGGTAATGGCCAAAGTGCGAGTGCGGGTATCAATAATTCCTTACTAATTGTGGTAAATTTTGTATTTTAGCTATTTCTGATCAATTTGACTAAAAAATTAATGTTGTGATACAGTGAAAATATTTGCCTCAATTAATGATTTTGTTTCATTAAATTATGATATATTATTTGGAATTTTTTTAATATTTATTAAATGATTTTGCATATTATCATTAAAACATACTCAAAATTGTGAACCCATTTTGAACACAGTCCTTTGTGCCAACGAATTGTATTTAGAATTTAGATATTAGTTGTTTTGTTTGTTAACGTTCTTTTATGCGGTGTATACTTTTTAACAAATTCTAAAAACAAATTTATATGATGGCCAAAATTTATGAAAATTTGATTTATCCCTTGACAACCAAAATTGAAAACCAATGTTTTCGGGAAAACTAGATCTGAAAACTTCTATAGTGACACACCAAAAATGGAGCGAGATTTCGTTTTCGGTTGCCAAATTATGAAAATTGTTTAATTAAATAAACAACTCTACATAAAAATTAAAAAAGAGTAATTATTTGTTTTTAATAACAAATTTTGATTTGATTATATTAAAAAATATTTAATAAAATTTATTTTTCTTTTTTTCTATTTAAATGTTTTTTTTTCACAAAAATGGCTACTTTTGCATGGAAACTTCAAAAATACGTTTCTTCTATTTTGTCATAGATGGCGCTAGCATATATTCTCGTGAGAACCTTACAAATTTATAGGTTTCGTGTTTTCAATTTGTTCCTGAAAACTGTACTAAAATCTTATGAATTTCAATTTTTGAAGTTTGAAAACACGAAAACTGAGTTTTCGGTCTGGCGTGTCACGGGTATTCGAAAATGTACTTTAGGGCATTTTGGCTTTAAAATTTTTTTTAAATTTTTTCGGATGTATATTTGACTACAATGGTTGGGTGGTTATACATAGGGTACGCATCTGATTGACATCAACATGGCGGTGTCCAGTGCTGCAACTATACTATATCCATCAACTGTGCTTATCATACCTCCACGTGGTAACCATTGGGTACTGGTCAAGTCCACCAAGACGCGACTTGATAAACTGATAAGTGCGAGTGCTGAAGATTGAAAATACCTGTACTATAATCACTGTTCCCTTCGAAACCAACGCAGCCCGTATACAGAGGTTGGCGTTCAGCTAATAACCGAACTCGTAAAAAATATATAGTTATGTCTTCACTTAAACCGTTCTCATGAAAAGCGCATATAAAACTTTTCTTTTCACACAAGTTTCCGGCTGCATCACCCTGGGTATCATGCATTCCGGCTGCATCACCCTGGGTGTGGACGGATATCTTTGGAAGATCTTCCATCTTTCCAAAGATATCCGTCCACACGGATCACTGTGGTTAACTAGCGCTACTAGGAGGTGCCTTTTAAGCATTTCAGCCATAGATGTTGTTGGTTGTTGAGGCGGTGGTAAAGCGATATTATTATGCGAAGTTTGAGCGCTGCAGTTTTACTTCTAAGTGCTTTCAAGCATTTCAATCTTGTGTTGTTGTCTTAGTTTCGGTAGGCTGGGTTCGATGCTCCGAAACCTTTCCTACTTCCAAAGTGTTCTCTACTCTGGTCGATTACAATTCTTGCCCACAGCAGATCCTGTTGTTGCTGGGAACTAAAGTCCGCTTTATGACCAAGGTTATTCTCGTACTTCAGAGCAGCCTTGTACTTGCTAAGGGCCCTTCTGCCTTCTCGAGTAGGCCTGGACCTTTGTAGACAGAAGAAGCTCTTCTTCGTCAATCGATATTATAGTGGATTTTGCACTTTCCTGATCAGAGTCTAGGATCGGTAGTGTCCCAAGTGAAGTTTTGGTCAGTAGCATCATCGTAATAGTTGTGGTAGCAGTAGTGTTACTATCGCTGTGACCTGCACCATCCATCACATGCGAAGTTGTTGTGAAGCTACTGGCGACACGAGATTTGACTCCCGTGCCACACTGCCGGAGACAGTTGTGGCAATATCCTACCATGCTAATTATCCTTTTCTTTGTCCATTATCATATCCGGGTCGAGGAGTCTACTTAGTTTTCGGAACCGTCACCGAAAAACTTGGCCTTAACGACATGGTTGGACCACCGAGAATGTTGCAATTCCCCCCCCCCCCCCTCCATCGCACAAGATTTCCTTCGGACCTACTTAACTCCCCCCACCACGACAAGGTGAGACTCCACGAGGAGGAAGGTGAGGCCAAATACAGTACAAATTATTTTCTTTAATGTTCTATAATTAATAATATTACATAATTGTATTTTATATTTTGGATAATAATGTGATATTATAATTATAAACAAGATGAGATTAATTTAAGGAAATAGGTAGAATTTTAAATCCTCTAATTCTAATATATGATATACAATAAATTAGAAACCTCTATTAATTTTGTGAAATATTTTTATTAAAATAAAAACAATTTTCAAATAATTGTGTTTCTATTTTGATGAATTTTCAATATAGACATTTCATCAAAATAGAAAAGTTTTGAAGTAGAAATATAACTGTGTGAATCAGACACAACAGTTATACTTTGCACTCCACAAACGTTTCTATTTTGATGTACTTTCTAGCTCCATTTTATTGCAATTTGATAATACTTTTCTGAGATACCAACCTGAGCCGTAGACAATGCACTTTCTACTCCATAAACGTCTCTTCTATGTCTCCATTTCACTCCATTTTTATGATATGTGTCTGGGATATAAATCTGAGTCGCATATATTTTGTTTTTACTTCGTAAGCGCATAAATTTCGATATCATATTTTTGACGTTTTACATCGCCTTTATTCTAGTTATCATATAACGAATGATTCAAAATGTCACAATTGTTCAATATCAGCGTATATGCGGCCACGCTCCGACCGAAGAGACAACTGACGTGGATAAAGACGCCGTCTACGATAAGCTTGCTAAAGCTTAGGACGACTGTCCACGTCATGACATTAAAATGGTCGTAGGAGATTTTAATGCCAAGATTGGCAAGGAGCAGATTTTTGGGAAAACTATTAGCCAGCATAGTGCCCACGATAACACCACAGACAACGAATAACACCACCACTACGCTGGATACTCCTGGCAGCGATGAAGAATATGATTATAAGTAGTACCAAGTTCCCTCATCGTAATATTCATAAGCTCACCTGGCGGTCACCGGATCAAAGAACATCAAAACAGATTGACCACTTTGTGATAGATAATCGGAACGCCTCTAGCGTCATGGATGTAGCTACCCGCAGAGGAGCAAAGATAGACTCGGACCACTACCCGGTAATGGCCAAAGTGCGAGTGCGGGTATCAATAATTCCTTACTAATTGTGGTAAATTTTGTATTTTAGCTATTTCTGATCAATTTGACTAAAAAATTAATGTTGTGATACAGTGAAAATATTTGCCTCAATTAATGATTTTGTTTCATTAAATTATGATATATTATTTGGAATTTTTTTAATATTTATTAAATGATTTTGCATATTATCATTAAAACATACTCAAAATTGTGAACCCATTGTGACGAATTGTATTTAGTCCTTGGTGCCAACGAATTGTATTTAGATATTAGTTGTTTTGTTTGTTAACGTTCTTTTATGCGGTGTATACTTTTTAACAAATTCTAAAAACAAGTTTATATGATGGCCAAAATTTATGAAAATTTGATTTATCCCTTGACAACCAAAATTGAAAACCAATGTTTTCGGGAAAACTAGATCTGAAAACTTCTATAGTGACACACCAAAAATGGAGCGAGATTTCGTTTTCGGTTGCCAAATTATGAAAATTGTTTATTTAAATAAACAACTCTACATAAAAATTAAAAAAGAGTAATTATTTGTTTTTAATAACAAATTTTGATTTGATTATATTAAAAAATATTTAATAAAATTTAATTTTTTTCTATTTAAATGTTTTTTTTTTCACAAAAATGGCTACTTTTGCATGGAAACTTCAAAAATACGTTTCTTCTATTTTGTCATAGATGGCGCTAGCATATATTCTCGTGAGAACCTTACAAATTTATAGGTTTCGTGTTTTCAATTTGTTCCTGAAAACTGTACTAAAAACTTATGAATTTCAATTTTTGAAGTTTGAAAACACGAAAACTGAGTTTTCGGTCTGGCGTGTCACGGGTATTCGAAAATGTACTTTAGGGCATTTTGGCTTTAATTTTTTTTTTTAATTTTTTCGGATGTATATTTGATACATGTGCTTATCATACCTCCACGTGGTAACCATTGGGTACTGGTCAAGTCCACCAAGACGCGACTTAATAAACTGATAAGTGCGAGTGCTGAAGATTGAAAATACCTGTACTATAATCACTGTTCCCTTCGAAACCAACGCAGCCCGTATACAGAGGTTGGCGTTCAGCTAATAACCGAACTCGTAAAAAATATATAGTTATGTCTTCACTTAAACCGTTCTCATGAAAAGCGCATATAAAACTTTTCTTTTCACACAAGTTTCATATTATAATAATTGTTGTATTTCCTTTCCCATAAAGTAAATTGTCGTATCAAAATTCTATTTAATTTTAATATTTTAGATTAATAATTCTAGTAAACGCAAATCAGCAAACATTCATTTTTCGCGTGAGAAACTTTATTCAAAATTGTATTTAATTGAGGGTCATAATTAATCAAGTTAAAAAACGCTTCAACTAGAATCAAAATAAATGTAATTAGGATTTTAAGTAATTAGATAGTTGGTCTTATAATCTTGTCGCGATAACTTAAAAATAAAATAAAAAGGTTGTACCTAGAATAAAAACATAAATCTAAAATTATAAAAGGAAATTCATCAGTAAAAGTTAATATTGTTTTTCTATGTTTTATAAATAACTTTAAAATTGTTTAATTAAATAATAAAATAGAAAATTAATTGTAAATTAAAATTAGTAATCGTATAAAAAAATAGAATTGACTCTAAAATTAATAATTAAGAAATAATTATTTTGTAACAAATAATAATTTTAAATACAGTAATCCCCCGCTTTACGGACAGGATGCGTTCTACGGAAACTGTCCGTATATCGAAAATTCGTAAAAAGAAATCTATTTTAGTATGAGATTGTACTGGGAATAAATAGATGTGTTCCAATCAATAGAAATATCCGTAAAGGCTGATTTTCATTACCATGAAGTGATTTTCATTACCATGAAGTTTCAGAAAACTAAAACGAGATAGATATAAAAAACATATGTAAGAGAAAAAGGGACAACTCTAGTATTTAAAAATATTTATGGAAAATTTTATGGTAAAGATTTTGACATAAATTTTCAACATAACCAAGAAAAATTGAATTAAATAGAAATTTTCTTATTTTTTTTAACAAATTTTCTCCAGTTATTTTTTTTAGAATATTCAATCATTCAGTAGGCAATGATATTAAAAAAAAATTCCAAAAAACAAAAAATAACAGATTTATTTTTGACATTGATATCTTTTTTTTTTGGCATTCACATCTTTTCCTATAAAAAAGACGCCAATGTCAAAATATTTACTATAAAAAGACGTGAATATCAAATTTTGCTGATGTGTTTCTCTCTCTATTAAACCACAGGAAAATATGAATTTTGTATCTCGTTCTGGTCGACATCTGCAAATTCATAGTAATGAAAATTGAACTTCATGGTAATGAAAATCAGCCTTTAAACGAAACCTATTTTAGTATGAGATTGTACTGGGAATAAATAGATGTGTTCCAATCAATAGAAATATCCGTAAAACGAAACCTATTTTAGTATAAGATCGTATTAAAAATAGATAGGTGCGTACGAAAAAAATCCGTAATACGAAACAGATTTGTATAATATATTAAAATAATTATTTCACCAAAAAAATTTAAATCAATTTAAATAATTTAAAAAAAATTACTATTTATATTGTGAAATCAAAAATAATTACAACTGAAATTGTGAAATTAAAAAAAACGCAGACACTATCTTAAAGCCGTTATAAAAGAACAAGAATAGCAAATAGATTTTTTAAAAATACACCGCACTGCAGTTTTTTATTGCCTTTTTTTAATTCTCTTTTGAGTATACACAAAATGTGTCAGAAATTTCGGAGAAATTAGGTATATGTACAATAAATACAACATAATTATGGAGGACTTTTCTTTGATTTTTTTCGGTGTTTTGGGTCGGAAAAAGTTAACTCACCACCACCACAACGACATCTAGTTCTACCGTCACTATTATTTAACGAAACAGCACCAACATAAAAAAAATAAATATATTTGTGACATTTCACACGAAGAAGAAGGCACACAACAAAAAAAAACAACCCAGCATGGCCGACTATATTGTGGCAGGTAAATTTGTTTATTTATTATTTTCTTTTTATATATATATTTTAATTTTTCTTTAATTTTTTAGGTGTTTCGTTTTTAAAATGTTGGGGGTGTCACAATTACTCCTAATATGCGCGTCCAATATTCTTTCCATGGTTTTGCGCATAAATGAGGTAAGGCTTATTGGCCTATAGTCTTTTGGGTTTACGTAACTAGTTTTGCCAGCCTTGGGTATACAAATGACTAGACTCGTTCCATAATTTAGGTACGTGGTTTAAAGTGAGACTCAATTGAGCGTTCCACCATGGCGGTTTGGATCTTTTAGGAGCTTTTGTACGAGGACAAGCTCTATTAAAAGAGGACGTTAGCGCGTTTGTGAGATATTGCAGAGTAGCCTCCAGAGTATCAATCTTCCAAATAGCTACTGGGCATTTATCTGTAGGTTTCAGCTCTAAGCTGTTAACGAACAGATCCCTGTCCGTTCTGGCCGGGGTTCTGAACGCGATTTGTGTATTGAGAGTGTTCTGTGTTATATTACATACCTATGGTCGGATAGAGATGGTTTATCTAGCACTTGCCAGTTTTCAAGTGCACATGAATCCGTTTCAGTGGATAGTGTTAGGTCAAGGATGTTTTCGCTAGTCGGGCCGATGTAGGTTGGTACATCACTCCGATTGCCTATGGAGAGGTTAGTATCGAGTATAAAATGTAAAACAGACTCACCTCTGAAATTAACGTCCTGGCTTCCCCAGATCTTATCGTGAGCATTCGCATCTCCACCGATCACTTTTTCATCTGAAGCATGCTTCACTAGCGTCAGGTGTTCAGTATGCGAAGCTTCTTTGTCGTGTGCCATGTAGGTATATGCTAACAGGAGCGGTTTATGGTTACCGTTTCCTTCAAACATTGCTACCGTGAGGTCTTAAGAGCTGTAATTTTGAGGTTTTTCTTGGCCAAGATGGCAGAGCGTTTCTTACCTTCGTTGCTTGAAAATAGTAGTTTGTATTGTCGTGTCGCTAAACCCTTTATATCTCCTTTACCGGATATCCAGGGCTCCTGGATTAGCGCCACAACATAGTTTCCCTCATCCAGGGTGAGTCGTGGCTCAGCCGAGGCCAAGCTACTGTGGTGGAGGTTGACTTGTATCACCCGCAACATCTGGAGATGCTGCAGCCAGATTCGTCGGGTCCAGATACAGTAGGTCAGGATTTATGATCTCTGTACCTACTGCTCCAGGCTCAAGCGATAAGGTGGTAGTGGCTAGGGTGATGAGACCTAGGTCTTTCTCAACCACATCTTGCTCTAGAGTGTTGTGGTTGTCGTCATTCGGCTTGCGCTGCTTGAGTCTAAGGTAGACACTGCCGCACCCCCAGGCCATTTTTCCAAAACGTGGATACAATATGTCCTCTGCCACTTTGTTGATTTAGAGAACATATGCTTGTCCACCATCAGGTGATATCGGCTGGTCCACCTTTATTACCTTCCAGTCGCTCGTCGGTATGGTGGGATTTTGGCGTTGGCGTAGTCGCAGAGCATGATCCGGCTGCATTACCCTGAGGATCATGACTTTAGCGCGTGGAATGCGTGGAATCTCTGCTCTGTCGATTATTTCGAGATCAGCTCCCTCCCAGGTGTTCTGTAGGGTAGGGACTGTCTTCTTACACCAGTCGAGCGTTATTTGGTCGTTACACTTGATGAGTTTTACGTTGTTGAGCCAACCAGCGCAATCAAAAGTTGGTATTGGTTGGCCCATATGCGTGGCCATAGCGTCAAGTAGCTTCATCTCCACTATCTTCCATCTTTCCAAAGATATCCGTCCAAACGGATCACTGTGGTTGACTAGCGCTACTAGGAGGTGCCTTTTGAGCACCTCAGCCATAGATGTTGTTGGTTGTTGAGGCGGTCGTAAAGCGATATTATTATGCGAAGTTTGAGCGCTGCAGTTTTTCTTATAAGTACTTTCAAGCATTTCAATCTTGTGTTGTTTGACTTTGTTTCGGTAGGCTGGGTTCGATGCTCCGAAACCTTTCCTACTTCCAAAGTGTTCTCTACTCTGGTCGATTAAACTTCTTGCCCACAGCAGATCCTGTTGTTCCTGGGAACTAAGGTCCGCTTTATGACCAAGGTTATTCTCGTACTTCAGAGCAGCCTTGTACTTGCTAAGGGCCCTTCTGCCTTCTCGAGTAGGCCTGGACCTTTGTAGACAGAAGAAGCTCTTCTTCGTCAATCGATATTATAGTGGATTTTGCACTTTCCTGATCAGAGTCTAGGACCTGATCGGTAGTGTCCCGAGTGAAGTTTTGGTCAGTAGCATCATCGTAATAGTTGTGGTAGCAGTAGTGTTACTATCGCTGTGACCTGCACCATCCATTACATGCGAAGTTGTTGTGAAGCTACTGGCGACACGAGATTTGACTCCCGTGCCACACTGCCAGAGACAGTTGTGGCAATATCCTACCATGCTAATTATCCTTTTCTTTGTCCATTATAATATCCGGGTCGAGGAGTCTACTTAGTTTTCGGAACCGTCACCGAAAAACTTGGCCTTAACGACATGGTTGGACCACCGATAATGTTGCAATACATAATAAGGTCCAGGCCATGTGCGCTGGATATGGATATGGGGCAATTAAGCAATAAACATTTGGTACTAAAAAATATCATATTTAAGATGTCACATAACCCATATGCCAAAATTTGGTGTATGGATCCCTATAGCACTAACAATTCAGTAAAAAACGGGATATGGAGCAACGTTGCTTCTAGATATCTCAACAACGGTATGTTGTAACGCAAAATGGATCAAAGCTACAGAAAGATGACATTCCAGAGCATCCGGATATGCTTCTAAGTCAACAAACATGAAAATTGCGTATGGGCCAAAATCACACTCAGTCGACGAAATCATTTTACTTAAAAAAACTTAAATTATGTGTGTATGAATATACACACAATGAAATATTAAATAATTGATGATGATTTGTGACACCGTGTAATTTTTTTTAATATATAATTTCCTAAAAAGATATAAAAATTTATCAAAATAAAATAATTGAAAGAATATAATAATAATAATAAATAAAGTATCTTTATTTCATATAAAAATTTTTTTAAATATAAGATCAAAATGTGGTAAAATAAAAGTAAAAACGAAATAACATTTAAAATATATTAAATTATAAACTTTAGGTGTGATGATACTTTACCAATATAAAATTAAAAAAACAATTAAATTATATTTAGTATACAAAATAGTTAGGAACATTCTGTTATCTGTAGATAAGTGACGAATGTAACATATTTCTTTTAGTAATTTGAAAGAAAAAATAAAATATTGATGGGGTAATATCAAAATATCAAAAATTAAACCAAAAACAAAGAAATTAAATATAAAATATAAATTTAGTAATAAAAAAAAAAAAAAATTTGTAACAAAAATGAATTATTAATAAAAAATTAGAATTAAAATTAATAAACTAACCAAAAATAAAATATGTAAAACAAATGTATAAAAATAAACAAAAAATAAAAATAAAAAACAAAATATATAATAACTAATTTAGAATAAAAATACATGCTCAAATAGTTAACCCAACGAACATAAAAAAAGAATCAAGTTAAAGGCTTCAGTAATTGTTCAATTTGAGTAGAATTAAACTCAAAAAGCCATAGTTTTATTTGTTTTAGAAATTTTGATTCTACTCTTTCACATCTATAAACATATGGTAATTTATTGTAAAGGCGAGGTGCAATAATCTTATAAAAGTGACAGAAGTGCATTTTACGAAATTTTGGAACCATAACAAAGTTGCTTGTATTAATTCGTAAATTATAATTACCATCGATTCTAGAATTATTATATCCCGACTCATTAAAAAACAATTTTAAAACCTTGAAATAATATAGGTGTCTTAAAGGAAGAATTCCAACCCCAGCAACTTATGCCGTATTGAATCTTAGATTTAAAATATATTAAATAACATGTATTTGGTTTTGTCACTAATAGCTAATCTATGAAAACCAACGCCTAAGTATTTCCAGATTATGGTTTATATTTGCAAATAAATTAAAATGATTATCACTTTCATAAGAAAAGGCAGTGTCATCAGCAAAAGCTGTTATTTTACCATTAAAAGTCTGTAAAAACAATGATTTAACAAAAATTAAAAATAATATAGGCCCTAACACAGAGCCCTGTGGTACACCAATATTCAAAATTTTTTGCGAACTAAGCATATCTTTAACTTTAACTCTTTGTTTTCGATTACTCAGATAGGAAGCAAACCAATCATGCATGAAACCCCTAAATCCAGCATTATATAATTTTTTTAGCAATAGAGAATGATCTACCATATCAAAAGCTTTAGTAATATCTATGAATAAAGCTGCAGAAATTTTGGAATCATTAATAGATGTGTAAATATCACTGCATAACTTTATCAGAGCATCTTTTGTTGAACTACCACACCTAAACCCAAATTGAAAAGTACTAAAAACGCCACTTTTGTCAAAAAATGATAAAAAACCAAAAAGCTCTTCAACCAAATAAAATAGCTGTTTTTTGGTAGTAAAAATTAAGTTTACTTCGGGGTGTCAAGAAAGCACCAACTAATTAAAGTAAAAAAAAGTCTAATTTGGGTTTCAATTAGATACTATAAATTGTAATAATAAAAATTATATTAAAAATAGCTGTTTTAATTAAAGTTTAAAGAATTTATTGAATAAAGTCAAAGTAATTCAAACCAGTTAAAATTGTATAATTGGTTTTAAATAAATAAATAAAAATCTAAAGTAATTAATAAAATAAATTTATAAAACTAACTATAAATAAATTAATAAATTAATAAATAGGAAATATTAATGGTGAATAAATAAAAATAAATTTAACAGAACAAGATTAGTGTTTTTATTTGGTAATAAGAAAGTGTTTTATTTGAAAAGAACATAATAGTAAAAGGTAATTTTACTACATTGGCGCTGCGGACAGGATAGGAACTACGTTTCCTATCCAAAAAAAACTTGTGTGCGGTAAAACGTTTCGATTTTTTATAAAAAAACTACACAAAAATTAATTTTTTTTTGTTAAAAAAAATATACATTTTAAATACAAAAAGTGAAAATAAAAAAAAATCAGATCAAATAACAACAGAGCAAACAACAGTAGCGGTATCAACAAACAACAGTAGCAGTATCAACAAACAACAGTAGCAGTATCAACAAACAACAGTAGCAGTATCAACGAAGGCAGTGAAAAACAAAAACAACAACAGAAGAATAAAATCAACAAATTTACTATGTAAGTCAAAAAATCTTAAGGAAAATTATTATATTTATTTATAAAAAAGAAGGAAGTTTTTAAAATCATAGAAACATTTTTTTTTTCAAATTAAATTTCTAAAAATTCAAATTGATTGTTTAATTAATTATCAAAAAAAATAAAAAAAAAATCGGATTCAAAATGTATCAAATTAAATCTTAAATAATTATCAAAAAAATTTTTTTTTTTCCAAATTTTGTTCAAAAAAGTTATACAAAAAATCAAATTCCTATATACTGCATATAAATATAAAAAAAAAGTCATATTTTTTTTCGTAAAATCCAACAAAACTTGTAAACAAAGTTTTATAGATATATATAAATTGTATATAATTTTTTTTTGTTAAACAAATTTCCTAACCTTTCCCAATAGTTACCCTAATTTTTTTTACAAATATAATAAATATTATAAATAAATGCATATCAACAAAGCACACATTAATACATATGGTGCAATTATATAAGTTTTTTTTACTATAAGTCGACCATATATACATATGTATATACATATTTATTTTTTCGTTGCATTATAATAATTGTGCGTTTTCAGCAATTATATAAAGTTTTTTTTTTCTGTTGCCTAAATTTTTATTAGCATTGAAATTTTATACTTGGTAGTGTATAAAAAATATATAAGGTAATAAAAACAATGAAAGGCATTATGTGTTGAATTTAATTACAAAAATACTAGGGTTCGTTGAT
Organism: Empis stercorea; assembly: GCA_949752835.1. Classification (NCBI taxonomy): domain Eukaryota; kingdom Metazoa; phylum Arthropoda; class Insecta; order Diptera; family Empididae; genus Empis; species Empis stercorea. The sequence continues at coordinate 33,878,330 of OX457089.1, forward strand.
TTTATACTAAAACTGTGTAAAGAAAATACAAATGCACAGTTTGTATTAAGTTAACTCAGGGCTGTATAAAATCAAGTAATCTGGTATAAAGTTTTTTTCTATGTAATAATAAAAAATTGGGATACAAATTTTCTTTGTTACCCAATATTTTTCTTTTCACCCTATATAACTTTAAAAAAATTTTTGTCCTCTTATGACAAAATATATATATACATACATACTTATAATTAAAATTAGCAAATTTTCTTTGTTGAAAATAAATAATTTCGTAATTTTTTTGTTTTTAAAATTTATAATAAATTTTTTTTAAAGGTAATTAACCGCAATTTCAATTTATCATTGCAAAACAAAGTCAATCAAAATATTTTTTTTAATCAAACTTACTTAACAAAAATATTTTATAATCATTGCATACCTTTAGGAGATAAATAAAACATTTTTGGGTATTTTTTAAAAAAAAGGTGAACTTTTAGAAGTACCTATAATAATAAAATTTAAAAAAAATTATATATATTCCTCGTCTTAATTTGGATTGGTTTTCATAATAAAATTAAAAAAAAAATATGTATTAATTAAATTTTATAACTATATTGAATTGGATTTCTTTTTTTTCGACCCCTAAAATATAATTATACTAAATTTACATTTTATATCAAAATTTCATTAATTTTTTGTTTGTTTGTTCGTAATGACGAAAATTATATTTACATATATATAAAGGGATATATATATATATTTTCAAAATACGTTTGATCATTTTTATATAAAATATTGTTGTCAACTTAATTGATATTAATATTAATATTTTAAATGACGTACGTAAGTTTCATTAGAACAAAGCGCGTTTTTTTGTAAAAGCATTCATATTATGAAAATTTATCAACAATTTTTTTTGGAATTAAATAAAAATTTTATTGCATAATTTTAGGAGTTAGGGAATTTATATTTTTTTTTATGTCGAAAAATTTTTTTTTATTGCATATATTAAGGAATAAAAATAAAATAAATAAAAATGAGTATTTTATTTTAAATAATTTTATTAAATTGGAATGATTTTCGTTAAATAAGATAAAATTTAAATTAAAAATAATTTTTAGGAAAAATACAAACACAATTTTTCGAGCTTAAAATTTTTTTTCAGAATAAAAAATTCGACCCCTAAAAAATAAGTATACAAAATTTTTTTTCACATTTTACTGAAATTTAATAAAATTATGACCCCTAAATCATAATATATATAAAAAAGGGCATATATACATTGTTGTTGTTGTAATTTTTTTTAATAAGGAAACTAATGTCGCAAAAATCAAAAACCCCAACTTTAGCGCAATCTATTTTAAAATTTTCGAAACGAATTTCTATTTTTTCATTTTTAAATTCAAGTCCAGAATTTGAAGATTCGGACGAAAAAACTAAAACAAACATCGAAAATATAGAAGAAGAACCAAATTTAGAAGTTTTAAATAAAAACATTTTTTCTGATTTTCTACACCAAGTGCAGGAAGATAGAGTGTCGGAAAACAGAAAAAGCTTTAGAACATTAAGATCCGGGGTAAAATATAATAGAATTGGTCCAATAAGAAGACCTAAAAAAGCAAGGAAAAATAAAGTGATTATTACTAAAACGGAAAGAAGAAGTTTAAATTTTAAAAAATCCGACAAAATGAATCCAATAAATGACCCCCATTTCTTTAGTAACAGAACGATGAATAGGCCAGGACCATCAGGGTTAAATTCGACCCCTATTCCGCCTCCACCACAACGTCACTTACCCGTACAACATGAGTACAACGCGGAAAATTTCACTAATGACAACTCTTACCATTTGGAACCAACGCTCTTACCGGTTGACAAAATTATTAAGACATTTTTGATACACGTTCCAACATTTTCAGGCGTAGGGTTGGACATTGAAAACGAACTAAACAATTTTCTGGAATTGGCTCACCAATCATACGAGTTAACGAGGGATGAGCAAAAAGGCATACTTTTACGGATTTTAATTACCAGTAAATTAACAGGTGCGGCCAACGCTCTCTTTAGATATGCCAACGTCGAAAATTTTACACAATACAAGGAAATTTTAAGAAACCGTTTCATAGAAAGTAAAGATATGGCTACTTTAGCCTCGGAAATTATGGGAATGTACCAATATGAAACGGAAACTGTAGAACTTTTTGGAGAACGAATATCCGAAAAATTGGCCGCGTATCGGAACAGGGTAAATGAGAGATATAACAACGAGGGACGAGCATTGATAAACGAGATGGAGATCACAGCAAAGAGAGTGTTTTTGGGAGGACTGCGATCAGCAGAGTTAAAACAATATCTATTATTTAAAAATCCGGAAAATTTACGAGTCTCTATAGGAGCAGCTCGACAATATCTGAATGAAACTCGAAATTTAGGCGGCATTGGAAGTTCTAATACATCAAGCAACAATCAAGCAGTCGTAGGGGATCAAATGCTGACATTAATTACGACATTGATGAAAAAATGAAACGAAAATGGGCTACAATCGGAACAACCCAACAACAACAAATTTGGTAATGGGAATAATCAGAGAAGTTTTAACAATAATAATAATTTTAGGAACAACCAACAGCATAAAAATAACGTGCGCAATAATTTTAACGCTGGAAGTAGAAATCTCAATAACAACAACAACAACAATTTTAGTAATAATTATAAGCAATTTTCAAATAATAATAATAATAATTTTAATAACAATAAGACCCCGTTCAATAACTATAATAAGACCCCTAATAGATTGAACAATAATAATGGTAGTATGTTTAACGGAAATAACTACCAATCTAATTATAATAGTAATAATAGTAATCATAATAATATTAGGAATACAAATATTGCTAACAGAGGACCTAATTCAAATCCTCTTATAAAATGTTTCAAATGTGGTAAACAAGGCCACATAAGTAGAGATTGTACAATGCAATTTCATTTAAATAAGGAAGTAAAACATTGTGCCAATTGCGGAATTTACGGACACGAATCCGCTAATTGTTTAAAACCACGTGCAGGGAATAACGGCGCAAGCCCACAAAGAGTTTTAACAGTAACCAACACGGAAACCACTTGCGAATGGTGTGCAAGGGAAGGGCACAAATCTTATGAATCTAGAATGGCGTTAGTCTCGGGAAACGAGAATGGAGTGAACTAAAAAAGCCCAGCTCATTCCATACGGAGGGTACAACAACCACCTTACAGGAGCCTATAGTTCAATTAGCTTTAGATATAGCCAAAACAGACAAAGTAAAGTTATTAGTAGACACAGGAGCTCAGGTTAGTTTAATACAAAATTCAACATTGAAAAAAGGAACACAAATATGTACAGATAAGAAGGTACAAATAAGTTCAATAAACAATGTGAGCTCCACTTTATGTTCCTGTGAGGGTAAATTTTTATTAGGGCAAAATTTTAAATGCGATTTCCAAGTTACAGATAATGATATTAAGTTACCAGTTGATGGTATTTTAGGGAACAATTTTTTGTCCCCTAATTGTAATATTTTAGGACCCCAAAAACAATTACAATTTCCAAAAACAAAAACAAATAATTCGGAATTTTATATTCCATTTTCACAAAAACAAAATGAAAAAATAAATATGCATTGTATTAAAGATTCAAATCAATTAAATGCGGTAAAGATACAACAATTACGAGAAATTTATGAAAAAGTACAGGAGAGTTTTAAGGTAAATAATGGAGTTATGGAAGTAAAAGAGAATAAAGAAGTTCTAGTAGAAACGAAGGAGTTATTAAATGAAAATAGTAGTGAATTAAAGGAGGAGAAAATAGGAGAGGAGGATATTATTGTAGTTAATGTGGAAGTTATGGAAGTAAATGACATAGTTAGTAATGAGAAATATAATAATAATTATGACTTAAAAGGAGAGAAAATGGTAAATAACGAAAAAATTAATGAAGAATTAGTAATAGAAGATGAAGTAATTGATTTAAATAAAAGTGTTATAGAAGAAGAAATTAAAACGGAGGATAAAATTGAAGAAGTACCAACGGAAAAATATAAATTTGAATTTAATGTAAAATGTGAAAATACGGGAAACAATGGAATAACAAAATCATCTAAAATTATAATACCGGCACGCATGGAAAAAGTAATTAGTCTCCCTACAACGGAGGAGGGAGAATTCTTTTGTGAAGCGCAACAAATAAAACCAGGCGTGTTTTTAGGAAATTGTTTGGTAAAAGTTAAAAATAATACTGTAACTGTTTGTGTAGTTAACGTAAACACGGAAAATGTAGTAATCGAAAACGTACATTTAAAATTGACCCCTATTCAAAATTTTAAAATAAAACCCCTAAAAAATGACCCCTAACCACACCAAAAGTCGAAGAAAAAGTTAAAAAACCACGTGGGAAACGTAAATGCGCACCAATTGCGGATGTTTATAGGTTATTCGAGGAGGAACACTCATTCAATGGTTATCATGAGGAGGAAGCAGGAAACAATTCAGAAAACGAAAGAATAGATTTATTAAAAAATTTGCTGAAAAAGAATTCTACGCTAACCTTAGAGGAACAGGACACAATCGACAAAATTTGTGAATAATGTAATGACATATTTCACTTGCCCGGCGACAGGTTAACGCATACAGACGTTATTACACATAAAATACGGACGACCCCGGAACAAGTTCCCATCAATAGTAGACAATATCGGCTAGCAGAATGTCATAAAAAAGTAATTAATGAAGAAATAAAAAATTTACTGGAGGAGGATATTATACAACCAAGCAGAGGCCCTTGGAACTCCCCTCTATTAGTAGTGCCAAAAAAGGCTGGACCTGAAGGAGAGAAACGATACAGGGTGGTAGTAGATTTCAGAAAAATCAACGAAGTGACATTGCGAGACGCGTTTCCCCTACCAAGGATAGCGGACATAATAGATCAACTTGGGGGATCGCTATATTTCTCAACGTTGGATTTAGCAAGTGGCTACCACCAGGTGGCAGTTGATCCTGAGGATCGAGAAAAAACGGCGTTTAGCACAATTTTCGGACATTACGAGTTTAAAAGGATGCCGTTTGGTCTCTCAGGGGCACCTGCTACCTTTCAGCGCTTAATGAATCATATACTAACTGGATTACAAGGATTCAAATGTTTCGTCTATTTAGACGATATTGTAATATATGGAAGAACACTACGGGATCACGACGAAAAACTTCGAGCTGTTTTTAATAGACTAAGGGAAAATAATTTGAAACTTCAGCCTGAAAAATGCAGATTTTTAAAAAAGGAAGTCGTTTATTTAGGTTATAGGATTACAACAGAAGGCATATTACCAAATCCTGAAAAAACGGAATGTGTGGCAACTCACCCCATTCCAAAAACCACTAAAGAGTTGCAATCCTTCTTGGGATTGGTAAATTATTATCGTGCAAATATGCCATTATTAGCGGAAAAGAGGAGAACCCCTATATCAAATGGCAACAAAAAATAAAAAGTTTCAATGGACAGACATACATCAAAAAGCATTCGAAGAAATAAAGAAATTACTGACGTCACCACCTATTCTGAAATATCGGGATTTTACTAAACCGTTTTTATTAACTACTGACGCCAGCAATCATGCTTTGGGAGCGGTATTATCGCAAGGCGAAGTAGGTAAAGACATGCCTATAGCATATGCTAGCAGGGTACTGAACAAAGCGGAACGTAATTACGCTACTATTGACAAGGAAATGTTAGGAGTTTATTGGGCAGTGAAAAATTTTAGATGCTACTTACTAGGACAGGAATTTACAGTTTTTACGGATCATAAGCCACTAATAAGTGAATGTCGTAAAAAAGACCCCGAAGGAAAAATTAATAGATGGAAAACACGTTTAGCGGAATATAATTTCAAAATTTTATATAAGCCAGGTAAGTTAAACACTAACGCTGATGCACTAAGTTGAATTCCAGAAGATGAAGGGGAAATCGTTACCAACAAAACTACAAAAAATACTTTCGCTATTACTCGAGCTAGTGCAAGGAAAAACGAAATCGGAGATGAAGTAATAAAAAGGGACCATAAAGTCGAAATGTAAAGGAAGGAAATAACTAATTTAAATAAGTCAGTATCTAAAGAACAAAAAAAGGATAAGGAGGAGGATATAGTACCAGAGATATCAAACAAAATAATTCTGAAGGATAAAGAGGAAATTAGAACGATATTAAAGGAATACCACGATTCGGCATTAGGAGGGCACGCGGGAATAACCAAAACATACAGAAGAATTAGACAATATTATTACTGGAAAAAAATGCTGTCGGACATTTATGAATATATTAAGAAATGTCCTAAATGCCAAAAAATCAAAAGAGGTAAAGTAACCAAAATGCCGTTAGTAATAACACCTACAGCAGAAAAACCCTTTAAAAGAGTATATTTAGATATCGTGGGTCCTTTTCCAATGACCACAAATGGAAACAAATATATTCTTACATTTCAGGACGACTTAACGAAATTTTTTGATGCAATACCAATTCCAAACGGAGAAGCAACGACGGTAGCGGAAGCTTTTTATAGAAATATTATATTAAAATACTCAATAATACCCAAGGAATTATTAACGGATCAAGGTGCAAATTTTACAGGTAAATTGCTCCAACAACTATGTAAATTATTACACATTAAGAAATTACAAACTACTGCATACCATCCGCAAACAAATGGTTCGTTGGAAAGGCGGCATGGGCTATTGGTCGAATATTTGAAAATATTTGTGAATGAACATATACAAACCTGGGACACGTGGATAGCAGAAGCAGTATTTGCGCATAACCATACACCACATAGCGGAAGCAAATTTTCACCACTATACGCTCTATATGGATTTAGTGAACCACTTCCTAGCAATTTACAAAAGACCCCGGAACCATTATATAATTTCGACGATTATTGTTTAACGTTAAAGCATAGAATGCAAAAAATTCATCAAACTGTAAGGGAAAATTTAAGTAAAGGCAAACTAAAAGCCCAGGGTTATTATGATAAGACTAAAAAAGATGAAAAATTCAATGTAGGTGATCAAGTACTAATAATGAATCCAACCAAGCTGCACAAACTAAGCGTCCCTTGGTTGGGTCCTTATGAAATAATAAAAGCGGACAAAGTAAATTCCACTATCAAAATGGGTAGGAAACCAAAAATAGTCCATAATAATAGACTTAAAAAATGGACTTCATAATTTCAATATAATAATTAGTATTAAGTATCTCTAATAAAAAAATTAACCTATTATTTAACAAAAATTACTATAGCATATTTTAAAAAATTTTATGACCCCTAAACTAAGTATTTAAAAAAAAAAAAAATGAATGACGTTTTTTTATAAAAAAAGAGACCCCTAAACGAAAACATTTTTAAAAAATTTTTTTTTAAAAAATGCATCTATATAAAAAAAAACAGACAACATACTTACATAAATGATAATAAAGAACCAATAAGTACAAAACGTATATAAAAATTGGTGACCCACACAAAATAATACAAAATAAAATTATGGGTATCGGGTTGCACACATTTTTTTTTTGAAAAATCAAAACAAAATTTATTATAAAACTTCAATATTGTAGAACAAAAAACAGCAAGGGCAACAAAAAGAAACAATAATGACGGACACTTTTTACATTTAACCAAAGACGAATTCAAAACTGACTGTAAGGAAATAAAAACTGATAAAAACGAAAACTTGTTCATTTATCAACAAAAACAACCCAAGTTATTACGACCCCCAGAAGAGAATTGCATATACGAAATATTTTTAAATAAAATCAAATCTAGTGAAATAACGGAATTGAAATATTGTCAATATAAGTTAATAAAAGAAATTGACAATAATTTAATGCCGCTTTCAAGTCCAAATATTTTCTTGGAAAATGAACAAGAAATGATCAGTTACTGTAAAAGGACAACCTACAAAACAAAACTTGACGGAGTAGGGATACTAACATTATTAGACGATTGCGTATTCACTATAAACCATTTGGAAATACCTTACCAAAGGGTATACAAAAAACATATAAACGAAACAAAAATTACACTATGGACACCACCACCTGAGACAATATTAAACAGCTTTGGACAAATATTACCAAAAATGACCCCTACGTCGAATAGGACAAAACATATACAAATAATGGATATAAACAAATTGACTGAGGAATTTAAGGAGAGGGGCAAGGGACTTAAACAAATCAGGGACGAATTGGAAGGGGAGCGTAAACGCTCGGAAACAGAAGATTACAATGACCTTATTAAAACTTGGCATACGGGAGGAATAGGAAGTATAATTATTATAATAATTTTATTTTGTGTTTATAAAATATGTAAAAAAGTGTGTAAAAACAAAAATGAAAGTTCAAAAAATCGGAAAATTGAAATACAACAAATATCCCAACCCATAGTAGAACCTAAATCCGAACCTAATTATTTAGAGCCTATTAATTTCGTACCACATACTAATCCTATTAATTTCCCACCACATACTAATTTAAAATTACCTATGTCCAATAATCTAAATAAAAACCTTAATTTAAATTTCCCAAAAACATAACTTTGATACAAAATATAAAAAATTATATGCAAATAAATATTAAATCAAAATATTTAAAAAAAAAAGCAATTTGAGAGTATAAAAAAAAGGACGGAATTTGATTTTTTTTAAAAAAAAAAAAATATACAAAGATGTATATTGTAATTTAAAAGGGAATTTGAATTCTTTTTCATATTGAGATAAGAAAATTTTTTTTTAAAAAAAAAATTAAAAAAAAAAAAAAAATTTTTAAATATTTAAATAAAAAACAAAAAAAAAAATAATAAATATTAAAATTGAAAATAATTAATAAAAAACAAACAAAGTAAATTGATTTTTTAAATACAATATATGTTAAATTCAAGTATTTATTTAAAAAAAAAATCTATGAGTATTAAATCTTATGCACATATGAAAATATCTAAATAAAATAAATTTTCAAAAATACTATATAGTAAATTAAAATCTTTATAATTATTTAATCTTATATTTAAATAAAATAAATTTGAATTCTATACAATTAAGGAAAAAAAATATATATAATAACAATACTATAACAAAAAAAAAAATAACATTGTAAAATTTAAAATTTTATTTTAAAATATAAGGTTCGAAGCAAGAAACTTCGACCCCTATATTTTTTCTAAAAAGAGAAGGTGTTGTGAATTGAAGCACCCAGTACTTCAATTCACAACCCAAAAAACAGCTAAATAAATTATTTTGAAATAATATAAAATTATTAATTAAATTTTGCAAAATAATTAAATATTAAATTAGAACAAAATTTTGAAGAGTTGATTGGCTAACCAAAATATCGCATGCGATATTTTGGAAAACCAAAAAGCTCTTCAACCAAATAAAATAGCTGTTTTTTGGTAGTAAAAATTAAGTTTACTTCGGGGTGTCAAGAAGACACCAACTAATTAAAGTAAAAAAAAGTCTAATTTGGGTTTCAATTAGATACTATAAATTGTAATAATAAAAATTATATTAAAAATAGCTGTTTTAATTAAAGTTTAAAGAATTTATTGAATAAAGTCAAAGTAATTCAAACCAGTTAAAATTGTATAATTGGTTTTAAATAAATAAATAAAATGTAAATTTATGTAAATTTCTTTATCTTTGTTGGAATGAATACCAAATATTTTAGTATTTAATTTTATTCTATTTGAACGCATTTTTTTCATAATATTATGTTTAATGTGCAAAGTTGAAAAATTAACACACACAACATTTAAAGCTGAATTGTTTTTGTTTTTTAACTTCTTAACAAAGCAAGATTCTATTATATCAGCATTAAATTTTTCCCCTGTAACTTCTGAGATTAGCTTAATAACTTTCTCTTTATCAACGTTATCAACAGCAGGAATATTTACAATATCTACACTGTTCTGTATTTGTTTTTGCTCTAGAACATTTATTTTTGTTTCGTGACTATCAATTTTTTTAGAGAAAGTTCTATTTTGCTCTATGAGAGTTACATTTTGATCTTCCAACTGTTTGATTTTATTTAAGGCCTCACAATTCAGCTGTTGAAGTTTGAGGATCTCTCCGTAGAGAAGATCCAAAGTAACATTAACATTACCTTGATGTTTTTCCATTGGTGAAGCAGTAACAGCATTTACAACAACACAATTAGATGGAGAAGTTGTTGTAAAAGAAGAAACAGAAGTCGAAGCGGCTGGAGAGTCTTTTAATAACAAAGAGTTTCGCCTCAGATTAATGCAGTTAACACATTTATATGATTGTTTCGATTTTTCATAATAATCTAATTCTACTTTAGAGATTTTCGCGCACTTTGTGTGATAGTATGAGTTACAATTAGAGCACAAAATTTTCTGCTCATTTCTGTTTACTGTTGTATTGCACAAATTGCACTTCATTGTTTAAAGTAATTTTTATAATCTATATAATTCTCAATTTTTTCAAATTCTATATTATTATTTTAACTTCACAATTTTTCTCTTTTTTTTTCTTTTTTTTCTTTTTTACTTAATTCTTTAATCAATGTTTACACCAAACAGTCAACAATATTTTTAAATAAAGTTAGAATATAATTTTTTGATTTTAACTAATATTTTAAATTATTTATTCCGGAACCAAATTCAAACGATTGTAACCCCATCAACAGTTCGAATTCGAAGGAATTACCTTTTATTTGTGTACATATCGTCCATCTTTATGTTAGTTGTATGCCGGCTTGTCACATCTCAGATGTCAGTCAGTGGACAGGCGCGGAGGTAAAATTGGTTAGGTGGGTAGCCATATTGATAGGTTTCGAAATTCCCGTCAGCGCTGCGGTCTCTTGATTTTCGGAACAGAAAACAATAGACAACCTTTGTTGCCCTTCTGGGCCATGTTTTGATTCCCAAAGTCAAGAGATCGCGTGATCGGGGAAACAATAGTTTTTTCGAAATGAAAAATTTGAAAAAATTGGCAAGCTTGTCGGTCGGAAAAAATTTATGATTTTTCGAAAATTTTTGGTTTTTTTGTTGAATTTTTTTGATTAAACTGTGCGGGGCGGAAAATTGTGATAATTAAAAAAAAAATATACTATCTATATTATTTGACCGGAAATTTTTGAAAATGTTATTTTGGTGTGGCGAAAATAAAACAAAAAAACACATGAATAAAGAACAAAAATGTAAATCGGCTCAATCATGAAATTTTAAAAGCAAAAGAAAGGAAAAACCCAATAGTAGTGCGAATAGAATAACCATTAAAAAATTTTCCGGCTTCCGCGGGTTCTTTGCTAGAAATTTCGCGGATAACTTTATTAAAAGAAAAAAAAATATCCCAGAGAAAAAAAAAATAATAGTTGTAATCTACATCCTAATAATAGGAGAAAAAAAAATAATTAAAAAAAAAAAGGATCCGGCAGAGTCAAAAGAGGAAAAGAATTAATCTGCTGGTTCTAGAAAAAAAAATATTTAATTTTGGTGTCAGAAAACAAAAAAACCATCATTTTATTACGACAAAAACAAAAGGTTAAACATCATCAACCCAGCAGCAGCGGCACCAGGACTGACATATCGACGAGCAACGATTATTATTTGTTTTTTTTTTGTAGAATCGATTTTTTTTGTCCGATTGTGGTGGTCGGAATCAATCAAATTAAAATATTGTTTTTAGTGTAACTATAGATACCAACGGTTGCTGATTCCGATCCAGACATGTCAGGAGGGGAAAGCAGTAGACCAGGTATGTCAGAATTATTTAACTTTTTTTTTATGTGTGTAACGCGTCGTTTTCTTTTTTAAATTTGTTATTTATTTAATTTTTGCTTTTGCTCAGTTTTTTTTTGTTAATTTATATTATCATTAAGTAACGTAAAAATAATATTTATTTAATAGTTATATCTTCCGGGGTAATTATCGCCGCCATGAGAGATAAGTTGACTTTGTTGCGTAAACACTATTTAATTAATAACAAAAAATTTTAATAGAAAAAAAATATTTTAAAAATAAATTTTTGGTGTTTTTAGTGTTGAAAATTAGTAATCGTTACACTATATATTAATTTTATATATATATTAATATATTAACATTTTTTTTTCACCACCAAACAACAAGCAAATTAATTAAAATTGTACATTACTTGTAAAAGAAAAATTCATTGTGTTTTATTTATTATAATTTATTTGGAATTTTAATTATTTTTTTTTGAAAAATTCAAAAAATTTTTGTTATTATTTTTGTAGAGGTTGCTGCTGGGCTGTGTTGTGGTTGGATTTTTTTTCTCTTTCCGTTGACTTTCTTTTAGAAATGAGTTGCTGATTTTTCAGTCATTCCCCAGGATGGATCGCAATGGATTCCTCTTCCTTTCTTTGTCCTCTTCCTTATGGTGATACTGCATAAAATTGGTCACAATTTTTCTATGTTGGAAAATTTTTGTGGAAGTATTGCCATGTTGTTTTATTGATTGCCGTTTGGATCACTGGTCGACTCACGCCCCGCAGGCTGAGAATAGCTGGCACACTCAGGAGGAAATCCCAGTGGTCCAAGGAGTTTAGTATACAAATTTTGGTCTAGCGTTTATTTCTTGTGATGCGCTGTTGGTCACCCTAGACCTGGCGCCCACTTGACTAGAACTCCGAAGTTACCTCCTCCGACTTACCTTAAGATAACAAGTGGTAATTTTTTTTTTGACGAAAATTATCATCATGTTACAATTGGCGCCCAAACACATGGTACTTATAGATGCACCAATTGTTTTACAATTGGTGCCCAAATTGTGGCTTAATTTAAATTTTTTTTTGGAAATCTCCATCTGAGGCTGCTTAAGTCGGATGGAGGGCGATCAATACCGCAACGTCTTCCCCTTCCGTGGGTGGTATTCTTCCTTCCCTATGAGGAACATCGGAGGTTGTTCCAATTTATTTTTGTCTGGTACTTAGATAAGGGTTTTTGTTGTCCATTACCTGTCCTACCAGTGTCCTTTGTTTTATTTATTATGGGGGGTTAGAAATTGCGATAAGGTGGTCCTTGTCGTATCCTCCCCAAAGTGTCCGTCCGATAGTTGGACACCCGCTTTTAGTAGTCTAAAAGGGGGTCCTAGCATGTGTGTGTTTTTGTGTTCAACGTAGGTTGAACTTTGTGTGACTTGGGACGACCAAAGATTTTTTTTTGTAGTGTTGGGGGAATATTTCTCATTGAAGTTTCCTTTCTCCCTAACCCTATTCCTACCTTACCCCTTCCTTTCCCTGTCCATTCAAAAGAGAAGTCCAGAGTGCATCCATTCTGGGTGTTGAAAAAATTGAAAAATTTTTTTATTGATTGTTTTTTGGAATTATTTTGGTTTTTTTCTGGGATTTTTTTTGTTGTTGGTTTTTTTTTGGTTGTTTTTTTTTGAAAAATTTGTTTTCCTGTTGGTTCCTCGATCGGGCGAGCGCTGACGGAGAGATAAATTTTGAAAAAAAAATATACATATAGAAAATAAAAATAAAATTTAGTAGTTGGGTTTAGTTTTTTTTTTCTCTTATTCATTTATACAATAGTTGTTAGTTATATATTTATTTTTACGATATTCGTTAGTATTAGTTAGTTTTTTGGTAATATTAGTTATATTAGGTGTATTTTTCTTTCTCTCGTTCATTTACAATTATTGTTATTTATTAAATTTTTTTTTGTAGTCGTATTTAGTATTAGTCCTTTTTTACTATTAGGTTATTATTATTTACACTATTTATAATTATTAGAGTTGTTTTTTTTAGATTATTTATATGAGGTGTAGGGTTATTATTATTTATTTTTACAATCATTGGTATTTACTTAAATTATTTTATTTTGTTGAAAGTTTTTTTTCTCTTATTTATTTATACAATAGTTGTATAAATAATAAATAGTTCTTAAAATTATTTGATTATTTACATTAGTTGTTATTTATTAATTTATTTATTTTGTAGTTACTAGTTTACAATATTTGTTAAAATTACTTTAAAAAAAAAAAAACTTGAACGTATAAAAATATCACGATTAAGCTGCCGGTAAATACACTCCATGATTTGTATGCTGGTGATATTCTACAATTAGAAAAAAAAAATTATTGTCAATAGTTGGTCGGAAAATAAAATTTAATATCTGAAAAAAAAACCATGGATCCAGCCAGGTTAGATCCCGGCGAAATTCAATATGAATTAGAGCTGCGTGGGTTGTTAGGGGCGTCGGGCAACGGCCAGAGTAAGTACGCTCAATTATGCACCGCCTTAGAGCGCGAGCAACGTATGGGTCGTCGTCCACCAGAATCTAGCATTCCAGATCCTGCCGCTGAACTCGCTCTTTGCGAAAGCAAAGCCGCTGCCTGTCACTCGTTGGTCAGTGATGGTATTCGTGAAACGGATAAAGATCTGTTGCTCCGAGCAGCAACAAAAATTCAGAACGTGAAAAATCGATTATATCGATTAAAGTCGGCGCTCGTAAGGATTACTCGGCATCGGTGCGGCGAATTATAGGTGAACTCAAATCGGAGCTCACTCGAATTGCAGAGCAACAGTTCATCACCGCACAGATGCTTGGCTCGGACCATTCGTATTCTGAGGATGGGAGGTTGACGGTGATCGACGAACGGGAGGTAGCTATAGGTCCACCCCTTGACCAATTTCCGCTGCCGCCTGTGGGCGCCGTTGCCAATCAGACTGGTAAGAAGGGGGTGTTGCCGAAACAGCCGCTTATTCCAGCTCCGACAATATTGGCCGGCCACCCCTCTTCTGATCCTGGTGCGACATTGATGACCTCTCGAAAGGCAGTTAGTCAGCTGAGCTCCTCGAACAATTCGCCGCATTCTGACCCCACTTCGATACAGGGGTTATCAACTCGGTTGTCCACAGGCGCCGTTCACAAAACTGGTTCGTCTGGAAGAAGAGGAAAACGGTTTAAAAATCAATCTAAACGTCAAAGCGTCTACCTCATGATAGATCTGTGATAGCCTCTGCAACCCAGTTCGATCACACGCAAATTTCCGCCATGTCCAGTCTACTCGAAGAAAAGCGGCAACAAATCGCCGAACTCCAAGCGCTGGTAGCTCGACAACATCTTTCGGAACCATCTGCAGCGCCCCGGATTGTTGCTCCTGTTCGTAGCTATCCACCGGCTGTAATGCCACCACTGAGCGGGGGGGAGGCCAGTGAGGGAACCATCAAATGTCGCTCCCGTTCAACTCAGCGATACCGACGATGAGCGTGACGACCGCCTCCCTGAACATTTTAGGCGTCGTAATCCAGTTTCTAACTGGCGGGTTCGGAAGGTTTGGTGTTGTCGATTAATCAACTCCTTCAGGGCCGTGCCGCGACTTGGTACTGGAAATATATTCGGAGGCATTCGAACACGTCATGGTCCAACCTGAAAACGGCCATGAAAATTGAGTTCGATGATGGGGAAGATGATGGTGATGTCAAACGGTTGATGGAAGCCAGGAAGCAACGTTCTCGGGAAAAATTTTCTGACTTCCGAATGGATATGGAGGGACTTCGTCTTCGTCTGACGCACGAAATTTCCGACGATGACTTTCTGAACAGGCTCTTATATAACCTATACCCGGGTTACAAGAAAGCTCTGATTTTGGAGAATATTGTAACCCTTAATCAGTTGGATAGAGTTTGTAAGAGACTGGAAAGGAAGTGGAGGGAAATTGGTGAGTCAGCCGAGGACCAAGTTCGTCCCCGTCGAATGTATGTCCATGAGTTGGAGGAGAACGTTGACTCAAATTACATACTTACAAATCCGGCGCTCCAAAAGTCCAATCTGCCAGAACCGCCAAGTCCGTCCGCTCCAATTAAAGAAGTCCTGTCCGTCCAAGATAATAAATTTCATCCGGGAGTTCCGTCCGCCACTGTCGTACCTGCCGACAAAAATACATATGTTATTTGTTTTAATTGCGATGATTTGGGACATCTATTTCGAGATTGTCCCCATACATTAAAAGTATTTTGTAACCGCTGTGGTTTCAAAAATACTTACGTTAATAGGTGTCCAAGGTGTCATCCCGGCAACCTTCAGAGAAACTGCAAATCGGGTTTGGGAAACTGGAGGCAACCAAGCTACCGCGCTCGTCCGAATCCTCCAGCGTAGAGTCCGGTGATATGTATAAGTTAGGTGTAGCTTCTAAGAATCCTCCATTAAGTAGCATAAGCGAATTAGGTTTAGTTAAAAGTAGAAATAATAGTAGATCCAAAAAACATTTTAGTAAGAGGGAGCAAATCCGAAAAACGTTGAAAGCTACGTACCTCAAGCCGGATGGAGACAATTGTCCTTTCATGAAGATACAAATTGCAAATGAAAACCATTTTTCGTTGTTGGTCAGTGGGGCCAATATTAGTTGTTTGGGGAAGGATGGGGAAAAATTGTTGTGGGAGTTGAACATTTTGTACACTCCGATCACGTCCAGAGTGAATACTGCCGATGGTAACCCTCAAGGTGTCATCGGTTACGTATTCCTGAACATTATTTACAATGGCGTGACAAAAACCATCAAATTTTTTCTGATCCCCTCCATTCAACGGTCCATGATTTTAGGAATGGATTTTTGGGACGCTTTTAATGCGATTCCGTTTAAAAATCTAGAAATATCTGAATTAACTAATGATTATAAAAAAAATGCATAAGTTGAATATTGACCAACAACAAAGGCTTCACGAAGTGATCGATTCGTTTCCGTCGTTTAGCACATCTGGTCTGGGGAAAACTACGATTCTTAAATACGAAATCGACGTTGGAGATGCAAAACCTCAGGTTGTCCGTCCGTATCCATTATCTCTGCCTATGCAAAAATTATTAGATTTAGAATTAGATAAAATGCAAGAGCAGGACATAATCGAAGAGAGTCGAAGTGCATGGGCATCGCCCTTGGCGTTGGTGAAAAAAACAAACGGCACCCTAAGGTTGTGGGATGACGCCCGCAAGGTGAATGCCGTCACCAAGAGTGATGCCTATCCACTTCCTCACATCAACTCGATTTTTAGTAGAGTCACAAAAACAAAATTTATCACTAGTTTAGATCTGAAAATGGCGTTCTGGCAGGTTGAACTGGAGGAGAAATCCAGAGACAAAACCGCATTCATCGTCCCCGGTCGTGGGTTGTACCATTTCAAACGAATGCCTTTCGGTTTGTCCAACTCCCCGAAAACACTTTGCAAGCTTATGGATAGAGTTATCCCTTACGAGCTTCATGAGGATGTCTTTGTTTACCTTGATGATCTTTTGATCCTCTCGACACCCTTTGACACCCACATGGAGCTCTTGAGTAAAGTAGCAAGGTGTTTGAGGGAAGGTGGACTAACCATTAACATCGAGAAAAGCCGATTTTGCCAGACCGAACCTAAATATTTAGGTCATATTATTGACCACGAAGGCATTAAAACGGACCCTGAAAAGATCGACGCCATCCGAAACTTTCCGAGGCCAAAAACTGTGCGACAGATCATACGGTTTTTGGGCATTACTGGATGGTATAATCGGTTCATTAAGAATTACGCGGAAGTTGCAGCGCCTATTACGGAATTTAGTGACTCACCCCGTGAGTCACTAAATTTTTTGTTGTTGTTATTATTAATTAATATTAGAACATTTACAAGAATAAGTTAGTGTAAGGTTTCGTTAAAACATTTTTTTTGTTATTTATTTTGGAATTTATGTTGCGTATTTAGTGATTTTTGTTTAGGAGTTGGTATTTATTATTTATGATGATTTTTTTTGTTGGTATTATTTATTTAGGTAATTTTATTATTATAGCTTATTATTTATTTATAGTATTTATAGTTAATATTTAGTGTAGATTAGTAGTTAAAAGTAGTTATTAAGTGTTATTATTATTAAGTTTTGTTAGTTAGATTTTTACTGACATCTGGGGTGTGGCGAGTCGGTGTTTTCCAGGCCTATCTGGAACGCTAAGCTCCAGATAGGTCTATTTTGTGACACCGTGTAATTTTTTTTAATATATAATTTCCTAAAAAGATATAAAAATTTATTAAAATAAAATAATTGAAAGAATTACCTTTTATTTGTGTACATATCGTCCATCTTTATGTTAGTTGTATGCCGGCTTGTCACATCTCAGATGTCAGTCAGTGGACAGGCGCGGAGGTAAAATTGGTTAGGTGGGTAGCCATATTGATAGGTTTCGAAATTCCCGTCAGCGCTGCGGTCTCTTGATTTTCGGAACAGAAAACAATAGACAACCTTTGTTGCCCTTCTGGGCCATGTTTTGATACCGAAAGTCAAGAGATCGCGTGATCGAGGAAACAATAGTTTTTGGAAATGAGAAAAATTTGAAAAATTCATTGTTTCGAGGAGTTTGGAAGAAAAAATTGGTTGCGGTCGGTCGGACATTTTTTGGGTTTTGTTTTTTTTGGTTTTGAATTAAAATTTGTTTGAAAGTTTTCTGTATTTGGTATTTTTTTTTGAAAAGTTTTTTTTTATTTAAATAACCGGCCGGCAGACGTGGGAGTAATTTAGAAACCAATCATCAATTAAGATTGGAAAAACAATTTAAAAAAAAAAAAAAGTGTTGAAATTAAAATTTAAGAAAAAAAAAAGAAAAAGGGAATTTTTTCGTTTAAGAAAGGAAAATTAGAGATTGGTGAAGTTTGTGATTTTTTTTAATAAACCCCGGTTTATAAAAATAAATTAAAACTCAAAATAAAAGTTGTTAGAGACAAACCCGATTAATGAAAAATAAACGAAGGGAAGAAGGAAAAACAAAAATTTAAAGAAGGGAAACCAAGAAAAATTAAATTGATTGCTAGTCATAGAAATAAAATTAAAACTAGATTGCTAGTCATAGAATTATTAAAATAAAAATAAAATTTTAATAATGAACTACGGCCAATGAATACACTGCACCGGGCCGATCCAGCAAAACAAAAATAAAATTACTTCCGTCACGTTAAAGGGAGAGCAGAGTAGCGGCAACGGCGTCCACGCATAATTTTTTTTTTGTTGTTTTGGTTTTTTGTTTTTGTTAAATTATTTTTAAGTGTAGGTACCGGTTGCTGATTCCCGTCCTGACATGTCGGAGCAGGAAGCAGTTTACTCAGGTATGGCCAATTGGTTTAATTATATTATTTATTTATTTTGTGGTGTACTATTAAATTTATTTATTTAGTTGCTTTTGCTTGGTTTTTTTTTGTTAACTTATTAGTAAATTATTGTAGTAAAGTAGATTTTTTTTTTAAAGTAAATTCGTAAAATATTTTTTTTTGTGTTATTTATTAATAATATATTTAATAGAATTAGATATAGAGTTTTTTTTATTAAATATTAAATATATGAAGTACACCACCCATATATATTTTTTTTTTTATATATAAATATATTTTCTTTAAAATTTTTATTTGTTTAATAAAAACCAAAAAACAACCGCCTTATAAGAAAAAAAAAAATTAATCGTTTTTTTTATTTAATATGATTTATTTGGAAATTTTATTATTATTTTTTTTAAATTTCCAAAAATTTTTATTATTTTGGTATAAAGAGTGGTTTCTGCGTTGGGTTGCTGATCGCTTCGTTTTTGTTGGTTTTTTTTTTAATTATCTTTTTCGTTGCCTTTTCTTTGAAAATGAGTGGCTGATTTATACTATCATTCCCCAGGATGGATCGCAATGGATTTCTCTTCCTTTCTTTGTCCTTTTCCTTATGGTGATACTTCGTAGAATTGGTTGAAAAATTTTCTATGTTGGAAAATTTTTGTGGAAGTATCGCCATGTTGTTTTATTGATTGCCGTTTGGATCACTGGTCGACTCACGCGCCACAGGCTGAGCGTAGCTCGCAAACTTAGGAGGAAATCCCAGTGGTCCAAGGAGTTCTAGTATCATAAATTTTGGTCTAGCGTTTTTTTTTGTGATGCGCTGTTGGTCACCCTAGACCTGGCGCACACTTTACTAGAACTCCGAAGTTACCTCCTCCGACTTACCTTAAGCTAACAGGTGGTAATTTTTTTTGTTCATACAAAAAATTACTATCCAGTTACAAATTCAAAAAATTTTTGTTATTATTTTTGTAGAGGTTGCTGCTGGGCTGTGTTGTGGTTGGATTTTTTTCTCTTTCCGTTGACTTTCTTTTAGAAATGAGTTGCTGATTTTTCAGTCATTCCCCAGGATGGATCGCAATGGATTCCTCTTCCTTTCTTTGTCCTCTTCCTTATGGTGATACTGCATAAAATTGGTCCCAATTTTTCTATGTTGGAAAATGTTTGTGGAAGTATCGCCATGTTGTTTTATTGATTGCCGTTTGGATCACTGGTCGACTCACGCCCCACAGGCTGAGCATAGCTGGCACACTCAGGAGAAAATCCCAGTGGTCCAAGGAGTTCTAGTATACATATTTTGGTCTAGCGTTTATTTCTTGTGATGCGCTGTTGGTCACCCTAGACCTGACGCCCACTTGATTAGAACTCCGAAGTTACCTCCTCCGACTTACCTTAAGATAACAGGTTTTTTTTTGACGAAAATTATCATCATGTTACAGATTTCCCAATATATATATCCTAAATATATGTATATATACAGCACGTGTATTCCTGAAAACGTTACGAATGAATTTCGTAACGTAAATTTAATTTTGCTATTCCTGAAAACATAACAATTCTTTATCGAATCTGTTGTTTTCACTATTACTTTGTTCCTTATAGGTAATTATATTTACTTTTAGTGGCCTCGTTTAAAATAAAACGCCGTATTTACTTTATTATTACTTTATTGAATTTAACCTACTAGTAATACTTTTTTACTAGTCTACTAATAATACCTTTGGTATTATTGAATCTGGTTGTTTGATTTCTATTAACCTGGAATACCAATTTTCCACAACTTATATACTAATTTTTTGCCGATTATGCTATTTTTAAATCAATATTAATAATAAGTGATTTTATTAATAACGATATTGTGCAACCAGGTACTTTGTTATTGTTTCATATCAATATGGATTAAAAACGCTGATCCTGTACAAAGTTTTTTATTATTTTAACTTTTATATATGAATCATAAATATATTCATATATATTTCATTTATTATTATTATTTCATTGTTTACATTTGCGCATAGTATTTTATGTGCATGCAACTATTTGCTGATGCGACAGTTTAATATATTTATTATTTTATGGTTACTATTTGTAAACATATGAATGAATATTTAAAAACAACATTGTGAAGGTCAATTTTACTATACAATTTTATCAGTGACTATTTGTAAACAATAACAAAGTTTGTTGCACAGTTTGTTTGTCCGCGAAAAAATTACATTATAATTTTTAGAAAATTGGTACTCATTGTTTACAATTTATTTTTTTTTAATATTTTTTTTTTCAAACTGTCTTAACAATCATTTTATAAAATTTTATATTTAAATATTAACAATTTTAATAATAAAGATGTTTTGATTTGATTTACTAATGATTACAGAGTTTTTAGAATAAATTTTGAATTTTTTAAAGAAAAACCAAATTACTCACTCTCAACTACTTGGTTGAGACATTAACCTTTCCTTAAAGGAATAGGCTCGGCTGCTAATTTTTTTATTTTATTTTATTGTAGTAAAATATTTTAAAATTTTTTACAAATAACTTATTTCTTATTTTAACATTTGCAAAAACTAAGTTTAACCTTACTACTTAATTGTTTTAAACTTTATATACTTAATTATTATTTTATTTTTTTATATTTAACAAATTTATAATTTAGGAATATTTTACTTTAATAGAAATTAATAATTTGTATAATAATTAATTAGATTGCCCAAGGATATTTTAATATAATATAATTAATAAATTTAAATTTTTTTTTACTTTAGTTTTTTTTATATATATTTTTTCTCAATTTTTTATATAATATCATTTAAACATTTTCCTTATTCAATTTTCTTTACTCTTATATTTTTATCAATTCTTTTCATATCAATTCCTTCTTCTTTATTTTACACATTTCGTTTCATGTTGTCATCATTTAAAATGTTTGTTTATTATACTAAAAAAAATACAACTTACTTATGTACCCTATTTATCCTACTATTGAAGTTATTATATTCTTAGTAAATTGAAGTTATTATATTCTTACTTTCCTCCCTTTTCCAAACCAAATTTATCCTCTATATATACCATTTCATTTTAATTTTAAATTTTAGTTTTACACTAGTTTTCTTTTTTTGTTTTGTATTAATTTAGTTTGAGCTAAAATTTTGACAATGTATTACTAATAAGAATCGTAAGACCTAAAACAATGACGTTTTATTCTCTAAAAGATAACACTTCTGGTGTTACGTATTCGTCCATGTAAGTAGAATTCAATTGTCCTTTAGATTTCTTCGTCGACTTTTTCTTTTTTAATGGTGACGGCGGTTGCTCGGATGGTGGTTCTAAACGAGCCCTTGTTGTTTCTATATTAATGGTATGTTTTTTGATTTTTGGTGCTGAAATTTCTAGTCTTGGTCGTTTATTTTCTAATTTTTTAGGTTTTTTCTCTTTTTTTACTGCCATTTCTTATGTTTTTAATATTGCATAAATTATTAATATCACTACTATGAATATTAAACCTGCTGAATTAGATGTGGTTAACAGTTGATATGAGCTTAAATCAGCTTGATTTTGCTTTGCCTTTTTAATTTCTTCTGAAATTTCAGCTAACGATTGGCGTCTTTTATAAAATTCTTTACTTAAAATCTCCGGATTTATTAATTTAATTGCACTATTTGTTACTGATAATTTTGTGAAATTCGTCCAGGTTCTATTTTCATTTGAAGGTGACTCCATTTTGAAAAATGAAATAGGTCTTCATTATTGATTACCTGTTCCTTTGTATTTTTAAAAGGTAATTCTAAATGGTCTAATAAGAAAACGCACTTTTCCTTGAGAGTCAATATACCAGTCTTTTCTAACACTGCTTTATGTACTTGTGTAGCACAAAGTACAACTAATGTTTTCTTGTGCGGAAACATGAACAACCAGGTGTTTTGGGCTTTCATTGGTGAAATATTATTTCCCATTTCTGTTATAGTCCGATAATGATACAAATGATCAACCTTATTTGATCGTTCTTCCAGAAAATGAGTTATTAAACATTTGGGAGGTGTTAATTCTATAATTTTTGGTTGCGTTTGTTTACAAATACGTAAATTGTTATTATTGTTTGTACTAATTTCTTTACAAGCTGAATTGAATTCTTCATTTGTATAGTGTACAAAATGTCCGGCCGAACTATTAGCCATATAATCCCATTCTGGTATCATTATTATTAAATTTCTGTCATGTAATCTAGGAATTGGATATATTTTGTATAATGTATATTCATCCTTTTGTAAAATTTGTATTTGTATTCGCACACCAAGATCTCCATTAGCGTACTCGATATTTACTTTTGTCAGTTGCTTAATTATTTCAGCAGAATATAACATTTCGTGTCCTATACCATTGGTAAGATTTTTTATTAAGGTTGTTAAGTATTCTGAGTCTATTAGTAATGGATGTATTCTATGTTGTTGTAATGTGGCAATTAACGTTTCCTGTTCTAATAGGTAATCGTATAATCGTTCTAACTCTGCTAAAGCAAAAATTACAATACGATTTACTTCTAACTCCGACCAAAGTTCAATGTTTTCTGTTCTGATTACTGCTAAATTATTCTGTACCGACGAGCTTAGTTTATCTAATTTATTTTCTAATTGTAATGCCTGCTCGGTTAAATTACCAGTTATCATTTTTACAATTTTAAAATTTGCTGCTACTACTGCTGTTTGTTTGTCTAGTAATTCAATCATTCCACCACCGTCTCTTTGTAATTTGTCCAATGTTTTCTAAATTCGGTCAGAGTCATTCTGGTCCATAATTCCAAACAGTCCTTTGGAGAGCGAACCTATTATGTCTATTGCTCCTCTTTTTTGTCGTCTACAATAATGATTTAGTCCTTGTAAAATTTTAGTAATTCTTGTCTTCCAAAAGCTTATCTCGTTTCCCCATAACTTACAACGACTATTCTTATGATTAGCAGCTTTATTACATGTATTATTTAATTTATTTTCTAATGTAAATATAAAATCCCCTATTTCCTCTTCACTACTTATGGTGATTTTGGAAAATATTGTGATTTCGTCCTTATATTCTAACGTAACGCCTAATTTCTCGAAGATTACTTCCGTATTTTTAATTAGTACTATTTCCCATGGCGTTGTCGAAACTTGGGTTGTTATAGCAAAAATTATTATTTTTAGCATCATTGTTTCTGAAACCAAAAGGAAATATATATAAATACGTAGTGTTTACTTCTTTTTTTTTTGTGATTTATACTAAGAAAAATAATTTTTAAAAATAAAAAAAAATCAATATGAACGTAACCTAGTTAAAAAAAATTGTATTTAATTTTTTTTTAAAAAAATATTTAATTTTTATTTAAATTTATTTAATTTTTATTTTAAGCCATAATTTTAAACGATTGTTATGAACCTTCCGTAATTTATTTTTTATGCTTATTATAGTATTGAATTCATTTGGACATTCAAAAACCTCATAAGAACCTGTCCAAGTTAGACTAAGTTTATTTTCTTTGATGGGATTTAGTAGTAATACTTTATCCCCTATTTTATACGTTGTTGATTTCGCTTTTTTATCGTAATATTTTTTCGCTTTGATTTTGCTTTTTAACAGATTTTCACGGGCTGCTTTATGTACTGTCTGTAGCTTGAATTTGAAAATTTTGCTTAGGTCGTCATGGATATAAACTGGATCCACATTTCGCCTTAATGAATTAGGTAAAGGGTCACAAAAACCATATATTATGAACAATGGTGAGTATTTTGTGCCTTCATGTGGTGTGTGGTTATAACTAAAAACGGCTTCTGCTAACCATTGATCCCAACATTGAATATTTTTTTCTGTTATTATTTTTAGATACTCTACCAATGGTCCGTGACGACGTTTGGCAGTGGAACACAAAACATTTTTGTTAAGTCGTCTTGAAAACTAAGAATATATTTATTTCCATTATTTGTAATGGGAAATGGTCCAACGATATCCAGATAAACTTTATCGAATGGTCGTTCGGCAGTATCAGTAATGGCCATAGACATTTTTGTTACTCTTCCTTTTTTTGCTCACTGACATTTAGGACAACCTTCTATATACCTTCTAATATATGTTAGCATATTTTTCCAATAATAATGTCTTTTTAATCGTGTATAAGTTTTTGCAATCCCCATGTGTCCCCCAAGTGGTGAGTTGTGGTAATATTTTATTGTATCTACTATTTCTGATTTATCGATTAGTTCTTTTTTAGCTTTTGCACTTTCAGTTGGATTAATAGAATTCTCTTCACTTTCATCTTCGCTTTCTTCGTGACCATAATGGATATTGTATTCAGATAATCTAATCTTCCACCTATTTAATCGTCCTTTTATTATACTCACTAATAAGGGGTTTGTGGTCAGTATAAACTATGAATCTGCGTCCCAGTAAATATGATCTAAAATTTTTTACTGCCCAATAAATAGCTAGCATTTCTTTTTCGATAATTTTTTTCAGCTTTTCCCAATACTCTGCTTGCATAAGCTATAGGCTTATCTTCCCCTACCATTCCTTGAGATAGTACTGCTCCGATTGCGGTGTTACTAGCATCTGTTGTTAGATTGAAATCATTTGCAAAATCCGGATATGATAATAATGGAGGATTCACTAGAAGTTGTTTCACCCTTTCAAATGCTTTTTGGTGTTCATTGGTCTATTTGAAAGTTTGAGTTTTGGTGGCCATTTTGTATAATATAGCACCTGTTTCTGCTAAATTAGGCATACATGGTCTATAATAATTTGCTAAACCCAAAAATGACTGTAACTCCTTCGTGGTACGCGGTACTGGATATTCTTGTACACATTTAGTTTTATCAGGATCTGGTTTTACTCCTTCAGAGGTAATTTTGTGTCCTAGATATATGACTTCTTTTTTCAAAAACTTACATTTTTCTGGTTGCAACTTCAAATTGTTTTCTCGTAATCTTTGAAATACAAGTTTTAATTTTTCATTATGATCTGATAAATTTTTTCCATAGACCACTATGTCATCTAGATACACAAAACACTTGACACCTTGGAGCCCAGTTAACGCACAATTCATCACCCTCTGAAAAGTCGCAGGAGCACCGGTTAGTCCAAACGGCATGCGCTTAAATTCGAAATGTCTATATGCGGTACTAAAAGCGGTTTTTTCTCGGTCTGCTGGTTCCATCAGGACTTGGTGATAGCCACTGGCCAAATCCAAAGTTGTAAAAAATTTTGATCCTCCTAACTGATCTAAAATTTCTTCAATTCGGGGTAACGGAAAAGCATCCCCTATTGTTACTTCATTCAATTTACGAATGGTACTACCAGAAGTGGAGAATTCCACGGACTTTTACTGGGTTGTATTATGTCTTCTGCTAGTAGTTTTTTCATTTCGTCATTTATCACTACACCTTGAAAAAAATATGAAAAATGTCGTAATTCTCTTCACAAATTTGATTCAATGCATCCTATTCCTCCTAATTCAAATTTTCCTCGCATAATGTTTCTTTCAATTTGTTTATTTTCTGCTCTATCTAGCTATTTTTAGAATTTACAGGTTTGAACAAATATCTAATGTAACTAATCATCTCCTCTGGACTATTCGTTTTACTTTTCTCAATTTTGAATATTTCCTTCCAATTTCCTAGTGGTCGAATTTATTGGGTAAACGTCAGGCTTAAAATTTCCTATAATTTGATCCTCTGTAGAAATATTTATCATTGCTACCAAAATTTTTCCATTTCTTACTGTATTTAAACTATTCCCTAAAAATATTCCATTGTCGAATTGTTTGGCTACACACAATACATCTCCCTCCTCTTCTACGGATAATTCAACAATTTTTTCAGTTCTAGCTGGTATAGAAATCTTATTTTTGGGTACGACTTGGCTTTTTTATTAGTTGTTTTTGTTTCGTTTTCTACAAAATATAATGTTTCCTTTGAATTTAAAATCCTATTTTCTTGAATATTTTTATTATTAACGCTTTTTTCTTTTAATGATGTAATAATTGTGCCATTTTGAAATTCATTGTTGATTTCTCCAATATAATCTATACTACTGTTCTCAATTTCTTCGTTAAGATTTTTATTCTCAAAGTTACTATTATTTTTCATATTTCCAATGTTCCTATTTTCTTTAGTATTAAAAGTCCCAATTTCTTCTATATAAAAATTATTCTTATGGTCCATATTATTCAAATTTTCACTCTTAATTTCCTCAATTTTAATTTCTTCAATATTATTTTCATTATAACAATTTTTCTAATTTTCTACTTCATCTATAATATAACTCATATTATTTCCATTACTTTTTTTTGTTTCAATTTCTTCAATGTAACCACAAATTTTATTACTCTCATTAAAGTTTTTCTTACAATTTTTCTCATTTTCAACTTCATCTATAATATAACTCATTTTATTTCCATTACTCTTTTTTGTTTCAATTCCTTCAATGTAATCACAAATTTATTACTCTCATTGAAATTACCTGAATTAATAGCGTTAAACGAAATGTTATTCAAAGAAATCGAAAATTCTTTTTTTTTGTTGTTATGCGTAATTGGAAAATGTAACTTTTTTTCAGGTCCTAATATGTTACAATGTTCAGCGAGAAAGTCGTTATGTAAAATTCCGTCTGCTGTTAATTGACAGTTGTCGTCCACAATTTGAAATTCGCATTTAATATTTTCCGATGTTAAAAATCTTCCTGAGCATTTACCTATAGTCTGACTTTGATCATGTATTGTTTGTAATATCGTATTTTCATTTCTTATTATTGGAATATCTTCATTAATTTTTTTTCTTCAATAAACTTATTTGAGCCCCAGTATGTACTAATAAAGTGACTTGTTTCCTGTTAGCTATGCCCAATGGCATAGTCACAAGGGGCTCGTACCAACCCTGATTTTCTTGGTAATGTTGACGAGCTGGACAAGTCAACTCTGTGTTTCCTTCTCTTTGGCACCATTCACAAATCGTTTCCATTTTAATAGTAGTAATTCGAGATGGAGTTGTTGTTTCTTCTGGTTTGTTGAAAGGACAATTTGATGCAATGTGTCCTGTATTTTTACACAAAATACATTCGGTTTGTTGCCAATTTGCTTCTCGTGGTGGTGCAGGTGGACGAGCAGAATTTTGGATACGTGGTGCTCTGCAATCCTTACTGATATGTCCTGCCCGGTCACAATTGAAACAGGATATTCTACTATTATTACTAACTCTATTGTCAGTATTAATTTTATTATTATTGTTATTATTATTACTACTATTATCATAAAAAATCCTGTTATTCCTATTATTAAAATTATTGTTATTATTATTATTATTCAGATGCCTATTGTTATTATAATTATTCCTATCGTTTGAATAATTATTGTTATTTATATTATCTATATTACTGTTACTACGAAAAATCCTACCTGAAGGATTTACTTGATTTTCCCTCGCATTATGTCGAACACCTGAACCCATTTTCTGGTTTTGTAAAATTTCTAGTAGTAATTGAGTTGGTCAAGACTGGTGTGTCCTCTTAGTTCCGTACATATTTTAGTCGGTCTCAGTAGGGAAACCTAATAGACTTCACTATTATATCAGCAAAATTTGTGCAATTCTGAGCCAGTATGTATTGTTTTACTGTCTCAGACTGCAATCCCCTAATAAATGTTTTTCGCGATGTGTCTTCCGCGTCCTGTATTATTCCTTGAAAACCTTCTGGATACTTATATCTTGCAGATGTTTTAAAACAACACAGCTTTCTTTCGATTCAGTCACCAAACTGCTCGACTGATTCATCAGGGATTTGTGCACACTCTTCGATCTCTTTACGAAGTTGTGTTAAATCTTTATATGGGATACTTTTAAATTCTCTGAAATTTTGAACTGTTCTCTCTTGAAAAATATCAGCGGCTTTACCCCTAACAAATATCTAATGTAACTAATCATCTCCTCTGGACTATTCGTTTTACTTTTCTCAATTTTGAATATTTCCTTCCAATTTCCTAGTGGTCGAATTTATTGGGTAAACGTCAGGCTTAAAATTTCCTATAATTTGATCCTCTGTAGAAATATTTATCATTGCTACCAAAATTTTTCCATTTCTTACTGTATTTAAACTATTCCCTAAAAATATTCCATTGTCGAATTGTTTGGCTACACACAATACATCTCCCTCCTCTTCTACGGATAATTCAACAATTTTTTCAGTTCTAGCTGGTATAGAAATCTTATTTTTGGGTACGACTTGGCTTTTTTTATTAGTTGTTTTTGTTTCGTTTTCTACAAAATATAATGTTTCCTTTGAATTTAAAATCCTATTTTCTTGAATATTTTTATTATTAACGCTTTTTTCTTTTAATGATGTAATAATTGTGCCATTTTGAAATTCATTGTTGATTTCTCCAATATAATCTATACTACTGTTCTCAATTTCTTCGTTAAGATTTTTATTCTCAAAGTTACTATTATTTTTCATATTTTCAATAGTCTTAATGTTCCTATTTTCTTTAGTATTAAAAGTCCCAATTTCTTCTATATAAAAATTATTCTTATGTTCCATATTATTCAAATTTTCACTCTTAATTTCCTCAATTTTAATTTCTTCAATATTATTTTCATTATAACAATTTTTCTAATTTTCTACTTCATCTATAATATAACTCATATTATTTCCATTACTTTTTTTTGTTTCAATTTCTTCAATGTAACCACAAATTTTATTACTCTCATTAAAGTTTTTCTTACAATTTTTCTCATTTTCAACTTCATCTATAATATAACTCATTTTATTTCCATTACTCTTTTTTGTTTCAATTCCTTCAATGTAATCACAAATTTATTACTCTCATTGAAATTACCTGAATTAATAGCGTTAAACGAAATGTTATTCAAAGAAATCGAAAATTCTTTTTTTTTGTTGTTATGCGTAATTGGAAAATGTATTTTTTTTCAGGTCCTAATATGTTACAATGTTCAGCGAGAAAGTCGTTATGTAAAATTCCGTCTGCTGTTAATTGACAGTTGTCGTCCACAATTTGAAATTCGCATTTAATATTTTCCGATGTTAAAAATGTTCCTGAGCATTTACCTATAGTCTGACTTTGATCATGTATTGTTTGTAATATCGTATTTTCATTTCTTATTATTGGAATATCTTCATTAATTTTTTTTCTTCAATAAACTTATTTGAGCCCCAGTATGTACTAATAAAGTGACTTGTTTCCTGTTAGCTATGCCCAATGGCATAGTCACAAGGGGCTCGTACCAACGATTTTTTATTGGTACACCCACTTCCTTAAGTTTAGGGGATGAAAATTGGGTTTTTAATTCATCCCTCTTCCGTTTCCCTGATTTTCTTGGTAATGTTGACGAGCTGGACAAGTCAACTCTGTGTTTCCTTCTCTTTGGCACCATTCACAAATCGTTTCCATTTTAATAGTAGTAATTCGAGATGGAGTTGTTGTTTCTTCTGGTTTGTTGAAAGGACAATTTGATGCAATGTGTCCTGTATTTTTACACAAAATACATTCGGTTTGTTGCCAATTTGCTTCTCGTGGTGGTGCAGGTGGACGAGCAGAATTTTGGATACGTGGTGCTCTGCAATCCTTACTGATATGTCCTGCCCGGTCACAATTGAAACAGGATATTCTACTATTATTACTAACTCTATTGTCAGTATTAATTTTATTATTATTGTTATTATTATTACTACTATTATCATAAAAAATCCTGTTATTCCTATTATTAAAATTATTGTTATTATTATTATTATTCAGATGCCTATTGTTATTATAATTATTCCTATCGTTTGAATAATTATTGTTATTTATATTATCTATATTACTGTTACTACGAAAAATCCTACCTGAAGGATTTACTTGATTTTCCCTCGCATTATGTCGAACACTTGAACCCATTTTCTGGTTTTGTAAAATTTCTAGTAGTAATTGAGTTGGTCAAGACTGGTGTGTCCTCTTAGTTCCGTACATATTTTAGTCGGTCTCAGTAGGGAAACCTAATAGACTTCACTATTGTATCAGCAAAATTTGTGCAATTCTGAGCCAGTATGTATTGTTTTACTGTCTCAGACTGCAATCCCCTAATAAATGTTTTTCGCGATGTGTCTTCCGCGTCCTGTATTATTCCTTGAAAACCTTCTGGATACTTATATCTTGCAGATGTTTTAAAAAAACACAGCTTTCTTTCGATTCAGTCACCAAACTGCTCGACTGATTCATCAGGGATTTGTGCACACTCTTCGATCTCTTTACGAAGTTGTGTTAAATCTTTATATGGGATACTTTTAAATTCTCTGAAATTTTGAACTGTTCTCTCTTGAAAAATATCAGCGGCTTTACCCCTAACAAATATCTAATGTAACTAATCATCTCCTCTGGACTATTCGTTTTACTTTTCTCAATTTTGAATATTTCCTTCCAATTTCCTAGTGGTCGAATTTATTGGGTAAACGTCAGGCTTAAAATTTCCTATAATTTGATCCTCTGTAGAAATATTTATCATTGCTACCAAAATTTTTCCATTTCTTACTGTATTTAAACTATTCCCTAAAAATATTCCATTGTCGAATTGTTTGGCTACACACAATACATCTCCCTCCTCTTCTACGGATAATTCAACAATTTTTTCAGTTCTAGCTGGTATAGAAATCTTATTTTTGGGTACGACTTGGCTTTTTTTATTAGTTGTTTTTGTTTCGTTTTCTACAAAATATAATGTTTCCTTTGAATTTAAAATCCTATTTTCTTGAATATTTTTATTATTAACGCTTTTTTCTTTTAATGATGTAATAATTGTGCCATTTTGAAATTCATTGTTGATTTCTCCAATATAATCTATACTACTGTTCTCAATTTCTTCGTTAAGATTTTTATTCTCAAAGTTACTATTATTTTTCATATTTTCAATAGTCTTAATGTTCCTATTTTCTTTAGTATTAAAAGTCCCAATTTCTTCTATATAAAAATTATTCTTATGTTCCATATTATTCAAATTTTCACTCTTAATTTCCTCAATTTTAATTTCTTCAATATTATTTTCATTATAACAATTTTTCTAATTTTCTACTTCATCTATAATATAACTCATATTATTTCCATTACTTTTTTTTGTTTCAATTTCTTCAATGTAACCACAAATTTTATTACTCTCATTAAAGTTTTTCTTACAATTTTTCTCATTTTCAACTTCATCTATAATATAACTCATTTTATTTCCATTACTCTTTTTTGTTTCAATTCCTTCAATGTAATCACAAATTTATTACTCTCATTGAAATTACCTGAATTAATAGCGTTAAACGAAATGTTATTCAAAGAAATCGAAAATTCTTTTTTTTTGTTGTTATGCGTAATTGGAAAATGTATTTTTTTTCAGGTCCTAATATGTTACAATGTTCAGCGAGAAAGTCGTTATGTAAAATTCCGTCTGCTGTTAATTGACAGTTGTCGTCCACAATTTGAAATTCGCATT
This sequence comes from Empis stercorea, assembly GCA_949752835.1. NCBI lineage: Eukaryota > Metazoa > Arthropoda > Insecta > Diptera > Empididae > Empis > Empis stercorea. The sequence continues at coordinate 33,910,892 of OX457089.1, forward strand.
TAATATTTTCCGATGTTAAAAATGTTCCTGAGCATTTACCTATAGTCTGACTTTGATCATGTATTGTTTGTAATATCGTATTTTCATTTCTTATTATTGGAATATCTTCATTAATTTTTTTTCTTCAATAAACTTATTTGAGCCCCAGTATGTACTAATAAAGTGACTTGTTTCCTGTTAGCTATGCCCAATGGCATAGTCACAAGGGGCTCGTACCAACGATTTTTTATTGGTACACCCACTTCCTTAAGTTTAGGGGATGAAAATTGGGTTTTTAATTCATCCCTCTTCCGTTTCCCTGATTTTCTTGGTAATGTTGACGAGCTGGACAAGTCAACTCTGTGTTTCCTTCTCTTTGGCACCATTCACAAATCGTTTCCATTTTAATAGTAGTAATTCGAGATGGAGTTGTTGTTTCTTCTGGTTTGTTGAAAGGACAATTTGATGCAATGTGTCCTGTATTTTTACACAAAATACATTCGGTTTGTTGCCAATTTGCTTCTCGTGGTGGTGCAGGTGGACGAGCAGAATTTTGGATACGTGGTGCTCTGCAATCCTTACTGATATGTCCTGCCCGGTCACAATTGAAACAGGATATTCTACTATTATTACTAACTCTATTGTCAGTATTAATTTTATTATTATTGTTATTATTATTACTACTATTATCATAAAAAATCCTGTTATTCCTATTATTAAAATTATTGTTATTATTATTATTATTCAGATGCCTATTGTTATTATAATTATTCCTATCGTTTGAATAATTATTGTTATTTATATTATCTATATTACTGTTACTACGAAAAATCCTACCTGAAGGATTTACTTGATTTTCCCTCGCATTATGTCGAACACTTGAACCCATTTTCTGGTTTTGTAAAATTTCTAGTAGTAATTGAGTTGGTCAAGACTGGTGTGTCCTCTTAGTTCCGTACATATTTTAGTCGGTCTCAGTAGGGAAACCTAATAGACTTCACTATTGTATCAGCAAAATTTGTGCAATTCTGAGCCAGTATGTATTGTTTTACTGTCTCAGACTGCAATCCCCTAATAAATGTTTTTCGCGATGTGTCTTCCGCGTCCTGTATTATTCCTTGAAAACCTTCTGGATACTTATATCTTGCAGATGTTTTAAAACAACACAGCTTTCTTTCGATTCAGTCACCAAACTGCTCGACTGATTCATCAGGGATTTGTGCACACTCTTCGATCTCTTTACGAAGTTGTGTTAAATCTTTATATGGGATACTGTTAAATTCTCTGAAATTTTGAACTGTTCTCTCTTGAAAAATATCAGCGGCTTTACCCCTAACAAATATCTAATGTAACTAATCATCTCCTCTGGACTATTCGTTTTACTTTTCTCAATTTTGAATATTTCCTTCCAATTTCCTAGTGGTCGAATTTATTGGGTAAACGTCAGGCTTAAAATTTCCTATAATTTGATCCTCTGTAGAAATATTTATCATTGCTACCAAAATTTTTCCATTTCTTACTGTATTTAAACTATTCCCTAAAAATATTCCATTGTCGAATTGTTTGGCTACACACAATACATCTCCCTCCTCTTCTACGGATAATTCAACAATTTTTTCAGTTCTAGCTGGTATAGAAATCTTATTTTTGGGTACGACTTGGCTTTTTTTATTAGTTGTTTTTGTTTCGTTTTCTACAAAATATAATGTTTCCTTTGAATTTAAAATCCTATTTTCTTGAATATTTTTATTATTAACGCTTTTTTCTTTTAATGATGTAATAATTGTGCCATTTTGAAATTCATTGTTGATTTCTCCAATATAATCTATACTACTGTTCTCAATTTCTTCGTTAAGATTTTTATTCTCAAAGTTACTATTATTTTTCATATTTTCAATAGTCTTAATGTTCCTATTTTCTTTAGTATTAAAAGTCCCAATTTCTTCTATATAAAAATTATTCTTATGGTCCATATTATTCAAATTTTCACTCTTAATTTCCTCAATTTTAATTTCTTCAATATTATTTTCATTATAACAATTTTTCTAATTTTCTACTTCATCTATAATATAACTCATATTATTTCCATTACTTTTTTTTGTTTCAATTTCTTCAATGTAACCACAAATTTTATTACTCTCATTAAAGTTTTTCTTACAATTTTTCTCATTTTCAACTTCATCTATAATATAACTCATTTTATTTCCATTACTCTTTTTTGTTTCAATTCCTTCAATGTAATCACAAATTTATTACTCTCATTGAAATTACCTGAATTAATAGCGTTAAACGAAATGTTATTCAAAGAAATCGAAAATTCTTTTTTTTTGTTGTTATGCGTAATTGGAAAATGTATTTTTTTTTCAGGTCCTAATATGTTACAATGTTCAGCGAGAAAGTCGTTATGTAAAATTCCGTCTGCTGTTAATTGACAGTTGTCGTCCACAATTTGAAATTCGCATTTAATATTTTCCGATGTTAAAAATGTTCCTGAGCATTTACCTATAGTCTGACTTTGATCATGTATTGTTTGTAATATCGTATTTTCATTTCTTATTATTGGAATATCTTCATTAATTTTTTTTCTTCAATAAACTTATTTGAGCCCCAGTATGTACTAATAAAGTGACTTGTTTCCTGTTAGCTATGCCCAATGGCATAGTCACAAGGGGCTCGTACCAACGATTTTTTATTGGTACACCCACTTCCTTAAGTTTAGGGGATGAAAATTGGGTTTTTAATTCATCCCTCTTCCGTTTCCCTGATTTTCTTGGTAATGTTGACGAGCTGGACAAGTCAACTCTGTGTTTCCTTCTCTTTGGCACCATTCACAAATCGTTTCCATTTTAATAGTAGTAATTCGAGATGGAGTTGTTGTTTCTTCTGGTTTGTTGAAAGGACAATTTGATGCAATGTGTCCTGTATTTTTACACAAAATACATTCGGTTTGTTGCCAATTTGCTTCTCGTGGTGGTGCAGGTGGACGAGCAGAATTTTGGATACGTGGTGCTCTGCAATCCTTACTGATATGTCCTGCCCGGTCACAATTGAAACAGGATATTCTACTATTATTACTAACTCTATTGTCAGTATTAATTTTATTATTATTGTTATTATTATTACTACTATTATCATAAAAAATCCTGTTATTCCTATTATTAAAATTATTGTTATTATTATTATTATTCAGATGCCTATTGTTATTATAATTATTCCTATCGTTTGAATAATTATTGTTATTTATATTATCTATATTACTGTTACTACGAAAAATCCTACCTGAAGGATTTACTTGATTTTCCCTCGCATTATGTCGAACACTTGAACCCATTTTCTGGTTTTGTAAAATTTCTAGTAGTAATTGAGTTGGTCAAGACTGGTGTGTCCTCTTAGTTACGTACATATTTTAGTCGGTCTCAGTAGGGAAACCTAATAGACTTCACTATTATATCAGCAAAATTTGTGCAATTCTGAGCCAGTATGTATTGTTTTACTGTCTCAGACTGCAATCCCCTAATAAATGTTTTTCGCGATGTGTCTTCCGCGTCCTGTATTATTCCTTGAAAACCTTCTGGATACTTATATCTTGCAGATGTTTTAAAACAACACAGCTTTCTTTCGATTCAGTCACCAAACTGCTCGACTGATTCATCAGGGATTTGTGCACACTCTTCGATCTCTTTACGAAGTTGTGTTAAATCTTTATATGGGATACTTTTAAATTCTCTGAAATTTTGAACTGTTCTCTCTTGAAAAATATCAGCGGCTTTACCCCTAACAAATATCTAATGTAACTAATCATCTCCTCTGGACTATTCGTTTTACTTTTCTCAATTTTGAATATTTCCTTCCAATTTCCTAGTGGTCGAATTTATTGGGTAAACGTCAGGCTTAAAATTTCCTATAATTTGATCCTCTGTAGAAATATTTATCATTGCTACCAAAATTTTTCCATTTCTTACTGTATTTAAACTATTCCCTAAAAATATTCCATTGTCGAATTGTTTGGCTACACACAATACATCTCCCTCCTCTTCTACGGATAATTCAACAATTTTTTCAGTTCTAGCTGGTATAGAAATCTTATTTTTGGGTACGACTTGGCTTTTTTTATTAGTTGTTTTTGTTTCGTTTTCTACAAAATATAATGTTTCCTTTGAATTTAAAATCCTATTTTCTTGAATATTTTTATTATTAACGCTTTTTTCTTTTAATGATGTAATAATTGTGCCATTTTGAAATTCATTGTTGATTTCTCCAATATAATCTATACTACTGTTCTCAATTTCTTCGTTAAGATTTTTATTCTCAAAGTTACTATTATTTTTCATATTTTCAATAGTCTTAATGTTCCTATTTTCTTTAGTATTAAAAGTCCCAATTTCTTCTATATAAAAATTATTCTTATGTTCCATATTATTCAAATTTTCACTCTTAATTTCCTCAATTTTAATTTCTTCAATATTATTTTCATTATAACAATTTTTCTAATTTTCTACTTCATCTATAATATAACTCATATTATTTCCATTACTTTTTTTTGTTTCAATTTCTTCAATGTAACCACAAATTTTATTACTCTCATTAAAGTTTTTCTTACAATTTTTCTCATTTTCAACTTCATCTATAATATAACTCATTTTATTTCCATTACTCTTTTTTGTTTCAATTCCTTCAATGTAATCACAAATTTATTACTCTCATTGAAATTACCTGAATTAATAGCGTTAAACGAAATGTTATTCAAAGAAATCGAAAATTCTTTTTTTTTGTTGTTATGCGTAATTGGAAAATGTATTTTTTTTCAGGTCCTAATATGTTACAATGTTCAGCGAGAAAGTCGTTATGTAAAATTCCGTCTGCTGTTAATTGACAGTTGTCGTCCACAATTTGAAATTCGCATTTAATATTTTCCGATGTTAAAAATGTTCCTGAGCATTTACCTATAGTCTGACTTTGATCATGTATTGTTTGTAATATCGTATTTTCATTTCTTATTATTGGAATATCTTCATTAATTTTTTTTCTTCAATAAACTTATTTGAGCCCCAGTATGTACTAATAAAGTGACTTGTTTCCTGTTAGCTATGCCCAATGGCATAGTCACAAGGGGCTCGTACCAACGATTTTTTATTGGTACACCCACTTCCTTAAGTTTAGGGGATGAAAATTGGGTTTTTAATTCATCCCTCTTCCGTTTCCCTGATTTTCTTGGTAATGTTGACGAGCTGGACAAGTCAACTCTGTGTTTCCTTCTCTTTGGCACCATTCACAAATCGTTTCCATTTTAATAGTAGTAATTCGAGATGGAGTTGTTGTTTCTTCTGGTTTGTTGAAAGGACAATTTGATGCAATGTGTCCTGTATTTTTACACAAAATACATTCGGTTTGTTGCCAATTTGCTTCTCGTGGTGGTGCAGGTGGACGAGCAGAATTTTGGATACGTGGTGCTCTGCAATCCTTACTGATATGTCCTGCCCGGTCACAATTGAAACAGGATATTCTACTATTATTACTAACTCTATTGTCAGTATTAATTTTATTATTATTGTTATTATTATTACTACTATTATCATAAAAAATCCTGTTATTCCTATTATTAAAATTATTGTTATTATTATTATTATTCAGATGCCTATTGTTATTATAATTATTCCTATCGTTTGAATAATTATTGTTATTTATATTATCTATATTACTGTTACTACGAAAAATCCTACCTGAAGGATTTACTTGATTTTCCCTCGCATTATGTCGAACACTTGAACCCATTTTCTGGTTTTGTAAAATTTCTAGTAGTAATTGAGTTGGTCAAGACTGGTGTGTCCTCTTAGTTCCGTACATATTTTAGTCGGTCTCAGTAGGGAAACCTAATAGACTTCACTATTGTATCAGCAAAATTTGTGCAATTCTGAGCCAGTATGTATTGTTTTACTGTCTCAGACTGCAATCCCCTAATAAATGTTTTTCGCGATGTGTCTTCCGCGTCCTGTATTATTCCTTGAAAACCTTCTGGATACTTATATCTTGCAGATGTTTTAAAAAAACACAGCTTTCTTTCGATTCAGTCACCAAACTGCTCGACTGATTCATCAGGGATTTGTGCACACTCTTCGATCTCTTTACGAAGTTGTGTTAAATCTTTATATGGGATACTTTTAAATTCTCTGAAATTTTGAACTGTTCTCTCTTGAAAAATATCAGCGGCTTTACCCCTAACAAATATCTAATGTAACTAATCATCTCCTCTGGACTATTCGTTTTACTTTTCTCAATTTTGAATATTTCCTTCCAATTTCCTAGTGGTCGAATTTATTGGGTAAACGTCAGGCTTAAAATTTCCTATAATTTGATCCTCTGTAGAAATATTTATCATTGCTACCAAAATTTTTCCATTTCTTACTGTATTTAAACTATTCCCTAAAAATATTCCATTGTCGAATTGTTTGGCTACACACAATACATCTCCCTCCTCTTCTACGGATAATTCAACAATTTTTTCAGTTCTAGCTGGTATAGAAATCTTATTTTTGGGTACGACTTGGCTTTTTTTATTAGTTGTTTTTGTTTCGTTTTCTACAAAATATAATGTTTCCTTTGAATTTAAAATCCTATTTTCTTGAATATTTTTATTATTAACGCTTTTTTCTTTTAATGATGTAATAATTGTGCCATTTTGAAATTCATTGTTGATTTCTCCAATATAATCTATACTACTGTTCTCAATTTCTTCGTTAAGATTTTTATTCTCAAAGTTACTATTATTTTTCATATTTTCAATAGTCTTAATGTTCCTATTTTCTTTAGTATTAAAAGTCCCAATTTCTTCTATATAAAAATTATTCTTATGTTCCATATTATTCAAATTTTCACTCTTAATTTCCTCAATTTTAATTTCTTCAATATTATTTTCATTATAACAATTTTTCTAATTTTCTACTTCATCTATAATATAACTCATATTATTTCCATTACTTTTTTTTGTTTCAATTTCTTCAATGTAACCACAAATTTTATTACTCTCATTAAAGTTTTTCTTACAATTTTTCTCATTTTCAACTTCATCTATAATATAACTCATTTTATTTCCATTACTCTTTTTTGTTTCAATTCCTTCAATGTAATCACAAATTTATTACTCTCATTGAAATTACCTGAATTAATAGCGTTAAACGAAATGTTATTCAAAGAAATCGAAAATTCTTTTTTTTTGTTGTTATGCGTAATTGGAAAATGTATTTTTTTTTCAGGTCCTAATATGTTACAATGTTCAGCGAGAAAGTCGTTATGTAAAATTCCGTCTGCTGTTAATTGACAGTTGTCGTCCACAATTTGAAATTCGCATTTAATATTTTCCGATGTTAAAAATGTTCCTGAGCATTTACCTATAGTCTGACTTTGATCATGTATTGTTTGTAATATCGTATTTTCATTTCTTATTATTGGAATATCTTCATTAATTTTTTTTCTTCAATAAACTTATTTGAGCCCCAGTATGTACTAATAAAGTGACTTGTTTCCTGTTAGCTATGCCCAATGGCATAGTCACAAGGGGCTCGTACCAACGATTTTTTATTGGTACACCCACTTCCTTAAGTTTAGGGGATGAAAATTGGGTTTTTAATTCATCCCTCTTCCGTTTCCCTGATTTTCTTGGTAATGTTGACGAGCTGGACAAGTCAACTCTGTGTTTCCTTCTCTTTGGCACCATTCACAAATCGTTTCCATTTTAATAGTAGTAATTCGAGATGGAGTTGTTGTTTCTTCTGGTTTGTTGAAAGGACAATTTGATGCAATGTGTCCTGTATTTTTACACAAAATACATTCGGTTTGTTGCCAATTTGCTTCTCGTGGTGGTGCAGGTGGACGAGCAGAATTTTGGATACGTGGTGCTCTGCAATCCTTACTGATATGTCCTGCCCGGTCACAATTGAAACAGGATATTCTACTATTATTACTAACTCTATTGTCAGTATTAATTTTATTATTATTGTTATTATTATTACTACTATTATCATAAAAAATCCTGTTATTCCTATTATTAAAATTATTGTTATTATTATTATTATTCAGATGCCTATTGTTATTATAATTATTCCTATCGTTTGAATAATTATTGTTATTTATATTATCTATATTACTGTTACTACGAAAAATCCTACCTGAAGGATTTACTTGATTTTCCCTCGCATTATGTCGAACACTTGAACCCATTTTCTGGTTTTGTAAAATTTCTAGTAGTAATTGAGTTGGTCAAGACTGGTGTGTCCTCTTAGTTCCGTACATATTTTAGTCGGTCTCAGTAGGGAAACCTAATAGACTTCACTATTGTATCAGCAAAATTTGTGCAATTCTGAGCCAGTATGTATTGTTTTACTGTCTCAGACTGCAATCCCCTAATAAATGTTTTTCGCGATGTGTCTTCCGCGTCCTGTATTATTCCTTGAAAACCTTCTGGATACTTATATCTTGCAGATGTTTTAAAACAACACAGCTTTCTTTCGATTCAGTCACCAAACTGCTCGACTGATTCATCAGGGATTTGTGCACACTCTTCGATCTCTTTACGAAGTTGTGTTAAATCTTTATATGGGATACTGTTAAATTCTCTGAAATTTTGAACTGTTCTCTCTTGAAAAATATCAGCGGCTTTACCCCTAACAAATATCTAATGTAACTAATCATCTCCTCTGGACTATTCGTTTTACTTTTCTCAATTTTGAATATTTCCTTCCAATTTCCTAGTGGTCGAATTTATTGGGTAAACGTCAGGCTTAAAATTTCCTATAATTTGATCCTCTGTAGAAATATTTATCATTGCTACCAAAATTTTTCCATTTCTTACTGTATTTAAACTATTCCCTAAAAATATTCCATTGTCGAATTGTTTGGCTACACACAATACATCTCCCTCCTCTTCTACGGATAATTCAACAATTTTTTCAGTTCTAGCTGGTATAGAAATCTTATTTTTGGGTACGACTTGGCTTTTTTTATTAGTTGTTTTTGTTTCGTTTTCTACAAAATATAATGTTTCCTTTGAATTTAAAATCCTATTTTCTTGAATATTTTTATTATTAACGCTTTTTTCTTTTAATGATGTAATAATTGTGCCATTTTGAAATTCATTGTTGATTTCTCCAATATAATCTATACTACTGTTCTCAATTTCTTCGTTAAGATTTTTATTCTCAAAGTTACTATTATTTTTCATATTTTCAATAGTCTTAATGTTCCTATTTTCTTTAGTATTAAAAGTCCCAATTTCTTCTATATAAAAATTATTCTTATGGTCCATATTATTCAAATTTTCACTCTTAATTTCCTCAATTTTAATTTCTTCAATATTATTTTCATTATAACAATTTTTCTAATTTTCTACTTCATCTATAATATAACTCATATTATTTCCATTACTTTTTTTTGTTTCAATTTCTTCAATGTAACCACAAATTTTATTACTCTCATTAAAGTTTTTCTTACAATTTTTCTCATTTTCAACTTCATCTATAATATAACTCATTTTATTTCCATTACTCTTTTTTGTTTCAATTCCTTCAATGTAATCACAAATTTATTACTCTCATTGAAATTACCTGAATTAATAGCGTTAAACGAAATGTTATTCAAAGAAATCGAAAATTCTTTTTTTTTGTTGTTATGCGTAATTGGAAAATGTATTTTTTTTTCAGGTCCTAATATGTTACAATGTTCAGCGAGAAAGTCGTTATGTAAAATTCCGTCTGCTGTTAATTGACAGTTGTCGTCCACAATTTGAAATTCGCATTTAATATTTTCCGATGTTAAAAATGTTCCTGAGCATTTACCTATAGTCTGACTTTGATCATGTATTGTTTGTAATATCGTATTTTCATTTCTTATTATTGGAATATCTTCATTAATTTTTTTTCTTCAATAAACTTATTTGAGCCCCAGTATGTACTAATAAAGTGACTTGTTTCCTGTTAGCTATGCCCAATGGCATAGTCACAAGGGGCTCGTACCAACGATTTTTTATTGGTACACCCACTTCCTTAAGTTTAGGGGATGAAAATTGGGTTTTTAATTCATCCCTCTTCCGTTTCCCTGATTTTCTTGGTAATGTTGACGAGCTGGACAAGTCAACTCTGTGTTTCCTTCTCTTTGGCACCATTCACAAATCGTTTCCATTTTAATAGTAGTAATTCGAGATGGAGTTGTTGTTTCTTCTGGTTTGTTGAAAGGACAATTTGATGCAATGTGTCCTGTATTTTTACACAAAATACATTCGGTTTGTTGCCAATTTGCTTCTCGTGGTGGTGCAGGTGGACGAGCAGAATTTTGGATACGTGGTGCTCTGCAATCCTTACTGATATGTCCTGCCCGGTCACAATTGAAACAGGATATTCTACTATTATTACTAACTCTATTGTCAGTATTAATTTTATTATTATTGTTATTATTATTACTACTATTATCATAAAAAATCCTGTTATTCCTATTATTAAAATTATTGTTATTATTATTATTATTCAGATGCCTATTGTTATTATAATTATTCCTATCGTTTGAATAATTATTGTTATTTATATTATCTATATTACTGTTACTACGAAAAATCCTACCTGAAGGATTTACTTGATTTTCCCTCGCATTATGTCGAACACTTGAACCCATTTTCTGGTTTTGTAAAATTTCTAGTAGTAATTGAGTTGGTCAAGACTGGTGTGTCCTCTTAGTTACGTACATATTTTAGTCGGTCTCAGTAGGGAAACCTAATAGACTTCACTATTGTATCAGCAAAATTTGTGCAATTCTGAGCCAGTATGTATTGTTTTACTGTCTCAGACTGCAATCCCCTAATAAATGTTTTTCGCGCTGTGTCTTCCGCGTCCTGTATTATTCCTTGAAAACCTTCTGGTACCTTATATCTTGCAGATGTTTTAAAACAACACAGCTTTCTTTCGATTCAGTCACCAAACTGCTCGACTGATTCATCAGGGATTTGTGCACACTCTTCGATCTCTTTACGAAGTTGTGTTAAATCTTTATATGGGATACTTTTAAATTCTCTGAAATTTTGAACTGTTCTCTCTTGAAAAATATCAGCGGCTTTACCCCTTAACTTCCCCCTGATAAGTTGGTTCAAAACCGAACTTCTGTCTCGTTCCTCGGTCCTAAAATATGCTTCGTGAGCTAGTGAAACGAAATTCTGTAATTCCAGAATAAGTCTGTCTCCTTCACCTGAGAAGAATGGTACACCTTGAAAAAATGTCTTATATGTCCGTTCTAGTGGCATTGTAATGTTTTGAGCATTTCCAGAAATTCCCAAATCATACGTTTCATCAATATTTAACATGTTTGACCGTCTTTTAAAAATATCTGGTGTATTACCCAGATTTAATTGGTTAATCCCCGATTCAGGGTTTCTGAAAATGTCGTCCTGGTTTGTAATAGTGTTGGTGCGAGGTATTGCACCTCTCGAGTTTGTAGTATTATTTAAATTCATTGTATTCCGTACTGGTGAATTGTCCTGGTCAATGACGTCGTCAGCGTTGCCAGGTCCAAAATTTTTATATCGTCATTTTTTTAACATGAAAACCGTCAAAATCATCATCTGTGTAAAATCACAAGAGATGTCGCTGCAAACTTTGATTTTCATAAGTGTATATAAATTAAAGCGATTTAAGCTTCTAAGATATGTAAAATGCGACATAATAGTCAAAGCAGGACACGAAAAAGAGTTAAACATGTTATTGATTTATTTATTTAATATAAAAAATAATTATTGAGAAAGTAACAAAAATAAAATTTTATAATTCAATACTGTAAATTAAATTATTTAGTACTTTTTTTATACTTTCTAAAGGGTATTTTGTTTAGTAAGTATATTATTTAAAAATAATAATTCATAATGTTCATATTTAATATACATTATTATCACAACGTTAAATAGCTTTTATTTTTATTTATTTTTCGCATAAATATTATTATTGAACTTTTTTAATACTAAATTATTTATTTCTAAATTGTAGCATGAACAATTATGCATTTTTAAATAATCCTTACTAAATAAAATATCCTTTAGAGCATCAACTTCTAAACGATTACGTTGTTTTGTTTTATTTAAATTGATTTGGGAAAATAGTCTTTCAACGTTTGCGGATGAGTTCGGTAAACTTATAATATTAAATATAAATTTTCCCATTTAAGTGGGAATTATAATAGACTTTGCAAAACTTTGGAAAAATATGACAGCCGGGCGATTGTACTGGAGCCCATACAAATGATTATAATTTACTTCAAGCAAATTTCGTTAACTTTTTAAAACTTTTCGTTGAATTTCGAAAACTTTTGTTGGTGCGCTCTGAATCGCAAAAAACTTTGAAACTTGGCAATAAGACACTTTAAACAAAGTATATTTTTTTGAAATTTTTGAAATTTTTAAAATGTAAAATTATTAAAATTATTTAACATAATACAAATGGCAAACAATAATTTTTTGAAATATTTGTTTTGTAAAATAAATATTTTTGAATTTTGAAAAAATTTTCTTCGGGATAGTTATAATAGACTTTGCAAAACTTTGAAACTTGGAAAAACTTTCGATACAATTTTTCCAAATTTCAAAGTTTTGCAAAGTCTATTATAACTAGCCCTTAAGGAAAAAGCGATTGAATTATAAAACGCACAATAAACGCATCGTTTGTTTTAAGATCAATAAACGTAAACGCAGCGTTTCCTATACTGAAATTTACATTTGAACCGCATAAAAAATTGATGTATGTATTTGATGATTGGAAATGTATGTATTTAATGACTTTAAATGAAAATCGTCAGCTTTGTTCTGCGCTGTAACTCTAAATCGTCAAATCGTAATAAGAGTTCAAAATCGTCACATTTGGCAACGCTGGACGTCGTACGATACCACCGACTGCACCTTCTAGCTGAGAATCACTACTTTCATCTGATTTGTTTGGTACAAAAGTCACCGAAGGTCTAGGTTTGTGTTGGTTTGCTGAAGTCGACCTAGGAGTAGATTCTACTAAAGAATTTCCGTCAAACGTAATGTCTGCGTTTACCGAAAATCCTCCGACTCTTTGTTGCCAATTAGAAAGTACCAAACTGTCTTTCAGGTTCGCTCTTTGACCACTAGTTACCGGTGCCATAAAAAATTTAATTAAAAACCAGAACTAATCTTAATAAATTACTACTTATACTTTTTGTATAAGCATAATTTATACTACCAATAAATGTAAACATATAAAACTAAATCCCGAAATGTTTACAATTTGAAACTTAGAAAGTACCAAACTGTCTTTCAGGTTCGCTCTTTGACCACTAGTTACCGGTGCCATAAAAAATTTAATTAAAAACCAGAACTAATCTGAATAAATTACTACTTATACCTTTTGTATAAGCATAATTTATACTACCAATAAATGTAAACATATAAAACTAAATCCCGAAATGTTTACAATTTGAAACTCACTTATTTATTCTAAATTTATTATATATAACCGTTAATCGAATAAAAATGCGATTCCTCGTAATGATAACCCGAACAAAAACTACAAATTCACAATAAAACTACAAAATGCTAACAATTAAACTACCAAATTATATAATAACACCTACAAAAATGTAAAAAAACTACTAAACTACAAAATTCTAACAAATAAACTATCAAATTCTAATTTTAGAATAACAAATGTAAAATTTAAAAACAACACAAATTACTAAAAAAAATCTTAAAAATAACTACTAAATTTATGAATAACACCCATAAAATTTAAAATGACCACAATATAGTAAAAAAAACCTCAAATTTCCAGAAGAAATTAAATATACCAAAAAGAATTGATAAAACCTAATTCTAGTCTTTCCATTAAAGCAAATTTAACAAATGAGCTAATAAAAATTAATTCAGTATTAATTCCCCAGAATTTGCCAAAACTACTTATTAAAATTAAAACTGCATATATAAAAAAAATTGAAGACAGGGTTCAATATTAAAATTGCAATATTTGCAAAAACAATTTATAAATGTTTAAATAAATTTATAATGAGTTTGTAATTAGTTTTTTTTTTTTCTAAAACATAAAAAATTATTTGGAGTAAATTATAAAATTTCAAAAAAATCTGTCAAAAGCAAAAGGGTTAGTGATAAGCTCTGTGAAAATAATTAAAATACAATATTCCAAATTGGTAAAAAATAACAATTGTTTAATTTGTGAAATTTTAAATACCTACAAGATCGAAGATTTGTTGAATTATTGAACATAAGATCATCTAAGGTAACAAATTTTATTATTAAAAATAAATAAGTACCTGGAAAAAGAAGGTAAAAAGCAAGGGGGTGAAAGATTACATCAGCATTTATATCAGCTGATTCAATAAAATCACACACTTTAAAAAGATATCAACTAAGAATTAAATTATTTTATGTACCAACTAATATTCTAAAATAAAGCTCTTATCCTCTAATATTGTAACTTTGAATAATTATAACTTAAAATCAAAAGAGATTGCATAACGCTAGGAGCAAAGCTAAAACCGGTAGAGGACACGTAATAAAAGCAAAGATTGAAACCACATATAATTTCATTTATTTATTTAAATTTGCATAGCGTTTGGCATAGAAAATATAAATAAAAAGTATAACAACAAAAATAGAATAAAATCATAAAAATGTCGAATGAATCTGAATCTGAAAAAAGAATTTTAAAAGCAATTATGGGGGTAAAAGATGAAATAAAGAAAATTGATGAGAAGCTAGATATTACTTTGGTACAGTTTAGAAAAGAAATAGATAAAATCAAAGAAAAACAAGTTAAATTAGAAAAGAGAGTAATTCAAAATGAAAAAGTTAACAAGCAAAACAATATATTGATATTCAACTTAGAAGAAAATGAAACCACAATTGATGAATTAGATACGTTAATATTAAATATCATTAACCACACGATTGGTGTTGAATTTTCTTCAGCAGAAATAAACTTTCTTTATCGAGTTGGTAAAAAGAATGAAAAAACAAGACCAATTCTATTAGGAATAACAACCAAAAGAAAAAAGTGTAACATACTCAATTTTTATTGTTATGTTAGCTGAAGATAAGTCCGGAGGAGAAGTGTTCGGAAGCTGAGAGCGTTGGGCGCCAGGTCTGAGTGACCTAGCCACAATCACTAAAATGGAACGAGACCAAGAATTAATTTAAAAAAAAAAACTACTTCTCTTTTAGGTACTCTCAGCCTCCAGGATCATTGGGATTTCCTCCTTGTTGCCGGCTTAGCAAAGTCTTTGGGGCGTGGGTCGACCAATGATCCTACTAATCACCATATTGTCGGACTAGGTAACTCTTCAATCCAAAAACAATTGTTACATAATAACAATGGAATTGGATCGAAGAGCCACACGGAAAAGGAACATTCTGACTACGCTGGCTCACCAATAATACCTCCTAGCCAGCCATGATCACTAAAGCACACAATAACAAAAAAAATCCTCAGGAAAACACCAAAAAAAATCTCGACACACAAAAAAAAATTCCACCCAACGATGTCCACAGGAAGAAGAAAAAAAAATGGCACTAAATAAGAAAATAAATAAATAATTACACAAACACCAATATTTCCATTTATAAATTTAACCAAAATTTTATTTATTTTTATAATATAAAAAAAAAATTCTTTTTAAATTAATTAAATTTTGCTAACAAATAAGAGACAATTGACAGCGGTTTCATTAATTGGTTGGGTTTTTTTTTCTGAACTGTCACTGTCTGATTGATATATATATATACCCGCCAAACATTGCGTAACGGAAACGTAAAGTTTTCCGAGTCTAATTCCTTCTAAGGTCTTGGAAAATGTTACGTTTTGGCGTAACAGAATTGATATGCAACTGTTACATTCCTTATATGAGAAGTGACACTATTTTTCGTTACGATAAGTTCTCGCAAAAGCGTAATGTTTCTGTACAGTTTAGGTGTAATGTTTTCGTACTATTTAAGTGTAATGTTTTCGTACAGTTTAGGTGTAATGTATTCGTACATATTTAGCGTAACTTATGCGTACTGTTTATGTGTAACGTATACGTACAAATTTAGCGCAATTTTTTCGTACTGATTTAATGTAGCGTATTCGTATTTATTTAATAATTAAAAAACAAATTAGTTATTTTAATAATATATTTCCAAACAAAAATAAATAAATTCATATTTATTAATATATAAAAATAAAAAAAAATAATGAATAAAAAAATTGTAACTTTTTACAAAAAATTTCGTAACTTTTTAGGCGTTCGTAAACTTAACATTTCCGTATAGAATTTAGCGTACACTTGAAATAGTAGAAAAAAAAGTTTACATTAACATTACATTTTCATTCGGAATTTAGCGTATACAATTTATGTGTACGCCAACGTTACATTTTGGTTAAGAAATTTTCGTAACTTTTTAGGCGTTCGTAAACTTAACATTTCCGTAAGGAATTTAGCGTACACTTGAAATAGTAGAAAAAAAACTTTACGTTAACATTACATTTTCGTTCAGAATTTAGAGTATACTTTTAAAAGCTTGGCGGGTATATGTATAATTGATATATTTAGGGCACTGCATTGAAAAAAAAAATACTAACAAAATTACAAATCCAACATACCTTTTGAAATTTTACCAGCGGTTACGTGGCTGCCCCGACATGTCTGGACCATACACGAACCCTGAAAACGCGACTATAATTCTTCAATAGTAATTATATATATATATATATATAAATATATTTGATACAAAAACCATTAATTACAAATTTAATAAATAACAACTACGCTACACAATTTTTAATACAAAAAAAAATCCAAAACTTTAATTTGACCCAAAAAAATTAATAATGACAAAAAAAAACACAGGAATTCCCATGATGACCGCTTCCAGACAGGACTGCTGACGATGACAAAACTCGACTACTCTGGAACCAGGACTCGACGCAGGAACACAGGGCACAACAAACAGGAACAATTAACAACGACGACGATTATGCGCGCGCGCTGGTCACTTATATTAATTTCTTTTTCTCCGGATGAGAGTATTCCACTATCAAATTTTCTCCCATAAAGGACTACCGAATTATATTTACTTTAATGTATATCCTTTTTTTTTTCTTCACTATTTTTAGGTTTTAACTGAATTTTTTTTTTTGCTTTTATGAATTTTAAAACTATGGAGGAAATTTTTTTTTTTTCCTTCTAATTTTTAACAATTCACTACACTTATAAATTTCTTCTCTTTCTAATGGTTAAACCTTTTTATTTTCTTCTCAAAATTTCTTTATTTTTTTCTTAAAATATTTTTTCTTCTTTACTTCACTATCTTATTTCCAACATTATTAAGAATGGTTTTGTTTTTTTTTCTATTTTTCAGTTATCACCAAAAAAACATACAAAAAAAAATACAATTTTCGATACAAAAAAAATTACAACCAAATTGTGTCCAGCGCGACTGTCGAAACCTGAATCCCCGAATCTTGACTTTTTCCGACACATCATCCCATTTTTTTCTGCCCTTCATTCGACCCCAGGTCAAATGAAGAGCATCTATTGTATTGGGTCGGAAAAAGTCAACTCACCACCACCACAGCGACATCTGGTACTAAATAAATAAATACTTAACGAAACAACACCAACATATGGAAATAAAAATATTCGACAATTTAAGTTGACATGACATAACACAAAAAAAATAACAAACCCAGCATGGCCGGCGATATTTGGCAGGTAAATCATTGTTGTTTATTATTTTTCTTTATAATTATATTTTAATTTACTTTTATGTTTTTAGGTGTGTTTGTAAAAATAAATTTGGGGTGTCACAAAACAGGCTTGATTCTGAGGCATTCCCATCAGAACAAGTCTGAACCCACCCAGCATTATTGAGGTGTATCTACGCTGTTTTAGGTAGCAGTAATATAAACAATTTTGTTTTGTGTTTTTTTTTTTTCCAAAATTTTACTTAAACTATTCCCAACCCCAATAATTTAAACCTAACCTAATAATAAATTAACAATTAAGTGTATAATAACCAACTCACTATAACTAACAATTTAAATAACAACTAAAGGTAAATAACAAACAAAAAAATGTTAACCCTACTAAATAAATAACACTAAGAGAAAAATTATAACAAAAACTACCTAATAATAAATACTACTAATCTAACTAACACTTAATTGTAAATAAACTATCACTAAACCTACAACTAAATATAATAATAAATAACAAAAAAAAATTTTTAAAATATCACAGATGTTGTTGTAATATAAAAAAAATTCCTTTCTCATTTTTAGCTCAACGTGGGGCTGTCCCACACCCTGAGTAGTCTCATGCTCTATCTACTGAGCTAGCCGGGCAATAAGGTAAACAAATTTTTTTTTTTTCGTCGTTTTCTTATAAAAACTAATTTAATTATTCCCTCCAATTTTTTTGGCTCGGCCTCTGACTCAGCTGAAATTCTCGAATTCCTCGATAATATGGCGGAATACGATGCGCGAGTTGCCAGAGGCCCCCCAATTCCCACAACCGCAGACACACTTGTGGCAGCTACAGCCGTCCTGCCTTTTTGAGGTGGATTTACGGACAGAACAAGGCCCTCCACTGGGTATTGGTCACCACGAGCTGGTGCTTCCTCCCTGAAAGTGAATGCCGGTAACGGTAGTCCCTTCCCAGATCCTATGAACTGGATCGGACTATTACCCTGTTCCGGCAATCTCACACTAAATTCCTCATCCTCACTTTCAGCTCGATCCCGTCTAGGTCCATACCCAGTGGACGGATGGGAATTTGCTGGCGCTTGCGGCAGTGGCGTAGGTGGTAAATCATCATACCGGACAGCAGTTTGAATTTGATGCCGGGGCTGTGGTATTGATGGCGCGATTTGCTGCCTAGCGAGCAACTCCCGCAGCTCATTGATCTGCCGATGTTGGTCCGCAATCACTTTCCACATCTCATGCTCCCATCTCATGTAATACTCTTCTTCCTCTGACCAACCCGGATCTAACATACTTCTAAAGGTATTTAAATTTTCTTTTTTTTTTCTAACATTAATTTTTCAATTATCTACTATATATTTTTGCTTATTCAGCGGCGGTGATGACTACTAAATACTCTACGACCTATTCTACAAATACTATTACAATAAACTAATACTAACACTAATAATAAATAACACTAATAAATAATTATCAAAATAATAATAAAAAAAAACTTAAATAAATAATATACAAAACTATGTAAGCTAACCCTAGCATAAATAAACAACAAAAAAAATAATAATGTAAACCCGACTTCACCAAAAAAAAATTAATAAATAACAATCAGTGTATAAGGAACGAAATATTGTAATTATAAATAACAGAAAAACTTTGTAAATATAAATAACAAAAATTGTAAATAATAAATACCACAAAATTTGTAAATATAAATAACAAAGAAAAATCTGTACATATAATAACACTGATTGTAAAATTTTACTAATACTACAAAAAAAAATATAACTAGATATACCATAATACAACTACTTCACGACACCATTTAATAAATACAAAAAAAAATTATAACTAAAAAAAATTGTAAATTAAATAAATAAATGTAATTAACTAACACTACACTAATAAATAACAACTATTGTAAATTTCAATAAATAATTAATAAAAATAAAAAATCTCTACATCTACCTTAATCTATTCAAAAAAAAAATAAATAAATAAATAAACCTAACACCAAAAAAAATCCTGCACCAACTACACTAACTACACTGCCCCGAAATAAGCAACAACCCACTATAATCTCTAATTGATTTATTCTACTACAAAAAAAAAATTTCTAATACTTTTCAGGCCGCTGGGTACAGACTACTCCTACTTTAGAATCAGCTGATATTTGTGAACCGAATAATAAGTTTTTTTTTTCTGTTAATAACAAAAACTTTGTGTGGAGCCGATTTTAATTTTTTTCTTTTAATTTAATTTCAATAATTTAATTTAATAATTTTTTCCAATTTTTATTTTATATAATTAATTATTTTATAAATTATAACAATTTTAATTTAATAATTATTTTAAATAATTTAATTTTTTGGAAAGTTGATTAATTCAATAAATATTTTACTAACAAAATAATTCAATTTTCTTTTTTGTTTTATAAATAAAAATTTGCTTTTAAATTTCTATTTAAATTTTGGTTCTACTTTCTGACAAATTAAGTGAACCATCGCAGCCAGAATTTTTATAGGAAAAGGGAACAAGGCGACTAGGAACTGGACCAAGGATTAATAGGCAGAGGATATGGGGGAAACTCCTGTCTTAGCATTCCTTCCTCAAGCTTCACTTCAAAAAAAATTTTTGAAACAAAAAAAAACAAACAAACAAATACTAACAAAGGTCCGAAGGTGTAATTAAGGACTACCTTAATTACCAATCAACTCCGGACAATAAATAATAACCTAAGGACTGGTAGGAATTACCCTGGACCACCAAGGTAACCAGTCAACTACCAGTCGAACACACACTCATGAATAAATATTTACAAAAAAAAAAAATTTTAAGTAATTTTTTTTTTTCTCCTAATGAAGCCGTCGGAAGGAATGGAAGCCAAAAGGGGATTTAATGACGACAATATGGCAATCTCACCAACTCCATCCGAACCCATCTCCAGCAAAACAAGTAGACGATGGAGTTGCAATTTTTTTTTCGGGTGACCAACGTCACACCACCACCAATAAATTTTAAAATTTTTTTTTTCACCAGAATTTGTTCACCAATTGGTACATCTTCTAAGCCACTAGTTTTGGGCGCCAATTGTAACATACTCAATTTTTATTGTTATGTTAGCTGAAGATAAGTCCGGAGGAGAAGTGTTCGGAAGCTGAGAGCGTTGGGCGCCAGGTCTGAGTGACCTAGCCACAATCACTAAAATGGAACGAGACCAAGAATTAATTTTTAAAAAAAAACTACTTCTCTTTTAGGTACTCTCAGCCTCCAGGATCATTGGGATTTCCTCCTTGTTGCCGGCTTAGCAAAGTCTTTGGGGCGTGGGTCGACCAATGATCCTACTAATCACCATATTGTCGGACTAGGTAACTCTTCAATCCAAAAACAATTGTTACATAATAACAATGGAATTGGATCGAAGAGCCACACGGAAAAGGAACATTCTGACTACGCTGGCTCACCAATAATACCTCCTAGCCAGCCATGATCACTAATGCACACAATAACAAAAAAAATCCTCAGGAAAACACCAAAAAAAATCTCGACACAAAAAAAAATTCCACCCAACGATGTCCACAGGAAGAAGAAAAAAAAATGGCACTAAATAAGAAAATAAATAAATAATTACACAAACACCAATATTTCCATTTAGAAAATTAACCAAAATTTTATTTATTTTTATAATATAAAAAAAAATTCTTTTTAAATCAATTAAATTTTGCTAACTAATAAGAGACAATTGACAGCGGTTTTATTAATTGGTTGGTTTTTTTTTTTCTGAACTGTCACTGTCTGATTGATATATATATATATATGTATAATTGATATATTTAGGGCACTGCATTGAAAAAAAAAATACTAACAAAATTACAAATTCAACATACCTTTTGAAATTTTACCAGCGGTTACGTGGCTGCCCCGACATGTCTGGACCATACACGAACCCTGAAAACGCGACTATAATTCTTCAATAGTAATTATATATATATATATATATATATATATAAATATATTTGATACAAAAACCATTAATTACAAATTTAATAAATAACAACTACGCTACACAATTTTTAATACAAAAAAAAATCCAAAACTTTAATTTGACCCAAAAAAATTAATAATGACAAAAAAAAAACACAGGAATTCCCACGATGACCGCTTCCAGACAGGACTGCTGACGATGACAAAACTCGACTACTCTGGAACCAGGACTCGACGCAGGAACACAGGACACAACAAACAGGAACAATTAACAACGACGACAATTATGCGCGCGCGCTGGACACTTATATTAATTTCTTTTTCTCCGGATGAGAGTATTCCACTATCAAATTTTCTCCCATAAAGGACTACCGAATTATATTTACTTTAATGTATATCCTTTTTTTTTTCTTCACTATTTTTAGGTTTTAACTGAATTTTTTTTTTTGCTTTTATGAATTTTAAAATTATGGAGGAAATTTTTTTTTTTTCCTTCTAATTTTTAACAATTCACTACACTTATAAATTTCTTCTCTTTCTAATGGTTAAACCTTTTTATTTTCTTCTCAAAATTTCTTTATTTTTTTCTTAAAATATTTTTTTCTTCTTTACTTCACTATCTT
The DNA here is from genome assembly GCA_949752835.1 of Empis stercorea. Taxonomy (NCBI): domain Eukaryota; kingdom Metazoa; phylum Arthropoda; class Insecta; order Diptera; family Empididae; genus Empis; species Empis stercorea. Next base: position 33,933,213 of record OX457089.1, read on the forward strand.
ATTTCCAACATTATTAAGAATGGTTTTGTTTTTTTTCTATTTTTCAGTTATCACCAAAAAAACATACAAAAAACAATACAATTTTCGATACAAAAAAAAATTACAACCAAATTGTGTCCAGCGCGACCGTCGAAACCTGAATCCCCGAATCTTGACTTTTTCCGACACATCATCCCATTTTTTTCTGCCCTTCATTCGACCCCAGGTCAAATGAAGAGCATCTATTGTATTGGGTCGGAAAAAGTCAACTCACCACCACCACAGCGACATCTGGTACTAAATAAATAAATACTTAACGAAACAACACCAACATATAGAAATAAAAATATTCGACAATTTAAGTTGACATGACATAACACAAAAAAAATAACAAACCCAGCATGGCCGGCGATATTTGGCAGGTAAATCATTGTTGTTTATTATTTTTCTTTATAATTAAATTTTAATTTACTTTTATGTTTTTAGGTGTGTTTGTAAAAATAAATTTGGGGTGTCACAAAAGGATTTAATTATGGGCAATAAATTTAAACTTAAAGATCTCCAAAATAAAATTTTATTATTGATTTACCAAGAGAAATCGCAGACAAAAGAAAACAACTTCACATCTGCTTTAAAAGGTCTTAAAGATGATGGAATAGACGCAAAAAATATCGGTGAGAATATAATCACTCAGAATAAAATTTTGTCAAACGAAGAAATAGTAGAAGTAATTAATAGCCAAGAAAACAAAAAGAGAAACAGATCCGACACAGATGATAAATCCTTTAATGAAATTAATAAACCTAGTTCTTCAAATAGAAACATGAATTTTCACCCAGATAAAAAACATCGTCAAGGGCTAGCTTCTATTTCACCTAGTAAATCGAAAAATACGATGAATTCTTTTTTAGGCTAAAGAAAAACGTAGCTACAGAGTCAGCTCACAAAAATATTACAAAACCCGGAAATGCAAAAATTGACAACGAATACGATATTACGAATAGGATTTCCCCAACCCGGTTGGCTACCGTGAGGAAAAAAAGCCAAAACCCCCCAAATACAAATAATACAATATCACAAGCTAAACAGTCTTCTGATAATTTCATAAAGTTAAAAGATAAAAATATTAAACCAATTAAGTCAAAACATGGTAGAATAATAAATACCTGCAAAAAAGCGAAGAGCAAAAACAGATTTTTAAATATTTGTACTTATAACTGCAGATCACTATCATCAGAATACAAACTTACAGAACTAGAAAATGCACTCCAATACATAAAATGGGATATTATTGGTATATCTGAAACAAAAATTTTTGGTGAAATTATAATTGAACAACAAAATGGTAATGTTTTTGCATACAAAGGAGAAACAAAAGGTTTAAATGGTGTGGGATTTCTAGTACACAATCGATGGAGAAACAACATTATTGAAATTGATTTATTTAGTGAAAGAATTATAGCGCTTAAATTAGAAATTAAAACCCAAAAAATAACTATTATCCAAGTATATGCACCTACTTCAGTAGCATCCGATCAAATCATAGATAAGTTTTATTTAGACCTTGGTAATATTATCGCGAAACATAAATCTTGCACTACAATTATAATGGGCGATTTTAACGCAAAAATCGGCCAAAGAAACTTAGGCGAAGAAAGAATTATTGGTGAATATGGTTATGGTACTAGAAACGATAGAGGTGATAGGCTTGTACAATGGTTGTGGCAACAAAATATAACAGTTGGAAATACGTTATTTAATAAGAAACCTAAAAATAAATGGACATGGGCAGCTCCTGATGGTGTAAGAAACGAAATAGATTTCATAATGTCAAACAACGCAAAGATTTTTAAGGACGTGTCTGTTTTAAATAATTTTAAATTTGACTCTGACCACAGACTTGTACGCGCCAAATTTGAATTAAACCACACAACAAAAAATTCGCATACTTCGAAAAAATCAAGAACTATTCCGATAAATCTTACAGAAGCTTAAAGAAAAAATTATAAATCATTGTTGAAAGAAAAAATTGACCTCATTAACACGAACTTACCAGTACAAGAAAAATATAATGAACTTGAAAAAGCCATAATAACGTCAGCAAAAAATACTATAGTAAAATATAAAAGTAATAAAAATGAAAAAATAACTAGCCAAACAAAACTTCTAATTGAAGAAAGAGAAACTCTTCGAAATACTAATTATAGAACACACGACCAAAACATAAGACTGAAATATTTAAAGAAAATTATTAAAAAACAAATTAAAAAAGATATTAAAAGCTACAATGATAGAAATCTAGTACAAATAATAGAAAACACAAAATCCATTAAAAAAGCAAAAAGCATCCTGTCAACAGGCAAACACTGGATACCAAATTTACATACAAATAGTCAAATAATTAAGAATAGAATTGAAATCAATAAAGAAGCTACGACATTCTTTAAAAATCTATATTCATCGAAATTACCAGAAGAAATAAGAAATGAACAATTATTATCAACAACTGAAAATATTCCCTTATTTTTATGTTCAGAAATAGAAAAATCTATAGACGAGTTTAAAAATGAAAAATCAGCGGGTAGTGATGGTATATGGGCTGAAATGCTAAAATTAGCCAAAGATTACATAACACCAACTCTTATAAATTTATTTAACGAAATCATAATTTCTGAAGTAATTCCTACCCAATGGTCTAAATCTTCAATTATTTTATTACGTAAAAAAGGAAATAAAAATGACGTAAATAATTACCGGCCAATCAGTCTTATTTCGACAATATATAAAGTTTTTTCAAAATGTATTTCAAGAAGACTCAAAAAACCACTAAATGAAAGTCAACCCAGAGACCAAGCTGGTTTTCGTGCTGGGTTTTCCGCAACCGATCATCTGCAAGTTATGAACCAACTGATAGAGAAATATAAAGAATACCAAATGAAAATTTATTTTGCTTTCATGGATTTTAGAAAGGCTTTCGAACTGTCGAGCATAACGCAATATGGAATGCTTTGGAAGAACAAGGTATTAATGATAAATACATCAGAATAATCCAGTCCTTATATAACAACTGTGAAGCCACTATCATGCTTGAATCAAATGGTGATCCTTTTAAGATTCAAAGAGGTGTAAAACAGGGTGATCCACTATCAGCAGCATTATTCATAGCAGTTTTAGAATCAATATTTAAATCCCTCAATTGGGAAAATAAGGGTATTTGTATTGATGGTGAAAATCTAACTAACCTGACGATATAACATTAATATCAGAAAACCATATAGAACTGCAAAATATGATAACTGAACTGAAGCAAAAATGCGCGATTATTGGACTAGAATTAAATCAAGACAAAACGAAACTAATGACAAATGGTAATAACAAATTTGATATAATAATCGACTCAGAAAAATTAGAATATGTTGATAATTACGTTTTTCTTGGCCAAAACTTATCGTTTGAAAAGAAAAGTGAAAAAAAATTGAACGAAGAATAACCTGTGCATGGAATAAGTTTCGAAATGTAAAAGAATTATTGGATGCAAACACAGATATGAGAAGCAAAAAATATATAATCGATGCAGCAGTACTTCCAACTTTAACGTATGGAGCACAAACATGGGGATGTACAGAAAACGAGAAAAAGAAACTTCAGGTCTGCCAGCGATCAATGGAAATCCAAAGAATTAAAATGGAACTGGGCGGGGCATGTGTGCAGAGCTAAAGACAATAGATGGACGCAACGACTGACATATTGGATTCCTAGAAACAGAAAAAGAAGAACAGGTCGGCAACTCAGAAGATGGCGTGGTGAACTTACACAACTTCGACAATATGTGGATGAGGACAGCCCAAAACAAACTCGAATGGAAGACAAAGGGGGAGGCTTTTACTCAATTACCATGAATTTTTATTGAATTTTGAATTTGAATTTGCTTTGTATTTATATGTAATTAAGTATTTATAAGCTCATAATAATAATAATAAAATTTTTATTTAATACATTTATTATTTATTATTTAAAAAAAAAACATTTGTTTTTTATTTATTTATTCGTAGTCTTGTAATATATAAACTAATTTATTGCATATTATACAATTGGTTAATTTATCTGCGTAGACTGGTAGGCGGCATTTTCTCCACTTATGGTACCATGCTTGACAAACATGGCCATAGCCGGTTGACCAGACGATGGTGTTGGCTCTAAACCTTGGCATTTGATGAATTTTTGCGTTGCTTTGATGCTTTTCTTTTGTTTTGGTTTCGCTGTTTTCTCTTTAGTTCCTTTAGCTCCTCCTTGAAAATCTGCTCCTGCTCTTTGTGCACCCTAATTTCAAGATACGGTGGAGATTTTTTATCTCCTCTCTCCTTCTTGCTGCTTCTCCTCTTTTTGACTGCTTTTTCTTCTCTACGATGTTAGTTTCCACTCTACTCTGCTTTCGTTTTCTGTATTCTTCCAAGGATATCGGTTGGGGTCCAAGTCGAGGATCAGTTTTTATAATTTATTCGAGTGACTTTCTTGATGTCATCTGTTTTTCCTAGAAAAGAAAATTTTTTCATATAGTAAGACAAAAATAAATAATTTGCCCGTATACCACCTCAGGCGAAAAGCCTGTTGAGGTTCTGAATATCCAAAAAAAATTTTGTACCCCAAATACTTTACTTTGGAACGTAATCCAAAGTTAGGTCACGGCACCAAATGTTGTGTTCCCTATTACTTTGTTCCTTGTAGGTAATTATATTTACCTATAGTGGCCTCGTCTTCTTTAAAATAAAAAATATTATTATTTTATTGAATTCAACCTACTAGTAATACTTTTTTACTAGTCTACTAATAATACCTTTGGTATTATTGAATCTGGTTGTTTGATTTCAATTAACCTGGAATACCAATTGTCCACAACTTATACTCTAATTTTTTGCCGATTATGCTATTTTTAAATCAATATTAATAATAATTGATTTTATTAATTAACGATATTGTGCAACCAGGTACTTTGTTATTGTTTCATATCAATATGGATTAAAAACGCTGATCCTGTACAATGTTTTTTATTATTTTTACTTTTATATATGAATCATAAATATATTCATATATATTTCATTTATTATTATTATTTCATTGTTTACATTCGCGCATAGTATTTTATGTGCATGCAACTATTTGCTGATGCGACAGTTTAATATATTTATTATTTTATGGTTGCTATTTGTAAACATATGAATGAATATTTAAAAACAACATTGTGAAGGTGAATTTTACTATACTATTTTACTATTACTATAATTTTATCAGTGACTATTTGTAAACAATAACAAAGTTTGTTGCACAACAAATCGATATATTCCCTAAATGATTTTTTTAACGTTTCGATCGAAATTTTTAACGTCAAATATTTGTTTACGTTATTGTAAAATTCATAATTTATTCATACAAACTAATAAATAAAATATAATTTCAAAATAAGAATATATCTATGATTGATTAATCAACAATGTAATTATTATTTGACTTTTTTACGAATGACAACAAAAATCACAATTAACAGCTGATTTATTTGTGAAGATAGCAAATTTTTAAGGTTACAAGACAAGGGCAATTCTGTTTAACGTTTACGATCGTTTTCTAGAATTGAACCTTTATAAACGAACGTAAATCAAATTCGATTCGAATTGAAAAACGTTACGTTTTCAGGAATACTCGTGCTGGGCGCTGTCAAAAAAAATTCATCCCATCCCAACAAAACTCTGATTTTCTATAAATTGCAAACTTTCATAACCCATAAAGTTCGAAAAATTTACAAAAAAAACGCGTCCAACGCAGGACTTTGACAACTAAATTTCCTTTTTTTTGGAAATCCTCATGGAATCTTTCAATGAAAAATTAATAAATTTTTATTAATTTTTACTTAAAAACTTTATTAAAGAAAAATCAAAGGCACGTTTTTCAACATAGGTGGGCTTTACATAAAATTAAAACCTAAAAGTGGATGAGTTGATTCGTAAATTCTTTTTTTGCCCAGGATATCTCGCAGAGTACATGTTCCAGAAATATTGTAGGGTAAAAAAATTGGACTTGTTCACGGAAATTGAATTAGCTGTAACATCTGATGTGGAATAACAAAAGAGGTTACAGCGGCGATTGTATTTGTATATTTTCTCTCATCTTTCTCCACCGTCCTTAATATCCCATTTTATCCTCTGTAATCCCCAATCTTCTCCCCGACGGACCTGGCAGCACGCAAAACTCCTCGATGACGGACATGGCAGTAGGCAAGAGGCCTGCCAAACATAACTACCCGAGAGGAATCATATATGGTCACCTCCGCGTGCTGTTCCTTGGATAACGCTAAGAAACATATAGATCCCTCCTTTTTATTATCCACCTAGGGCCAGTAGACTTACCTGTTTTCAATGCTAGATTTTTGCTGGGCTTTTAACCGGATCGCGGATCCCCTTAATATTCTCAACATATATTACCTCTAACAATATCTAACTGCCTCAAATATTCTCTTTTACGAAAACTCCCTTTTTCAAAGAGATCGGGCAATCAAATATACAACCGAATAAAATATTTAAAAAAAAAATCTACAAATACTTTTATTCTCAGAAAAATTTCATAAAAATTTCATACAAAATACGAAAGTAGAACGACTGCCCGACCCACCCTGACTGAACGGTAGATCATACAGCCTTCAACTTTGGCGTTTTGTAATCGGCGCAACTTTTGAGGTGTATATGGACCCTCTAGGACTTATAAGGCCTAAGAGCTTAATTTTTGTTTTGGGGCCTAGGCCCCCCTTAAAAAAAAAAATTTGTTTATATTTTTTTTATCCAGGGCTTTAATTGGGTACCCTACTCTACCTCCCCCTCCACAAAAAAATGTTTCATACAAAATTTAGTCAAAAATAGCTGTCAAAAAATATTTCATGAAGATTTTATAGCTTCGTTTAAATTATAAACATAACCTTAGACCAGATTTGCATTGTATATTTATAGCACTAAAACTCGAACGTCAAATTCTTTTTGATTTACATTACTTTCTATATATTCTTTTCATAATATTGACAGCTATCATATAACCAAAATATAACAACAGAAACAGCGAAAAACAATAAGTTAAACATAACTTATGCTACTTCCAAAGGAAGCGGTCATATTGTAGGGAAATTAAATGCATTTTTACTTTTCCTTTTATGAATTCACACTTCCAGTATATACAGTTGCTCACAAAAGTATCCGGCCACTTCTTTTATTCAGTAGAATTAATCTTAGACGTTAAGTTTTAAATATAAGAAAACAAATAATTATTATTTTTTAACATTATTTAGTGTTGTAATTTATAATCCAATCATAGAGATATCAAAATTAAATATACTTTAGAAAAAATCGACAACCAAACAATTAAGTACATAATTCGGAAATGCAATTTTTCTCGAAAGACGCACTATTTGGAAACTATTTGGTAACTAAACTTACTTTGGGAAAGTCCCCCATATACATACACACTTAGTGGCCGACTTTAGTGTCAATTGTTTTATGAGTTGGGACAGCTATGTAAGTTTTTCTGATAATTAATTCATTTTTCTAATATGTTTTTCTAGTATTATAAAATGCATTAGTAAAGGCTTTTTATAGCCAATATTAAAAAAAATACTTAAGGCTCGCGGAGCGCAATTTAGTGTTTTATAGAGGAATTGTTTTGCCCATTTTATACAAAACCAGTGAACATTTTCTTCCACGAAATTTTTATAACATATCAAGAATATATTAATTTCACGGATAGGTGTTTTACTTTTTTAATTTTCCCCCCCCCCATATACCTGTCCCCGCACCTGAAAGTGGACCATTTTATTGCCCATTTTATGAGTAAACCCTTACATATTTTGATAATTTTTTTTCTACAGAATAAAGATTGAATATATTTTTCACGGATGTATGTTTTACATTTTTGATATTTGTTATCATTTTTCTAATAATTAAATTTTTATATAAAAACCTCTTTTTTTCAAAAATTTTTTGGAAGAAAATGTGTGAATTTTAGTGCAGCTAGTCTCTGATAGGGAACTTTGAGCGCTGAAGTCAATTTTTAAACAGTTTTATTGTCAATGAAAGCTCTTTTTTTGTTTGTGTGTGTTTCAAATTATTTTTTATTTGCAATTCTGATTTTTTTTATGAAAAAAGATTCTGATTTTTCTGCACTTAAAATTTAAATAAAATTAAATAAAATGCAATTCTGATTTTTTTTATGCTTGTTTCTACATAACATATGGATGGATGCATATAGAAAATATTTATTACCAATAACATAATTTTTAGTTTACATCTTTTCTTTATATTTTTTGTTTTTCAGATAAAATGTATGAGAAAAGGTGGATTTTTAGATTCAGGTGTAGTTTTTTTATTTTTCAAAAATTGGATCAGGCTTATAAAAGTGTAAAAATAATTACAAATTTATATACATACTCAATTTTTATAGGTAAATGAAGTTAAAAAAAAGTAGGTAAAATCTAAAAAAAAAATTCAGGAAGGATATTATTTCATTTTTTTAATGAAATATCAATATAAGTACATATATTATCCTGGATGAAATGCTGAATGGCCATATTTTCATCTGGGATTTTCTCTAGCACCCCTATGGATGGATTGGGCTAATATTTGGTAAACACATTCATTATAGTGATCTGGATGAAATTATGTATGCCCATATTTTCATCTGGGATTTTCTCTAGCACCCCTGGATGGATTGGGCTGATATTTGGTAAACACATTTAAATTAGTGGTCTGGATGAAATGATGAGTGGCCATATTTTCATCTGGGATTTTCTCTGGTACCTCTGGATGGATTGGGCTGATATTTGGTAAACACATTCATTATAGTGATCTATTGTTAAGTATGCCAGAACTCCTCCATTAGCTTTACTTGGAAGATGGTTATAAGATTAAAACGTGATTTCTGATATTTTGTGGGAAATAATGGAGGAGCACTGGCATATTTAATTATAGAACAATATAATGAATGTGTTTACCAAATATCAGCCCAATCCATCCAGAGGTACCAGAGAAAATCCCAGATGAAAATATGGCCACTCATCATTTCATCCAGACCACTAATTTAAATGTGTTTACCAAATATCAGCCCAATCCATCCAGGGGTGCTAGAGAAAATCCCAGATGAAAATATGGGCATACATAATTTCATCCAGGATAATATACATACATATATTGATATTTCATTAAAAAAAATTAAATACGACCGTTTTCATTCAAATACGCCCTTTTGTAGAATAACCCCCAATACAATATATCTGATCAGATATTTATGGGTAACGAAATTAATTTTACTTTCCCTTTATAGAATTTACAATTATTTTATATAATATATATAATATTTTATATTATATAAATATATGGATATAAGAATAATTATATATTTAGTACATATATAATATTATAATATCTGATCAGATATTATACATATACTATTTACATGTTATATTATATAAAATAATTGTAAATTCAATAGAGGGAAAGTAAAATTAATTTCGTTACCCATAAATATCTGGTGAAGCAATAATAGATATATTACATATACGGTATTGATATATTATATTATGAAATATGAACTCGTTTCCAAAAATCAAAATTTGAGTGATAATTTTATCATCACATATAATTATACATTATATGGCAACGCCGCATTCCTATAAAAACATCAAATAATGTATTACAAACGCATACACACAAAGAATATAAAAGCTCTTTTTCAGAAAAAAACATTGGTATGACGTGACGTCACGATTCGGGCTTTTTTCTGGCGCTCCTCGACCCTTAATTGAAAATGAAGTGAAAAACATTAAATATTTTGAACCAAGTAGGGTGGCCGGATACTTTTGTGAGCAACTGTATATATATATATATATATATATATATATCTCCTCACCTGGCCATAACTCTTAAACGGCTTGACCGATTGAGCTCACGTTTGGAAGTTGAGCTCGTGTCATCAAATGCTTGGTACCATATAAATTTCGGGCCTTTTTGATGAGGGGGAAGGGAGCTCGGAGGGCCGTTTAATTTTTGAATGTACCAAAAAAACCATGTGGGGTATCAAATGAAAGGTCTTGACGAGTACATCTCATTGGACTGTAGTCCGGTGGCGCCGTGGGTCATGTCGGGCTCAAAGCGGGGCAATGTGGGGCTCCATAATACAAAAAATCATGTGGGGTATCAAATGAAAGGTCTTGACGAGTACATCACATTGGAGGGTAGTCCGGGGGCGCCGTTAGTCATGTCTGGCCCAAAATGGGGGCAATGTGGGGTCCATAATACAGAAAAACATGTTGGGTATCAAATGAAAGGTCTTGAAGTGTACATCTCATTGAACGGTAGTCTGGGCGGCGCCGTGGGTCATTTCAGGCCCAAAACGGGGGCAATGTTGGGTCCATAATACAAAAAATCATGTGGGGTATCAAATGAAAGGTTTTGAAGTGTACATCTCAATGGGGAGTATTTCGTGGGGCGTCGTGAGTCATGTAGGGGTTAAAACGGGGGCAATGTAGGGCCCCATCATACAAAAATCATGTGGGGTATCAAATGAAAGGTCTCCAACAGTACATCTCAATGGGGAGTAATCCGGAGGCCGCCTTGAGTCATCTCGGGCCCAAAACGGGGTAATGTGGGGCACCAGCATACAAAAATCATGTAGGGTATCAAATGAAAGCTCTGGAAGAGGACATCTTGTTGAGTACTCCGCGAGGTACTCTGGGTCTTGTGGAACCCATAATGCAAAAAGACATGAGAGGTATCAAATAAAAGGTATTCAACAATACATCTCGTTTCGCAGTCCGTTGGGCTTTGTAATTCATGTTAGGGCCCAAAACCTGTCATGTGGCGGCACATAAAAAAAAATCATGTGGGGGCATCAAATAAAAGGTCTTGAAGAGTAGTCCGAGCAGCACCCTGTGTCATGTGGAGCCAATTATACAAAAAAACATGTGGGGCACCGGGGGCCATGGAAGGCCCAAAACATCGGAATTCCAAATCGTGGGCCATGAGGAGCTCAAACAAATCATTCCCAAGTTGTCAAAGTATTTAAATATTTTTAGTCGGTCAAATTAATAAATATTTGACCGACTAAAAAGTGTAAAATAAAAAATATAAATAAAAAAAAGTTTTTTAAAAATACTTTCCCTTAAAGAAATATTCAACTAAAAAGTAATAAACAAGCAAATAATACCACATCAATGTACTTTCCCGTTGAGTTTTTATCAGAATTAATGCCATTTATAAGGAGGTCTGCTTACCCTTACTATTGCTGACAGTGGCTAAAACTCAACGGGAAAGTACATTGATGTGGTATTATTTGCTTGTTTATTACTTTTTAGTTGAATATTTCTTTAAGGGAAAGTATATTTAAAAAACTTTTTTTTATTTATATTATTTTTCTTTTTAAATTTAGGCAAATTAAAGGTCAATTTCTTTATAAATGGTAAATTTTATAACAGTAAGATTCATATTACCTAAAATAAACAAAAAATCATTCAAAAAATTCAAAATATTTATATCAAATATAATACAAATATACATATTAAAAAATTATAGTTTTTTATATAAAAAAATAAAATATATATAATTTTTTTTTTCTTTACAAATATTTCGTTTTTACAAATAAATATAAAATTTTCTTGCTCGGAAAATAAGTCTCAAGCAATATTTTTCTCTTTCGCTTTCATAAGAAAGAACAGGAAAAAATATGGAAATATTGTGTGTTCAATCGAGAAAATTTATAATTTATGTACATAAGGGTATGTTGAAAAGTTATGAACATAAATCGATTTATCGACGCCTTATAAACAATTTTTTTTTCGATCATGTTTCATGCTTTTTGACAGTTCTTCTAGCTCTTTCTAGAACAGACGAATGAGCGAGATATAAGATCATGAACGAAAATTGAGCATAATACGATTTTTCATTCAATTTAGTGTCAATTTAAGAAAAATATAAATTGACAAGGGAAACAAAAATTTTAAAATCAGTAGAATTGTTAAAAAAAATATTTGTTATTTTGAGTAAATTGTTTAAGAAAATAATTAATATAACATATATAATAAATAAAATAAATAAATAGATCTTTATTCTTCTCACATTAGATATTACGAACAATAAATTACCAATTTTTTCTCTTTTTAAGAATTAAAAATGAACAATAAACCAAAATGTAAATTTTTACAAATCAATATAATTTAAGCTAAAACAAACATAAAATTTAGCATTTTAATATAAAATTTTTTTGTTTTTCTTTTTTTTTTTTTTTTGTGCCTTTACTTTTAAATTAAAGCTATTTATTTTTAAGTTAATATTTAACATTTTTAAAGTTAACAACATTTTTATTAAAACAGAAGTGCTTTTCAAACCTTTAAATAAACAAAAAAAAAAAATTTAAAAAGAACGAACATAATTAATAATTAAAAATATAGAGAAGAAAAAAAGTTAGTGAGCATTCTTTATTATAAGAATAATAGTGACAAATGCCCCTTCGAAAAAGTTGTAATTATAATTAAAAAGAAATGAAATGGGGTGATTCATTTTGAGAAAAAAAATAATATATATCCTGGATATTTAGTTTAACAAAAAAATTTAAAAATTAAAAATTAAATATTTTAAACGGAACAAAAAAAAGAAAATTCATTTGAATAAGTTTTAAATTTGCATAACCGATTAGAACCAACTTATAACATTTAAATTTAAATTTGAACACTGAGCAAATCTTCAATTTGATTTTGATTGTATCTCAATAACCACATTTTAATTTCGCGCAAAAAATTAGACAAAACCCGAATTTCTCTAGTTGCAGCTGGTAATTTATTAAATATTTTAGGTGCAGTGATTGTAAAATATTTAGCAAAATGCGAAGTGCTAAATCTTGGAACCATTGCTAAGCTTCTGTCATTTATTCGTAAGCCATAGTGAGCTGAAACTCTACTCTGATATGCTCCACCACGAATGAAAAAAATCTTTAAGGTCTTATAATAGTACAAATGTCTAATTGGGAGAATTTTTAATCTATTAAAAAGTTCAAAACTACTGTAACTATGATTTTTATTACAGATTATTTTAATCACATGCTTTTGTGCAATTAGAAGTATGGTTGAATTTTATTAAAATAAGCACCACTCCAACAAACTATACCATATTGCAATTTAGATTGAAATAGACTGTAATATATCATTTTCATAATTTTTTCTGAACAGTATTTACGTAAATGATAAACATTTCTAACTGTTGTTAAAAAATATTTTTTTAAACTTTCTGAGTGATCGTACCAACTCAATTTACTATCTATTGTAACCCCTAAGTATTTGAAAGAATCAACAATTTCAATGTTACACCAATTTTGTGTGCATTCAGAAAACTCACAGTAACAAGGTTCCATAGATGAGTGCCTACTGCAATCACTAGAAATATTTGAAAATTTCTTACATGTTGAACAATGAAAAACAAAATTATAATCTATAACGTGTTTGCCCGAGATATTAAAAAACATTAATTTAGTTTTGCTGCTTAAAATCAACCTATGCCTAGCAAACCACTTTTTAAGCAAGTCTAGATCAAAATTAATATCTGCAATGAGATTTAAACGACTTACGCTGGCGTAGGCACAAGCTAGGTCATCTGCAAATGCAGTATTATTTGATTTAAATGCTTGTTTCAGCAAAGAGTTTATAAATATTAAAAATAAAATTGGACCTAATACAGAACCTTGGGTTACACCTATACTAATATTCTTAATTCTACTGTATTTGTTTGATATTTTTACTCTTTGGGTATGACAGTTCAAGTATGAACAAAACCAATCATATATAAAACCTCTAAAGCCAACTTTATATATTTTTTCAAGCAATAGCTTGTGATTTACCATATCAAAAGCTTTGGTAATATCGACAAACAGCGCTGCGGTAATTTTTTTATTGTTGATATCTTCATATATATTACTACAAAAGTTTAGCAGAGTATCTTCAGTTAACATACCTTCGCGAAATCCAAATTGTTTTTTACTCAAAAAATTAATTTTATTTAAGTAATCTACCATACGTTTTTTGACTGTTTTTTCAAATATTTTTGAAATAGATGGTAAAATTAAAATGGGTCTGTAGTTATTAATGTTTTTCCTATCACCTTTTTTAAACAAAGGAATAACTTCAGCTGATTTGAGCGCAGGTGGGAAAATACCTGCATTTATGCTTTTATTAAAAATAAAAGAAAGGATATCAACAATATTAAGTGAGATTTTTTTAATGATTGGAATTGTGATACCATCTTCTGTACATGAATTAGAGTTTTTTAGAGACATAATTATTCTGTACAATTCAAACGGTGATATTTCGTCAAATACAAAACTATCACATTGAAACCCATCTTCAACTAAACCGACATTACAAGAATTACAGTCAGAACAATTACTTAAATTATTAGAAACAGAAACAAAATGATTATTGAATAGATTGGCAACATCATCAGTTTCAGTGATATTACTATTTTCTACCTCTAATTCAAATAAGTTAGATTTATCTTGGGCTCTGTTTAATATGCTATTAATAGAAATAATAGTTGTGTAAATTGAGGACAACAATTAATTTATAAATTTAATATATACCTATATATATAAAATAATGTCATCAAATGGTCAAAGGACGCTAATTTTTCTAATTCTTTATTCTGAACAAATTCATCTTTGCATTCCTTGCCATCACTAAATTGTTTTGATTTAATTGGTCAAAATAACTATCATTAAAGTCAAAGAGAGTTAATAAATAAGAGAAATATTAAGTACTCAAAGGAGATGACTCCCTTTGATTTTAATGATAATTATAATAAATATCCTAAATATTAATCAACAAATGCTTATGCTATATATGGAATTTTCGAAATTTTGTTATTTAAATTTAAAGAATACTATTAATAAAATCTGAAAGAACTTTTGTTTTTAAGTAAATCATTCGAATCAGTTCTGAAATATGTAAAAAGTATTTACTATGATTTAGTTTTTTGTCGTTTATATTATATAAGTATTAAGGTGACAATATGTAAGAAAAACTTACTTTCATGAAAAAAGATTCGTGTAAAAATGACACTGACTTTCATGTTTTACTTTTTATGTCTCTTTCACATGAGTTTAAAAGGGATGCACGAAAACATGAAACATGAAAGATGAACGAAAAAAGGCTTGTGTTAAATGGGTCATGTATATAATTTTGACCATTATTAAATTTTAAATCAAAACGCCAGCGTTATAATTTTAAATTTTACAGCAAAATGAACTATATATATAGTTCGTTGGTTTATAAAAATAAAATAAAATTTAATAATATGAAAATAAAATAAAAGTTATTATCAAATTTTACGCTTGAACGCAATTTTAAAAGTTCTAACAAGAGAAACGCACAGCATTACGAAAATTGCATCGCCGCACAATTTTCAAAAAATTTATCAAATTTTTTCACGACTACCCTACGCTATATCCACGCTACAAATATTGTCTCATGGTGTAAATTGTAAATGGATTTTAACAATAATGGTGGAGTTACTCTCGCCGTTGACGCGTGTGGCACAAGACACGTTCGAATGTCAAAAAAGACGATACTCTCAAGGGGTCCACATGGCATGAAATTTATTTAAATTAATTTCATTCGGTAATTTTTATAACCTAAAAATATATTGTATAAAATATAAATCTTTATACAAAAAATAATATATTAAATCTACTCGACCAGATAATTTTGAATTTCAATATAAAAATACAACATATGTTTTTTACAATGACGCGGCAACGCATCAAAAAGAGTCATGCGCGTCACGAAAACATAAAATAAAATGTCATACATTTCAACTTTATTTTTAAACTGGCTGCGTATTGAGCGCGAAATGTAAGCGTACTTTGTAACTCCCAACGAACAGAAAAAGCGGAAAAAAAATAATCATAACTTATGCTACTTTCAAGGGAAGCGGTTATATGTAGGCGAAATAAATGCAATTTTATTTTCTAAATTATGGGTACATTGTACATACATAAATTTCTTTAATGTTAAATTTTATAAGTTAACATTTTAAAAAGTAAATTTATTGTAATTTTTTTTAGTAAATTTTTTAGATATTAACTAAAATAAAAAAATAAATTTTCAATTTTATTTGAAAAATTTATTTTTTTATTTCTTCAAAAAAAAATCAAAATATTTATTAAACATATATATATATATGATATGTCATTTTGCTATATGTATATATAAAAAATATATTTATGGATACATAAAAATTATATATAAAAAAAATAAAAATTATATAAAAAAATGTATATATTTTTTTATATGGATAAAATATATATTTTTAATATATTATATTATTTAATATAATAATATAGTAATATAATACGATCTTAATATTTATTCGTCATTAAAATACTTTTCATTAGAAATATTACTTTAAAACTTAAAGTAATATCAAATTCATTTCATTATAAAAATTATTATTAAAATTGCTGACCTCGGGTTATCTTAAGATAAAATGTTTATTTCAAATTCTCGCGAATTCTTTCAGATAAAGTTTTTTTTATTAAGATACTTTTATGTCAACAATGCAAAATTATGCATTTTTGTACTTTTAAGATAATGTTTTGATTTATATAAGTTCAGTTCGTTTTCAACCAGTATATTGTAATATTCTTAAATATTAATAAAAGATTTTTTAAGTTGTTTTAGTTAATAAAAAAGTAATTGTGATATTTTTATTTTTTTTATATAATTTTTATGTATCCATATATATTTTTTATATATATATATTTTATATACCTATATAATAAAATGACATACATATATAATGTTTAATAAATATTTCGATTTTTTTTTAAGTACGCTCTTCAAACAAATTTTTTAAATGCGCTCTACAAAAATTTCGTTTTGTTATATTATTTGCACCCATGTCAAAATTATAGCAAGAAAAAAAAAAGCAAGAAAATTTTCTTGCTCGGGAAGTAATTCACCCGTCATATTTTTTCTCTTTCGCACTCACAAGAAAGAAGAGGAAAAAATATTGAACGTCAGAATTATAGTGCTATAAATAGATAATGTAAATGCACACTAAGAGGTTAGAATTCGTGTTCCAACATGTGACAGCGACGCTGTGGTAAAATGACAGTTGGCGGATATAAATTTTATTCTTAAGCCATGTACTATTTGCTGTAAAAATGATTCCCGTGGAGTTCATGTTATTTTAATTTCAATAATGCTAATAGAAGTCGCGACGTCATTCGTTATGTTGAAATTTTTTATTGAAGACAAAATTAAATATTATTGAAATTATGATTAATTATAAATTATAAAAAAATAAATAAATTATTTTTATGCAATAAAAATGATAAATTATGAAATAAAAAATTTCAAAATAACGAGTGACGTCACGACTTCATTTTTACACCAAATAGTGCATGGCTTAAGAATAATTTTTTTATCCACCAACTGTCATTTTACCCCCAATTTGGTCGAAATGTGGAAGACAAGTAGTCTTTATAAAAGGAATCTACACTAGGCAGCCCTTTTTTTCGTTTTCGACCTAGGTTGTCTGGAAATTTAAAATGTTTTTTCATTTCCATACAAAAAAAACGTTGCGACCTAGATTTTTTCCACAATTTGCATCCAATTTGGGTGAAATTTGGAAGATAAGTAGTCTTTATAAAACGAATCTACAATAGGCAGCCGGAATTTTGCTTTTTGGCTCTAATTTTGATTTAACAGCAATTATATTTTCAAACTTTGATATGGAATAAAAACTAAACTAAAGAAAATAAATCATTTTTTTAAATTTACTCTTTTCCAAACATTTTCTTAATTAAAATTTTCAGAAATAATAGAAAATAAGTTTGTAGAAACCAAATTAAAGTAGTAACTTTTTCCAAAATTTGCTAAAAAATACTAATTTGAAATGTTTATACAGAAAATAGTTCCACTAGTTTCTAATAGGATTGCCGGTTGTAAATTGTTACATTCGCTATTATTTTTTGTAACTATATCTTTCACGTTGTTCTCTATATCCTTTCTTATTTTGGGTATACATATTTATTTTTTTGCATTATCTTATACAGGTTTAAATTATATGCAAATATTTTCATTTAAACTTTAAATTTCAATATTTTAGAAATTTTTCTTTTTCTATATTCAGAATATTTTTAATTTTGGAGTGGTTTAATAGTTTTTTTGTTGAATATGCTAAAAGTCTTGTGACACCGTGTTTATTGATGTTAATTTGTTTCTAAAAATAAATTAATATTTATTAAAATATAATGAAATATTATAAAATCACCTATTTATTTGTTTACGTCCTGTGCAACATGACGTCTAATATTTATATACCGGCTTGTCATATTCCAGATGTCAGCAGACGGCTGAATTAAGAACTTTTTCTGTAGGTTGGTAGCCATATTGATAGATCAAGAGATCGCGTGATCGGGGAAACAATAGTTTTTTCGAAATGAAAAATTTGAAAAATTTTGATTGTTTCGGGGAGTTGAAAAAGAATTTTGTTACCGATCGGTCAAACGGACCATTTTGTTTTTTTTTATTGAAAATTGAATTTCTTTTTGATTAAATTTTGAATTTTGTTTTTTTTATTAAAATTTGAATTTGTTTTTTTTAAAGAAAATAAAAATTTTTTGTTTTAAATTGTGGTTGCCGGAGGGTCAGATTTTTGGGTTGATTTGGTTTTGGAATTTTTTTTAAGTTTTGGTTTTTGGCAATTTTTATTGATATTTTGTTTTGAAAAGTTTTTTTTTAAAAAAAAAAACAATTAAATGTCCGCGGCGTTTGTGTTTTTATGTTTTTATTTTTTTTTACTTTTTTTTTTTTATTTTTATTTTTATTTATTTTTGTAATAAGAGTAGATACCCGTCCTGGCATGCCGGACCAGGAAGCAGTAATTAACCAGGTACTGTACAATTTGTTTTTTTTTTTGTTATTTAAATATTTATTATTGGTGTCTATAGTAGAGTAATTTATTAGTAGCTTTTGCTTTGTTTTTTTTGTAAATTATTTATTTTTTTAAGTAAAGTAAATTTGTTGTTATTTATAATAATTTTTATTTATTCTTTACAATTATTTATTATTTAAAGTGGATGGACACCATAATAATCTAAAAAGAAAAATATATAAAATTTAATCATTACATATATATATAAACTAAATTTATTTTTCTCACCACCAATATATGTTTTGGAATTATATTAGTATATTAAAAAGAAAAAAAAAATTCAAATCATATTGTTTTTTATTCTTATGATTTATTTGGAATTTTAGTTATTTTTTTTTTTTGAAAATTCCATCAATTTTGCTTAATTTTTTTGTAGAGTTGTTACTGCGTTGGGTTGCTGATCGCTTCGTTTTTGTTGGTTTTTTTTTATTGTTTTTTTTTTTATAATGAGTGGCTGAGTTTTTCCGTAGTCCCCCAGGATGGATCGCCTTGGATTTCTTGTCCTTCTCTCTCCTTATTCCCTAAACGATGGTGCTTCATTTTAACGATTTTCTGTGGTGAAAATTTTTATTAGTGAAAGCATCGTCGTATTGTAGTATTGATTGCCGTTTGGATCACTGGTCGACTCACGCCCCACATACTGAGCAAAGCTGGCATACCTCAGGAGAAAATCCCAGTGGTCCAAGGAGTTCTAGTAATAGAAATTTTCGTCTAGCGTATTTCTTGTGATGCGCTGTTGGTCACCCTAGACCTGGCGCCCACTTCACTAGAACTCCACTAGAACTCCGAAGTTACCTCCTCCGACTTACCTTAAGATAACAGGTGGTAATTTTTTTTGACTAAAATTATCATCGTGTTACAGTCTGTCGAGTAAGTTTAAAAAAGTATAAATAAGAAAACTCAATAGCATATTTAAACGGGAATGTTATTTAAATTATAATAAATAACAATTAAATAAATAATATTTAGTATAATAATCAAATGCATCCGTTCAGTATAAATTGAACTTGTTGGAAAATCTTCTCAGCGTTGTAAATAAAAACAGCTTTTTATTATAATCGTTATAATATTTATAATTATAATATTTATTTGTACATCTATATTCCATAGAGATTAAATTAGAAGTGAAGAAAAAAGAAGTTCACTTTAATTTATAATTGACAATTTCAAAGCGACAAAAGTGTTGACATTTGACATAAGATAATTATAGAATGCTAGATTAAAATAATTGTACTATTCAACACAACACTCCTCCTCAATTAATTAATATTATATAAATTGCACATTCTTCGTAATTTTTGAAATCTTCCTGCATTCAGGGGTTTGGTCAAAAGATCTGCAGTCATATCTTCACTTGGACAATATTTGCACTGAATATCACCGGTTTTGATGTGATCACGAATGAAATATTTTTTCGTATCGATATGCTTTGTTCGATTTGAAAGTTTTTCTTCTTCAATTATTTTAAGGCAACTTTGATTATCTTCCTGAATTAATGTTGGACCATCTACTTCGTAATTAAAATCTTTCATTAAACGTAGCAACCAAATAATTTGTTGAACAGCTCCACACAACGATACATATTCCGCTTCAGTTGACGATAAAGCAACACATAATTGCTTACGACTACACTAACTTACAGCAGCACCATAAACAAAAAATATATTACCAGTTTGTGATTTACGATCAAATTTGGAATTAGCCCAGCTGGCATCTGCATACCCAACAAGCGAAACATTGTTTTCTCGATAACCAAGATGTAATTTTAATTCAATCGTACCTTTGAGATAGCGTACAATTCTTTTTAGTTCGTTCCAATCAGCTTGCGTTGGCTTACTAACTTTCTGTCCTAAAATACTGACAGTGGCTAAAATGTCTGCACGTGAAATAACGCTAATGTATAATAAACAACCCATAAATTTTTGATAGTTTTTGTTATTTGGCAATAAATCAGATTCACTTACATCCCGCCCATAATTGCTGCTTATTGGAATGTTTGAAATTTTAGCATTACTTAATGAAAATTCTAAAATTATCTTTTTAATATAATTTTGTTGACTTATTTCATATATACCATATTCATTTTTAAAAATTTCGAGACCAAAATATTCTTTTATTAGCCCAAGATTTTCAATTTTCAATTTTAATGATGACTCTACTTCTGTTATAAATTCATTTTGTTGACTTGCGACAATAATATCATCTACATATATCAAAATATATCACCAAGTATTTCGATTATTTTTGAAATATAAACAAGGATCAGCAATTACTTTGTGTAAATCCTATCGTCAATAATTCTGTGTGTAACTTTTGATTACACGATCTTGCTGACTGCTTAAATCCATAAAGACTTTTTCTTAATCTGCATACTAATTCTTCTTTACCATCTTCGATGAAACTTCGTCTATGGTACCATTTAAAAAAGCTGTTTTTGCATCCATATGATAAACATTCATATTTATTGTAGCAGCTAAGATTAGTAGCATTCGAAACGTTTCGTGCTTTACTACTGGGGCAAAAACTTGGTCATAATCTGCACCATATTTTTGTGAAAAACCTTGTGCAACTAATCTGGCCTTAAATCGACTAACAGTTCCAACTGCACCACGTTTTACCTTATACACCCATTTGCTTCCTATCGCCTTTCTGTCAGCTGGTAAATTTGACAGTTCCCCTGTTTCATTTTCTTCAAGCGATTTCATTTCATCCTGCATAGCTTTCAACCATTCATTTTTATGTGTACCAGATACAACTTCATTAAAATTCTTTGGTTCACTGATTATATTTTGAGTCACCAGAATTTCTTCAATCAGTCGTTTTTGAGCAACACCTTTATTGGTTCTGTCTGAACGTCTAACAACAGTAATATCTTCACTGATATTTTCATCATTACTATTAGCTAATGGTGATACTAAATCATGTACATTTCCACTATCATAATTTTCTATGATTCCATCATGTTTATGATCCTCATTACCACCATTGATTTTAATAGTTGTTGAAATAGTTGTGTGCTCCTCCTCAACCAAAACGGATTTTACATCTCTGCTGATAACTACAGTTTCTGATATTGGATTGTAACATCGACCTACGAAAATCATTAAAATTGCTTTTGGATCTAGTTTTCTCCTTTGTTCATACCAACTAACCTTGATACGGAGTAATTGGTACGGATTTCCATGCCAATCTATTTTGTATGTAATTTGACATTTTTACAGCTTCACCCCAAAACTTGTTACTTAATTTTGATTCGATAAGCATACAACGGGCCATTTCTATTAACGTTCTGTTTTTGCGCTCAGCAACTCCGTTTTGCTGTGGACTATATGCTGCAGTATACTGAATACAACATGCCAATCGTTGATATTACAATCTTTGCCAATATCATTTAACTGTTGAAATGCTTCAGCAATAAGTGCTATATGCAGTTCCAAATTATCACCTTCTTTTAACCTTGAATTCATCAAACCCCTTTAATAATCTGACCAGATTATTAGCATTGCTTTTCTCATGATACATTTTACGCGCTTCCCACGCTGCGCTTTTGGTTTTTTTTTATCCAGTCAAAATCCCGTTTTTCAAAATCCCGTTTTTTAAAATACCGTTTTTAAAAATCCCGTTTAAAAAAAAATCCCGCTTTTAAATCCCGCTTTTTACCCACACTTAGCAGTACCCAGAGCCAATGACGTGGACGTGGTTGGAAACTGGCTCCACTTTGTTTTTTTTTATTATTTTTTTGTTTTTTTTTTATTTTTTTTTTTTTTTATTTTTTTTTTTTTTTTTATTTTTTATATATAAAAAATATATTTATGGATACATAAATATTATATATAAAAAAAATAAAAATTATATAAAAAAATGTATATATTTTTTTATATGGATAAAATATATATTTTTAATATATTATATTATTTAATATAATAATATAGTAATATAATACGATCTTAATATTTATTCGTCATTAAAATACTTTTCATTAGAAATATTACTTTAAAACTTAAAGTAATATCAAATTCATTTCATTATAAAAATTATTATTAAAATTGCTGACCTCGGGTTATCTTAAGATAAAATGTTTATTTCAAATTCTCGCGAATTCTTTCAGATAAAGTTTTTTTTATTAAGATACTTTTATGTCAACAATGCAAAATTATGCATTTTTGTACTTTTAAGATAATGTTTTGATTTATATAAGTTCAGTTCGTTTTCAACCAGTATATTGTAATATTCTTAAATATTAATAAAAGATTTTTTAAGTTGTTTTAGTTAATAAAAAAGTAATTGTGATATTTTTATTTTTTTTATATAATTTTTATGTATCCATATATATTTTTTATATATATATATTTTATATACCTATATAATAAAATGACATACATATATAATGTTTAATAAATATTTCGATTTTTTTTTTAAGTACGCTCTTCAAACAAATTTTTTAAATGCGCTCTACAAAAATTTCGTTTTCTTATATTATTTGCACCCATGTCAAAATTATAGCAAGAAAAAAAAAAGCAAGAAAATTTTCTTGCTCGGGAAGTAATTCACCCGTCATATTTTTTCTCTTTCGCACTCACAAGAAAGAAGAGGAAAAAATATTGAACGTCAGAATTATAGTGCTATAAATAGATAATGTAAATGCACACTAAGAGGTTAGAATTCGTGTTCCAACATGTGACAGCGACGCTGTGGTAAAATGACAGTTGGCGGATATAAATTTTATTCTTAAGCCATGTACTATTTGCTGTAAAAATGATTCCCGTGGAGTTCATGTTATTTTAATTTCAATAATGCTAATAGAAGTCGCGACGTCATTCGTTATGTTGAAATTTTTTTATTGAAGACAAAATTAAATATTATTGAAATTATGATTAATTATAAATTATAAAAAAATAAATAAATTATTTTTATGCAATAAAAATGATAAATTATGAAATAAAAAATTTCAAAATAACGAGTGACGTCACGACTTCATTTTTACACCAAATAGTGCATGGCTTAAGAATAATTTTTTTATCCACCAACTGTCATTTTACCCCCAATTTGGTCGAAATGTGGAAGACAAGTAGTCTTTATAAAAGGAATCTACACTAGGCAGCCCTTTTTTTCGTTTTCGACCTAGGTTGTCTGGAAATTTAAAATGTTTTTTCATTTCCATACAAAAAAAACGTTGCGACCTAGATTTTTTCCACAATTTGCATCCAATTTGGGTGAAATTTGGAAGATAAGTAGTCTTTATAAAACGAATCTACAATAGGCAGCCGGAATTTTGCTTTTTGGCTCTAATTTTGATTTAACAGCAATTATATTTTCAAACTTTGATATGGAATAAAAACTAAACTAAAGAAAATAAATCATTTTTTAAATTTACTCTTTTCCAAACATTTTCTTAATTAAAATTTTCAGAAATAATAGAAAATAAGTTTGTAGAAACCAAATTAAAGTAGTAACTTTTTCCAAAATTTGCTAAAAAATACTAATTTGAAATGTTTATACAGAAAATAGTTCCACTAGTTTCTAATAGGATTGCCGGTTGTAAATTGTTACATTCGCTATTATTTTTTGTAACTATATCTTTCACGTTGTTCTCTATATCCTTTCTTATTTTGGGTATACATATTTATTTTTTTGCATTATCTTATACAGGTTTAAATTATATGCAAATATTTTCATTTAAACTTTAAATTTCAATATTTTAGAAATTTTTCTTTTTCTATATTCAGAATATTTTTAATTTTGGAGTGGTTTAATAGTTTTTTTGTTGAATATGCTAAAAGTCTTGTGACACCGTGTTTATTGATGTTAATTTGTTTCTAAAAATAAATTAATATTTATTAAAATATAATGAAATATTATAAAATCACCTATTTATTTGTTTACGTCCTGTGCAACATGACGTCTAATATTTATATACCGGCTTGTCATATTCCAGATGTCAGCAGACGGCTGAATTAAGAACTTTTTCTGTAGGTTGGTAGCCATATTGATAGATCAAGAGATCGCGTGATCGGGGAAACAATAGTTTTTTCGAAATGAAAAATTTGAAAAATTTTGATTGTTTCGGGGAGTTGAAAAAGAATTTTGTTACCGATCGGTCAAACGGACCATTTTGTTTTTTTTTATTGAAAATTGAATTTCTTTTTGATTAAATTTTGAATTTTGTTTTTTTTTATTAAAATTTGAATTTGTTTTTTTTAAAGAAAATAAAAATTTTTTGTTTTAAATTGTGGTTGCCGGAGGGTCAGATTTTTGGGTTGATTTGGTTTTGGAATTTTTTTTAAGTTTTGGTTTTTGGCAATTTTTATTGATATTTTGTTTTGAAAAGTTTTTTTTTTTAAAAAAAAACAATTAAATGTCCGCGGCGTTTGTGTTTTTATGTTTTTATTTTTTTTTACTTTTTTTTTTTTATTTTTATTTTTATTTATTTTTGTAATAAGAGTAGATACCCGTCCTGGCATGCCGGACCAGGAAGCAGTAATTAACCAGGTACTGTACAATTTGTTTTTTTTTTGTTATTTAAATATTTATTATTGGTGTCTATAGTAGAGTAATTTATTAGTAGCTTTTGCTTTGTTTTTTTTGTAAATTATTTATTTTTTTAAGTAAAGTAAATTTGTTGTTATTTATAATAATTTTTATTTATTCTTTACAATTATTTATTATTTAAAGTGGATGGACACCATAATAATCTAAAAAGAAAAATATATAAAATTTAATCATTACATATATATATAAACTAAATTTATTTTTCTCACCACCAATATATGTTTTGGAATTATATTAGTATATTAAAAAGAAAAAAAAAATTCAAATCATATTGTTTTTTATTCTTATGATTTATTTGGAATTTTAGTTATTTTTTTTTTTGAAAATTCCATCAATTTTGCTTAATTTTTTTGTAGAGTTGTTACTGCGTTGGGTTGCTGATCGCTTCGTTTTTGTTGGTTTTTTTTTATTGTTTTTTTTTTATAATGAGTGGCTGAGTTTTTCCGTAGTCCCCCAGGATGGATCGCCTTGGATTTCTTGTCCTTCTCTCTCCTTATTCCCTAAACGATGGTGCTTCATTTTAACGATTTTCTGTGGTGAAAATTTTTATTAGTGAAAGCATCGTCGTATTGTAGTATTGATTGCCGTTTGGATCACTGGTCGACTCACGCCCCACATACTGAGCAAAGCTGGCATACCTCAGGAGAAAATCCCAGTGGTCCAAGGAGTTCTAGTAATAGAAATTTTCGTCTAGCGTATTTCTTGTGATGCGCTGTTGGTCACCCTAGACCTGGCGCCCACTTCACTAGAACTCCACTAGAACTCCGAAGTTACCTCCTCCGACTTACCTTAAGATAACAGGTGGTAATTTTTTTTGACTAAAATTATCATCGTGTTACAGTCTGTCGAGTAAGTTTAAAAAAGTATAAATAAGAAAACTCAATAGCATATTTAAACGGGAATGTTATTTAAATTATAATAAATAACAATTAAATAAATAATATTTAGTATAATAATCAAATGCATCCGTTCAGTATAAATTGAACTTGTTGGAAAATCTTCTCAGCGTTGTAAATAAAAACAGCTTTTTATTATAATCGTTATAATATTTATAATTATAATATTTATTTGTACATCTATATTCCATAGAGATTAAATTAGAAGTGAAGAAAAAAGAAGTTCACTTTAATTTATAATTGACAATTTCAAAGCGACAAAAGTGTTGACA
Organism: Empis stercorea; assembly: GCA_949752835.1. Lineage (NCBI taxonomy): Eukaryota > Metazoa > Arthropoda > Insecta > Diptera > Empididae > Empis > Empis stercorea. The sequence continues at coordinate 33,959,916 of OX457089.1, forward strand.
TTTGACATAAGATAATTATAGAATGCTAGATTAAAATAATTGTACTATTCAACACAACACTCCTCCTCAATTAATTAATATTATATAAATTGCACATTCTTCGTAATTTTTGAAATCTTCCTGCATTCAGGGGTTTGGTCAAAAGATCTGCAGTCATATCTTCACTTGGACAATATTTGCACTGAATATCACCGGTTTTGATGTGATCACGAATGAAATATTTTTTCGTATCGATATGCTTTGTTCGATTTGAAAGTTTTTCTTCTTCAATTATTTTAAGGCAACTTTGATTATCTTCCTGAATTAATGTTGGACCATCTACTTCGTAATTAAAATCTTTCATTAAACGTAGCAACCAAATAATTTGTTGAACAGCTCCACACAACGATACATATTCCGCTTCAGTTGACGATAAAGCAACACATAATTGCTTACGACTACACTAACTTACAGCAGCACCATAAACAAAAAATATATTACCAGTTTGTGATTTACGATCAAATTTGGAATTAGCCCAGCTGGCATCTGCATACCCAACAAGCGAAACATTGTTTTCTCGATAACCAAGATGTAATTTTAATTCAATCGTACCTTTGAGATAGCGTACAATTCTTTTTAGTTCGTTCCAATCAGCTTGCGTTGGCTTACTAACTTTCTGTCCTAAAATACTGACAGTGGCTAAAATGTCTGCACGTGAAATAACGCTAATGTATAATAAACAACCCATAAATTTTTGATAGTTTTTGTTATTTGGCAATAAATCAGATTCACTTACATCCCGCCCATAATTGCTGCTTATTGGAATGTTTGAAATTTTAGCATTACTTAATGAAAATTCTAAAATTATCTTTTTAATATAATTTTGTTGACTTATTTCATATATACCATATTCATTTTTAAAAATTTCGAGACCAAAATATTCTTTTATTAGCCCAAGATTTTCAATTTTCAATTTTAATGATGACTCTACTTCTGTTATAAATTCATTTTGTTGACTTGCGACAATAATATCATCTACATATATCAAAATATATCACCAAGTATTTCGATTATTTTTGAAATATAAACAAGGATCAGCAATTACTTTGTGTAAATCCTATCGTCAATAATTCTGTGTGTAACTTTTGATTACACGATCTTGCTGACTGCTTAAATCCATAAAGACTTTTTCTTAATCTGCATACTAATTCTTCTTTACCATCTTCGATGAAACTTCGTCTATGGTACCATTTAAAAAAGCTGTTTTTGCATCCATATGATAAACATTCATATTTATTGTAGCAGCTAAGATTAGTAGCATTCGAAACGTTTCGTGCTTTACTACTGGGGCAAAAACTTGGTCATAATCTGCACCATATTTTTGTGAAAAACCTTGTGCAACTAATCTGGCCTTAAATCGACGAACAGTTCCAACTGCACCACGTTTTACCTTATACACCCATTTGCTTCCTATCGCCTTTCTGTCAGCTGGTAAATTTGACAGTTCCCCTGTTTCATTTTCTTCAAGCGATTTCATTTCATCCTGCATAGCTTTCAACCATTCATTTTTATGTGTACCAGATACAACTTCATTAAAATTCTTTGGTTCACTGATTATATTTTGAGTCACCAGAATTTCTTCAATCAGTCGTTTTTGAGCAACACCTTTATTGGTTCTGTCTGAACGTCTAACAACAGTAATATCTTCACTGATATTTTCATCATTACTATTAGCTAATGGTGATACTAAATCATGTACATTTCAACTATCATAATTTTCTATGATTCCATCATGTTTATGATCCTTATTACCACCATTGATTTTAATAGTTGTTGAAATAGTTGTGTGCTCCTCCTCAACCAAAACGGATTTTACATCTCTGCTGATAACTACAGTTTCTGATATTGGATTGTAACATCGACCTACGAAAATCATTAAAATTGCTTTTGGATCTAGTTTTCTCCTTTGTTCATACCAACTAACCTTGATACGGAGTAATTGGTACGGATTTCCATGCCAATCTATTTTGTATGTAATTTGACATTTTTACAGCTTCACCCCAAAACTTGTTACTTAATTTTGATTCGATAAGCATACAACGGGCCATTTCTATTAACGTTCTGTTTTTGCGCTCAGCAACTCCGTTTTGCTGTGGACTATATGCTGCAGTATACTGAATACAACATGCCAATCGTTGATATTACAATCTTTGCCAATATCATTTAACTGTTGAAATGCTTCAGCAATAAGTGCTATATGCAGTTCCAAATTATCACCTTCTTTTAACCTTGAATTCATCAAACCCCTTTAATAATCTGACCAGATTATTAGCATTGCTTTTCTCATGATACATTTTACGCGCTTCCCACGCTGCGCTTTTGATTTTTTTTTATCCAGTCAAAATCCCGTTTTTCAAAATCCCGTTTTTTAAAATACCGTTTTTAAAAATCCCGTTTAAAAAAAAATCCCGCTTTTTACCCACACTTAGCAGTACCCAGAGCCAATGACGTGGACGTGGTTGGAAACTGGCTCCACTTTGTTTTTTTTTATTATTTTTTTGTTTTTTTTTTATTTTTTTTTTTTTTTATTTTTTTTTTTTTTTTTATTTTTTTTTTTTGTAAATAAAATGTAAATAAGAACTTATTTTTAAAATATGAATTTTAATCTTTTTAATCTATTTTAAAATATGAATTTTAATTTTAATCACCGGGGCTTCCCATCTTTTTGGGGTGCTTTTATGATTTTTGGAGTCCAGATCTTTAATTGGCCAGGTCTTTAAGGGTCCAATGGGAAGCCCCGGTGAATTAATAGGCCTGAGACGTTATTGGTGAGTCCAGAGAAGTCGCTAAAATTTTCAAAAATTTTGGGGAAAAGAACAGGTCCTGAGATAAGGGGTAACTACATACAAGTATATAAATATTAGAAGATGATTTTGAAAAAAAAAACAGGATTTTGAAAAACGGGATTTTGAAAAACGGGATTTTGAAAAACGGGATTTTGAAAAGAGGGATTTTGAAAACGGGATTTTGAAAACGGGATTTTGAAAAACGGGATTTTGAGAGTAACCTCTTTTTTCCCAAAAATAAGAAAAATATAAAAAGCAGACTTTTTTGGTATTTTCTTATAGATAAATTTCATGCATATTTTTATTTCAATTTGAAAATTTAAGAATATTTTATCTTTTCCTATTTTTGGGAAAAAGGATAATCAAATTATGAATGAGTTTGTTTAGAGGTAACAAAAAATAAATATTGCCAATGTTTTATAGAAAATTATAAAATTTATAGTATTAATCGCATAATATTTACAATTTTAATATTTTTATTTGTTTGTGAGTACATATATAAATTAAATTCATTATTTAGTTGATATATACATACACATATGTATAAATTATGTATAACAAACATATAAAATTCATACAAAAATCAAAACCATACAATATTCTTATAATAAATAAAAATTCGCTAAAGTTCAAACTTAACATTTTTTTACAAAAAAATACAAAATTTTCTAAAATTCAAAATTATTTTGTTTATTGTACATACAAAATTCTCATTCTCACAAAAAGGTTATTTGAAAAAAGTGTTAAATTTTAAATACACAATTTGAGAAAAATTGTGACACCGTGTAAATTTTTTTTGTGTTCTTTATTGTCTAAAAATAAGAATATTTTTTAAAAATTACAAGAAAAAAAAAACCTTAATCATGCGTCCATCTTAATTTATATTTATTTATTTATGCCGGCTTGTCACTTGTCACAATCCAGATTCCAGATTCAGCAGACGGCTGAATTGGAAATGGTGTTAGGTTGGTAGCCTTGTGATAGAAATTCCGTTGGCGCTGCGGTAATAAACAACCTTTGTTGCCCTTGTGTGACATGTTGCCCTTGTGTGACAGAAAACAATAAACAACCTTTGTTGCCCTTGTGTGACATGTTTTGTTCCGAAAGTCCAATGACAATGAAATGCTAGTATCATTTGACGTAACCTCATTATTTACTAATATTCCTATACAACATTGTTTAAAAATAATTGAGAATAATTGGAACAGAATTAGTGACTATACTAATATACCTAAGAAAAAGTTCTTAGAAATGTTGAATTTTTGTGTTACGGACAATAATTATTTTATTTTTAATAAGAATTTGCATAAACAAATCTTTGGTACTCCGATCGGTAGTCCATTGTCGCCAATATTAGCTGGCATTATTATGGAAGATTTGCTTGACAACATCATACAAAAACTTGACGAAAAACCAAAACTTTTTGTAAAATATGTAGATGACTTATTTGCTATCATTCCGAGAAACAAATTAGACCACATAATGACAGCACTGAATAGTTACCGTAATAAAATTCAATTTACTGTAGAAACAGAGTCGGACGGAACATTACCATACTTGGACGTGAAAATTATTATTAAACATAAAAAATTGGTGACGGACTGGTATCAAAAGAACACTAGTATAGGTAAATTATTAAATTTTTATTCGGCACATCCGAAACACCAAATATACAACACTGCCCGAAATTTTATTTCTCGTTTCCATGACAAAAACAAAATAATCATAACTAGTACGTTAAGACAAAATAATTTTCCTGACAATATAATAAAGAAATTAATTGGACAATATGTTAACCAAATTCCAAGGATTGACAGTTTAAATAACAATGACAATATAAATAAATGTAAATATATTAGTACAACATACTTACCTAAATTTTCCGACGATTTAAAGAAAAGTTTTTCAAAATTTAATGACAAAACCGAATATGCTTTTAAGACGAACAACACGGTATCTAGACTTTTTTCGAAAATTAAAGATAGAACTGACAAAGGACTTAAAACAGACATTGTTTACAAAATTCCGTGTGCGGGCAATATACATGAAGCTTGTAATCTATCATACGTCGGAACATACGAAACAATTTTTAAAGAATAGACTGTCCAGCCATAAGTCCGACATAAAATATAAGAACGAGAATAAGACGGCCCTGGCTTTTCATTCGATATATTGCAACCATACACCAAACTATGACGACACAAAAATTTTAACTACAGAAAAGAATGTGAACAAAAGAATAATATTAGAAACTTTATATATACAAAACACTAAGAGAACGATGAACAGGAAAACCTACATTGACGACCTTAGTGACGTATACTGTTCTTTGTTAAACAGTTTATGAAAAATTTAATTTATAATTAATATTAGTAATAAAAGTGACGATTAAGATTAAACTATGACAAATTGTGATTAATTTTATCACAATAATTTTTAGAAAAATATTTTTTTAGTTAAATTTTTAGTTTTGTTTTAAATAATGTTGTGTATTATTTATTTTTACTAATTTTTTATTTTTTATATTTATTCGAAATCTAAAAGTATAGTTATGTAAGTAATATACATTTAAGTAAAAAAAATTTTGATTTTTTATATACATATACTATTTTTTGTTCCGTTTTTAAAATCTACATAATTCTCATTTTTGTAATTTTTGTGTTTTTGTAATTTTAATAATTTTTATTAAGTAATGTACTTTGTCCATTTTTCTCAGTTTTTACCTTGAAGATGTCTAAGTAATTAGACGAAACGTGGTAAATAAACTTTTGTTCATGAAAGAATAATAGTTTTATTTGGCCTATTAGCCCAACATTTAATATTTTAAATATTAATAAAATCAAACGGCCGTTAAATTAAATTAAATTTCAATTTTTTGGAAAATGTATTGTTTTTCGGGGAGTGGGTTTTGAAAAATGAAAGCGGAAGCTAGGACATTTTGGTTGATTTTGTTCTTGAATTATTTTTTATTTGAAAGTTTTTTGGTATTTGGAGATTTTTTTTGGGAAAAGTTTTTTTTTTAAATTAAATAACCGCGGCGGAAAATATTGGGGATACTGTGAAATAAACATAAAATGAAATAAGAAATTGATGTTGATGTTAGGGAATAAAAAAAAAAAATAGATATATATTCTGTGGATTTAATAGTAATGTGATAATGTTAAAAAAAACACTATTTGTCATAATAATAGAATTTGAAATTTAAATAAATTTAAACTATAAACCCCGAATTGTCCGGCCCAGTGGTTTCAAAGAAAAAAAAAATTAAGTCCGGCAAAGAAACTTTAGAGAAAGAAATTTCGCTTTAGAAAAAAATAATAAAAGGAAAAAAACCCGTGAAAAGAATTAATTAAAAAAAAGAATAATTCAAGTTTTGCAAAAGAATTTTTACAAGAGAAGAGAAAAAAAACCGTGAAATTTAATAATAAAATTAGGGCAGTGAATTACCCTGCACTGGCCAGATCCAGCCGAGAGCAACATCAAAAAATTTTCCAGTCAGATTTAAGTGGAGGCATAGCAGTGTGTTTTTGGGTGGTTTTTTTTTAAATATAATTTATTGTAGTGTAGGTACAGGTTGCTGGTTCCCGTCCTGACATGTCTGGAGCTGGAAGCAGTAATTAACCAGGTACTGTACAATTTGTTGTAACAGGATAAGTAATTTTTGTCAAAAAAAAAATTACCAGCTGTTATCTGTAGATAAGTCGTAGGAGGTAACTTCGGACTTCTAGAAGAGTGGGCGCCAGGTCTAGGGTGACCAACAACGCATCACAAAAAAAACACTAGACCAAAATTGTGTCTCCTTGGACCACTGGGATTTCCTCCTGAGGTTTTGCCAGCTATGCTCAGTCTGTGGGGCGTGAGTCGACCAGTGATCCAAACGGCAATCAATACAACAATACGATGATGCTTTCGCTAATAGATATTTTCACAATAAAAAATCTTTAAAGCGAAGCACCATCGCTTAACGAATGAAGTGAGAAAGGAACAAGAAATCCATGCGATCCATCCTAGGGAATTTCGGACATTAGCCAGCCATTATAAAAAAAATCAACAAAAAACATTCAAAAAAAAACAACACAGCAGCAACAACAATCGAGCGTTGCCAACACAACTCCAATAAAATAATAAAAATTTTGGAATTTTCAAAAAAAAAATTAAAATTCCAAATAAATTATAATAAATAAAACTATATGATTTTAATTACTTTTTTTTCTTTTAATAATATAATTCCACACAATCTCACGGTGGTGAATTAATTTTAATTTTCAATATATATAGATATAAGTTTTTTAATAATTTGATAATTTTTACTTTATTATGGTGTACGCAGAACGAAACTTTAATAAATAACTATTAAAAAAAATTAATAAATATAAATAAATAATTGTATCTTTAACGTAAATTAATAAATAACAACAACAAAAAAATTTAACTTTACCAACTTTTCTTTCATCAAAAATATAATTTAACAAAACAAACGAAGCAAAAGCAACTAATATTAACAAAAAAAAACCGTACACCAATAATAAATAAATTTTAATTTACACATACCTGGTGAGTCTGCTTCCTGCTCCGTACATGTCTGGAAGGTACCAGCTACTCACCACCACAAAAAAATTTAACAATAAATAAAAGAACGTTGACGGATCTCGCTGCTGGGATGGTGGGATGTATCTCGGCTTAATATTCTTGGGTTTTTTTTTCTCTTCCTTGGTCGGTAACTAAATTCTTGTTTGTTAATTATATTTGGGGTAATAATATGTTGGTACTGGTGCAACACCACCCCAAGGATCGTATACACCCAATTTTGTTATTAATAACACAATTATTAATAGAGTTTATATCCGTGCCGGATGCGGTATAAACAGCGGCGGCTCGTCATATTGGGCAGGGTGGGCTAAGCCCAACCTGAATTTACAGGAAAATGCTACAAAATATTCATTTAAAATATATTATAAAAATGAGCAAAAAAAATTCAAATTTTTTTTTAAATAAATGTCATATAATATATGTGTATATAATTTTTTCCATCGAAATTCGTACACCACCGCTGCGAAATATAATATTTATATAAAAATATAATCTAAAATCTAAATATGAATATGAACGCTAAAATACAAATATATTATACTAACATTACATAACTTTTTCATTATAAAAATACAACTACTCTTTTCTCTTTACTTCAGGGGCTAATTGAAATTTGCCCACCTTATTATACTAATTTTATACAAAACAAATTTGCGTATGTGTTGAATATTGTATGGATCAGGCTGGGCTAATTTAAACTAGTCCACGAAGACCACGTGTTCCCAATAGAAATGCGAAATATTTGTAATTGCTATATTATTTTCAGAGTTTTATTATTTTTTCTATGGAAGAAAATTATTAGAATATTTCCATTATATGAGCAAGCAATGTCAATTTTCAAATATTTTAAACCAAAATACCAGGCGCGCATATTTTATAATCAACACTATTGAGTTGAGTTATTTCCTTCTCCTATATTAAAAAATTTATATTGAGAAAAATATATCATGGGATAGAAAATCTCTTGTCCATAGAAGAAATATTCCTATACTGAAAATTTGCATGAAATATTTTTCATTAAAAAAAAGAGAAATATATCATCGTGGGCTAGAAAATCGCAGCCCTTAGAACGAATAATTCCTTTGAGTAAAAATTTGCATGAAATATTTATTTCGTTATATAAATATTTTGTATTAAAAAATAAATAAATATATCTTCATGGGCTAGAAAATCGCAGCCCATAGCAATAATTTTATCGCTTATATTTTAAATTCGCTCAGTAGACAAAAAATTATTTAATTATAGCACACATTAGAACAAAATTTTTAAAATTAGTACCAGGCGATCATAAAATTCAGAAAGTAACAATTTTCTTCTTAGTTGAGAAAACTTAAGACAATTGCATACAAATATAACTATTCAAATATGTATGGAGTGTGCCATGATTTTCGTTTATTTAGCTCGATTTTTTTTTAATGTGCCTAATTTTTTTTGTGTATAATATGTGATTTATTTTTCTTGTGTGCATAGCATATGCATAATGATTTTTTTTTATTGGAAAGAAAATGAAAAACATATTAAGATGCCAATGTGATTAACTCACTAATGATTACCTTAGATGCCAATGTGATTAACTCACTAAAACGAAAAATTCAAAAGGTTGTATATTTAATAACCTCAAATCTTTGCTTTTCATAACAAAACTTTTTCCTTTATCCCACCCAGAACTTTTGATCACGGTCCGCCACTGGGTATAAATTATTGTTCTAAATAACTAATAAAATTAATTCTTCTTTTAAATTTTATTATTATTATTTAATTTTCAGAATTAATTAAATTTTTTTTCTTTTCGCACAAATTCTCTCTTTAATTTTTCTTAAAATTTATTAGTTTTTTTCTCTGCCAAATACTTTATTTCACAAAAATTAATACCAGAATTTCCTTTTTTTTTCTTTTTAAAATCAAATTCCAAAAAATATATTTTTCCAAAAAAAAAAAAAAACCCCCCGTCCGTCCGGCACTCAAAATCCCAACCGACTTCCCGAAAAAAAATTCAATTTTTTTGAAAATTTTTAAATTCGAAAAAACTATTGTTCCCCGATTGCGTGATCTCTTGACTTTCGGAATCAAAACAAAGCCCACAAGGGCAACAAAGGTTGTTAATTGTTTTCTGTTCCGAATATCAAGAGACCGCAGCGCTGACGGGAATTTCGAACTACTACTACATGACTACCAACCTAAAAATTTTAATTCAGCCGTATGCTGATTTGAATTACATCTGGAATATGACAAGCCGGTATATATATAATAAACGTCTGGATGGACCGACGTAAACAAATAAATAGGTGGTTTTTTTATATTTTTCCATATTTTAATAAATATTAACTTATTTTTAAAAAATAAATTAACACAAATAAAACACGGTGTCTCATTGTTTTTGTTATTTAAATATTTATTATGGGTGTCGAGTATATTATTAGTAGCTTTTGCTTCGTTTTTTTTTTTGTAAATTATTTATTTTTTGATATAAGTAAAGTAAAGTTGCTGTTATTTATAAATTTTTTTCATTTATTTATTTATTTACAATGATTTATTCCTCTTTATTAAATTATAAGTCGTTAATTATTAAAGTTTTATTGACAGCATAATAATCTAGAAATTAGTAAATTTAATATAATTATATATATATATAAAATAACATTTTTTCACCACCGAATTTTTTTATCAATTAATTAAAAAAAAAAAGAAAACAAAATTTAAAATACTTGCGTTTTTTTTCAAATGTTTTTTTGAATAAAATTTTAAAAAAAAATTAATAGAGTGTGCGTCGTTGGGTTGCTGCTGTTGAGGTTTTTTTTTTTTCTGGTTGAAGATTTTTTTTTGAAAATGGCTGGCTGATTTTTCTGAAATTTCCTAGGAGGGATCGCAATGGATTTCTGTTCCTTTCTTGTTCTCTTGTACATGTTTACCTCAAAAGTTAGCCGAGGAATACTATACAAATGATAAAATATGGCAATGTCAAGATTGCCTTAAAAAAACATCAAAAAATAAAAAAAAAAAAATGTCTCAAACAGTACAAATCCCAATGAAATTTTGACTGAAAATGATATACAATTGGGGAACAACATTACATCTGTTGAGGTCAAAAAAAAAATTACCAGCTGTTATCTGTAGATAAGTCGTAGGAGGTAACTTCGGACTTCTAGAAGAGTGGGCGCCAGGTCTAGGGTGACCAACAACGCATCACAAAAAAAACACTAGACCAAAATTGTGTCTCCTTGGACCACTGGGATTTCCTCCTGAGGTTTTGCCAGCTATGCTCAGTCTGTGGGGCGTGAGTCGACCAGTGATCCAAACGGCAATCAATACAACAATACGATGATGCTTTCGCTAATAGATATTTTCACAAAAAAAAATCTTTAAAGCGAAGCACCATCGCTTAACGAATGAAGTGAGAAAGGAACAAGAAATCCATGCGATCCATCCTAGGGAATTTCGGACATTAGCCAGCCATTATAAAAAAAATCAACAAAAAACATTCAAAAAAAACAACACAGCAGCAACAACAATCGAGCGTTGCCAACACAACTCCAATAAAATAATAAAAAATTTGGAATTTTCAAAAAAAAATTAAAATTCCAAATAAATTATAATAAATAAAACTATATGATTTTAATTGCTTTTTTTTCTTTTAATAATATAATTCCACACAATCTCACGGTGGTGAATTAATTTTAATTTTCAATATATATAGATATAAGTTTTTTAATAATTTGATAATTTTTACTTTATTATGGTGTACGCAGAACGAAACTTTAATAAATAACTATTAAAAAAAATTAATAAATATAAATAAATAATTGTATCTTTAACGTAAATTAATAAATAACAACAACAAAAAAATTTAACTTTACCAACTTTTCTTTCATCAAAAATATAATTTAACAAAACAAACGAAGCAAAAGCAACTAATATTAACAAAAAAAAACCGTACACCAATAATAAATAAATTTTAATTTACACATACCTGGTGAGTCTGCTTCCTGCTCCGTACATGTCTGGAAGGTACCAGCTACTCACCACCACAAAAAAATTTAACAATAAATAAAAGAACGTTGACGGATCTCGCTGCTGGGATGGTGGGATGTATCTCGGCTTAATATTCTTGGGTTTTTTTTTCTCTTCCTTGGTCGGTAACTAAATTCTTGTTTGGTAATTATATTTGGGGTAATAATATGTTGGTACTGGTGCAACACCACCCCAAGGATCGTATACACCCAATTTTGTTATTAATAACACAATTATTAATAGAGTTTATATCCGTGCCGGATGCGGTATAAATTATTGTTCTAAATAACTAATAAAATTAATTCTTCTTTTAAATTTTATTATTATTATTTAATTTTCAGAATTAATTAAATTTTTTTTCTTTTCGCACAAATTCTCTCTTTAATTTTTCTTAAAATTTATTAGTTTTTTTCTCTGCCAAATACTTTATTTCACAAAAATTAATACCAGAATTTCCTTTTTTTTTCTTTTTAAAATCAAATTCCAAAAAATATATTTTTCCAAAAAAAAAAAAAAACCCCCGTCCGTCCGGCACTCAAAATCCCAACCGACTTCCCGAAAAAAAATTCAATTTTTTTGAAAATTTTTAAATTCGAAAAAACTATTGTTCCCCGATTGCGTGATCTCTTGACTTTCGGAATCAAAACAAAGCCCACAAGGGCAACAAAGGTTGTTAATTGTTTTCTGTTCCGAATATCAAGAGACCGCAGCGCTGACGGGAATTTCGAACTACTACTACATGACTACCAACCTAAAAATTTTAATTCAGCCGTATGCTGATTTGAATTACATCTGGAATATGACAAGCCGGTATATATATAATAAACGTCTGGATGGACCGACGTAAACAAATAAATAGGTGGTTTTTTTATATTTTTCCATATTTTAATAAATATTAACTTATTTTTAAAAAATAAATTAACACAAATAAAACACGGTGTCTCATTGTTTTTGTTATTTAAATATTTATTATGGGTGTCGAGTATATTATTAGTAGCTTTTGCTTCGTTTTTTTTTTTGTAAATTATTTATTTTTTGATATAAGTAAAGTAAAGTTGCTGTTATTTATAAATTTTTTTCATTTATTTATTTATTTACAATGATTTATTCCTCTTTATTAAATTATAAGTCGTTAATTATTAAAGTTTTATTGACAGCATAATAATCTAGAAATTAGTAAATTTAATATAATTATATATATATATAAAATAACATTTTTTCACCACCGAATTTTTTTATCAATTAATTAAAAAAAAAAAGAAAACAAAATTTAAAATACTTGCGTTTTTTTTCAAATGTTTTTTTGAATAAAATTTAAAAAAAAAATTAATAGAGTGTGCGTCGTTGGGTTGCTGCTGTTGAGGTTTTTTTTTTTTCTGGTTGAAGATTTTTTTTTGAAAATGGCTGGCTGATTTTTCTGAAATTTCCTAGGAGGGATCGCAATGGATTTCTGTTCCTTTCTTGTTCTCTTGTACATGTTTACCTCAAAAGTTAGCCGAGGAATACTATACAAATGATAAAATATGGCAATGTCAAGATTGCCTTAAAAAAACATCAAAAAATAAAAAAAAAAAAATGTCTCAAACAGTACAAATCCCAATGAAATTTTGACTGAAAATGATATACAATTGGGGAACAACATTACATCTGTTGAGGTAATAAATTTACTACAATCTTTAATTAAGAAAATAAATTTAGTGCATGAACAGCAAAAAAATATTCAAATAAATTTCCAACATGTAAATTCAGTTTTAAATTCAATTCGTGAAGAAAACAATACATTAAAAAAAACTATAGAGGAACTGAAAAATGAATACAATAGAATTTTAGCTGTGAACACAAGTTTAAAAAGTGATTTAAATATATAAGCACAAAACAATATTAAGAAAACTTAGAAACTGGTAAACGAAAATGAAAATCTGGTAGAAATTGTTCAAAAAATTGGAAACAAATTGGATATTAACATTCAACAGTCGCAAATAAAAAAAAATTACAGAATGAAACCAAAACGTCAAAATAATGGATTACCACCATCAATTATAATTCAGGTTCCATTAGACATAAAGTTAAAAATAATGGAAAATAAAAAGAAACGTACCTTAAAGACTGATTTGTTAAATATTTCTAACATGGAAAATAGAATAATTTACATCAATGAACAGTTAACAAAAGAATATAAATACATTTTAAAACGTGCTAAGGATCTTAGAAAATAAAGTAAAATATTATACGTATGCTACAAATTTGGGAAAATTTTTATAAAAAAAATGATGGCGAACGTAGTGTTCGCATAAAATCTATAAATGATCTAGATGAGTACCAATAACTTCAGCCTAAATTTACCATATAATGCGTATAATTACCAAGTAGAAGACCTAAATTTGGTAAGTTTTAACAAAAAAAACTCATTAAAAATTTTATATTTAAATTGTAGAAGCCTAAATAATAAAATAGAAGATCTGGAAACAATTATAAATAAATCACCTGAAACAATACATATCGTAGCAGTAACAGAAACATGGTATTCGGATAAAAATATTAATAAACAACATTTAACTGAATATTCAAATGTAAAAAGTAAAAGCTTTTAGACCAAGCAGATCTGGTGGTGGTGTAACAATTTATATTAAAAATAATATTCCATACAAAGAAAAAATGATATGGAGTAACAATGATGATAGTCTTGTTCATATTGAAACAAATGATAACAATAATAAAATAGAAATAATAGCTTACTACAGAACACCAGCACCAGTTACGCAAAGATACTCAGATTTTTGTGAAAAACTAGAACAAGTTCTTACAAACTGATCATAACTTAGTGTGGTCGGATATTTAATAGTGATGAAAATTATGAACAGTTCATTAAGTACAGAAAGTACAGAAATAAATAAAATAAAAATTAAAAAATTACAATATTACCTTGGATAGATAATCAATTAATACAAACTATTGAATCAACAAATTTTTGGTACAAAAAATATGCCAAAGACAGATCTAATAATATGTTAAAAGATGAGTATCTACACTGGTCAAAAATATTACAAAAAATGAAATTTAAAAAATGGACAGAATACAATAAAAATCAAAAAAATGCTAATCTTGGTAACCCTAGAAAAACATGGGCAACAATACGAACAAATCTATTTGAAAAAAGTAAAAAACGTGATGATATAGTGTTAAAAAAAGAAAATGATATAGTTACATATAAAAAACAAATAGCAAATATATTTAAAACACACTTTGCCACAGTTGCGAAGAAAATTTCTGAAATTCTTCCAAATATTAATGAAATATTTCCAGAAACAATTATACCAAATACAGAGCATAGGATCCTAGTAGATACCACAGTGGATGAGGTGAAAAACATTATAAAAAACTTGAAGAACACTAAATCAGTTGGTGTTGATGGTATACCTACAAATATAATAAAAGATAATGCTGATCTAATAGCACCAATATTGTATAAAATTATAAACCAATCATTCAAAGAAGGAACATATCCAAATCAAATAAAAATTAGTAAAATAACACCAATTTATAAAGCTGGTGATAAATTAGATACAAAGAATTATAGACCTATATCCATACTACCAGTATTTTCAAAAATTTTTGAGCAAATAACAAAAAATAAGATTAATGGAACATCTACAAAAAAATAATATATTAACTAAACATCAATATGGTTTCAGACCGAATTGGAACACAGAAACGGCTTTATTTGATGTTGTACATAAAATTCAGTACTATACACAAAAAAACAAAAAGTTGGTATTATGTTTTATGATCTAAAAGAAGCTTTTAATACAGTAAATTTTCAAATTATGTTTAAACTCCTACAAAATATGGGTATAAATGGCCCAGATCCACAATAAAAAACATTTCGTAGAAATAAATGGTCATAAGAGCACAATAGCTGATGTAAAAAGTTCCACAGGGTAGCATTTTAGGTCCGCTGCTATTTTTAATATATATCAACGACATTGAAAAACTTAATTTAAACGGACAAATATCTATGTATGCGGAATGGTATTGCGATGCTGTATAATGCTGAAACATGGGATGAACTAAAAAACAAAATGGAACAAGATCTGGCTATTTTACTAAATTGGTCAGCCTCAAGAAAACTTGCAATTAACATTAACAAAACAAAAGCAATGTTTTTCAAAACTAATGGTAGTACATCACTGGAAATCAAAGTAAATGATTCTTGTATAGAAGCAGTAAATGAATTTAAGTATCTGGGACTGTATCTGGATAGCAATTTAAATTTTATAAAACACGTTGATTACATTAAAAACAGAATATCTAATATTGCTGGAATTTTCAAAAAAATAAATAATATGCTTCCATACTCAACCAAAGTTATGTTATTTCATGCATTCTTTAATAGTATTATAAAATATTGTTTGACTAATTTGGACTAACTTTTCAATATAAAATGGATCAAATACAAGTCATACAAAATAAAGCTTTAAAAAATCTATTCAATTTTAACAGGTATGAATCAACACTGAGAATACACCAAGTTACGAAAATATTACCTATAAAATTAGCAAATTATGTAAAAGCAGTTATACTAATACACAATTGTAACAATGAATATATTCAATCAAATACACAATTAACAACAAATAATGATTTTCACAACCACAGAACGAGATACAGAAACGAAATTAGAAATAATACATCAATTTTTTCAGGCTTTAGAACAAAAGATTTAGTATGTAATTATGTAAACTTCTACAATAGTATTCCAAATGTATTTAAATCAAAAGATACAAATTTTTTTAAGAAATCAATAGAAAAAGAAATAATCAATAAATTTTGTGATAATATGAATTACCTAATAATTGAAAATCTATGGCAGTAAAGTAAATTTTAATTCTCCTTATAAATTTTTATAATTAAAGTTTTCTGTAAATATACTCACTAATCTAAAATTATACAATTCGCCTATTTATAATCTTTACAATATGATGCATGTATAGCTCTAAAAACATAAATTGTATGTACTGAGCATAATAAGAAATAAATAAATAAATAATTCGTAAAATTTGTTGAAAATTTTCTTGTTGGAAGTTTTTATATCACCATGTTGTTGTATTGATTGCCGTTTGGATCACTGGTCGACTCACGCCCCACAGGCTGATCATAGCTGGCACACTTAGGAAGAAATCCCAGTGATCTAAGGAGTTCTAGAACTAGAAATTTTGTTCTAGCGATTTTTTTAGTGATGAGCTGTTGGTCACCCTAGACCTGGCGCCCATTTTTCTGGAACTCCGAAGTTACCTCCTCCGACTTATCTTAAAGATAACAGGTGGTAATTTTTTTTATACACAAAATTATCATCCTGTTACAAAATGTTATATCAAATATTATATTTTATATGCAATAAGTAAAATTGTGTGTGTACGCTTTGTAAATTGTTATATATACCATGTTTAGTATAACAAAACGAAGTATACCAGATATAATTTTACTTTTTGGGCAAAGGTCTCTTAATAGTGAAAAAAGTGAATTTGTAGTTATTATTTAAAAATATTTTTTATTTATTTTGCTTATTTTTTCTGGACAATAATCAAATTATTTTCGCAAATCCAGATAAATTTATTATTGTGTTTGTTCTATTTTTTAATAAGTTTAAAGAAATTAATAAAAACATTTTTTATTTTAGTCAAGCAAAATAACTAACATTTCTGGCGCAGTCGGTAGGATTACCAACATTGTAACGATTTTTTTTTACAAATAATAACTAAAAATAAGTTATTTTGACAATAAAAGTTTTGCAGTGACTCTTTTCAAAGTGTTTAAATCGGTAATCAAAAAGAAATAAAAATTAATTTAAAACACAACTAATTTAAATATCTAATAGTAAAAGTTTAAAAAAATAAATAAATAAAGAAATTTATTTATAATAAAATATCACATGACAAAGGAGCGGAAAAATAAAGAAGAAAATTGTTTACAAAATTTAGAAAAAAAAAAAGAAAAATTTAATCAAATAATGGCCTTACAATCTATTTCGGTGAAAGACATCATAAACGAAGCCAGAAGTGTACCAGCTTTCACTGGTGACGACGCTTTCTCACTGTCTTCGTTTATCAGAGAAGTTGAGTCTCTAACAGGAATGCTGACAGAAGAAACAGCAAAAGAATATATTTACAGAATACTATATTCCAAAATACAAGGTGTTGCGGCAGCTTTAATAAGAAGAACAGAAGATACAACCTGGAGTACTGTGAAAAAACAACTCATAAAATCAATCGGAGTCAACGAAAACTACCTGGACCTAAAAGAAGAATTTGATAAAATATCATACAACAATGTAAGTTAATTATATTCTAGTTTAATAAATATATTGAATAAATTAAATTTAAAATACTTACTCGATAATGACAAACCTGTCGAATTTAAACCAATAAACAATGAAAAATCACTTTTAAATAAATTTTTGAATAAAATAAATCGTGTTGATGCTATGTTTGTTAGAACTTGTGACACCCAGGAAATTCTAAAATTAAAAAATATTAAATTAGTAATATAATAAAAATATATAGAAAAATACTTCCTCTGCGTGAGCCGGTCTGTCAAGTGTGTCAAGTTTGTTATTGTCTTATTGTTTAGTTTTTTTTGTCAGGTGATGGGGTCATAGTTTGTAGTTTATTTGTAGTTATCGTTAAGTTATTAACTTGTGGTGTCACATATAGATGTCGTGGTGGTGGTGAATTTTTAATAAACTTTTTTCGAATATCAAAGACAAATGATGATCTTGATTTGACCGGGGTCAAATCAAGGGTATCATCAGATGATCGAAAAGAAATATTGAAAAATTAAAATTTCGGGGAGTCGGATGTTGACCGCCGCGCTGGACACCGGATTTGAAAATGTTGTATTTTTTTTTAATATTTTTTTTTGGGTTTATTTTTTTTTAATAATAAGTTTTGACCAAGTTTATGGTTGCAAAAAAATATATATAAAAAAAAAAATAAACGGTAAAAAAGGAAGGAAAAATGAAAAATAATAAATTTAGTTAGCCAGAAAAAAAACCAATAAATAATTGGAAAAAAAAATAGTGATAAATGTATTTAAATCGAAAAGAAAATAACATTGAAAAATTGGTGAAAAAAATCTATAAAGGAAATTTAAGTATTAAATTAAAATGAAAACTAAACATTTTATATAATAATAAATTGGTGTTCAGCGCGCGCGTAATTCGTATTCGTAACTTTGTTCCTGTGGTGTACCTTTCGTTCCTGTATGTTCCTCTGTTCCGGAGTGTAGTTCCCGTCGTCGTCAGCAGTCCTGTTCCTGTGAACATCTCGTCAACGAGGGAATTTTTTTTTGTTTTGTTAATTTATTTTTTTTTATATAAGTATTAATAATTTGTGATTTTTTTTATATTGTAGTTGTAGATAAAGTAGTTTTCTTTTTATTTAGTAAATTTGTTGAAAATAAGAGAAAGAAACAATTTTTGTTAGTACCACATTTAGGTGTTGCTGTGTAGCTGATCCTGACCCTGACATGTCCGGAGCAGTTCCACCCAACGAAAAAAAAAGGTACTTGGTGAATATTTTATTAATTACATAGAGTAATCATAAAAGGAAATCTTAAAGAAATAAAAGAATTTTTTTTTAAATTATTGTATAATTCCGGTTATAATTTTTATATTTAAATAAATATATTATAAGGGAATTTGTGAAAAAAAATGTGGTATTCACATAAATCATGAATTCCGTTCGGAAGATATTCCGTCGGAGATTTCCACTCCGACGAAGAAAAAAATGGAATCATGAAATACCTCGGAATCGTATAAAATTATTGCCATAGCAAACCCATTTTTCGTTAAATTAAATATTTTTAAAATATTTTTTTTCATTTTTTTTCATACAGACTTGATGAAAATTATTTTAAAAGTATTAATTTCTGAATTTTGTATTGAAAAATGTTTAAAATGATTAGTGTTGGGTTTTTGTTGGTACTTATTGATGAAGAAAACTTAGAAAATTTTATACATTTAAAAAGAAACATTTTAAGCCAATTTTTTTTATCAAAAATTGACTTTAATTTCAATTTCCGCAACTGTTTTTTTTCGGATTTTTTTTGTATGAACTTGATATTTCGATCGTAATATAAAATACAAATATACGAACGAAACGGATTCGAAAATGAATAATATTCCGAACGGAATTTAGAATTAGGAAGTCTCCGTCGGAGCTAAAATCGAACATTTCTCCGTTCCGAACGGAATTCATGATTTATGTGATTATTATATTTTTTTTTGGTTGTGGATTTTCTTAGGTTCGTTGGAACAGCGTTGGAGGAATGAGTCCGTGGTGTATTTGCTTTGTTGTTTTTTTGTTTGAATTTATGTAGTGTTTCCATGACGGAATAGATGCGAACAAATGAGTGATCCGGAGTAGACAGAATTTTTCCTTTCGATATTCTTCTTCAATCCATCGTTGGTTATGAGGTAACCAATGTATTGGATTGAAGAGAATAGTTGTTGGTGATATGATGGTTAGTTGGATCATTGGCGAACCATGCCCCACAGACTTTGCTAAGCCGGCAATAGGAGGAAATCCCAATGATCCTGGAAGCTGAAAGAGAAAAAAATTGGTCTTGTTTTTTTTGTGATTGAGGCTAGGTCACTCAACGCTTTCAGCTTCCGAACCCTTCTCCTCCGAACTTATCTTCAGATAACGAATCGAAATAATTTTGATTTCGTTACAAACTAGTAGAATCGAAACTCTCGAAGAAGCTTATCAAGCATTCATAAATACAGGTATTACCTCAAAATACGATAAAGATCTAAATAAATATTCTAATCCTTCGAAACAAAAGCAATTTTTAAATAATAAAGACAAGTTTCCTTCAAATCAACGTAATAGTAATTATAATTCTAATAGTAATTATAATAATAACTCATGTAATCAAAATCGATTTCAAAATAATAGTAATAATTTTGGACGTAATCAAAATCTAGGGAGTTTTAGGAATAATAATAATAACTATAGCAATTATAGAAACAATTCTGGTATGTTTTCTAACAGATATTCTACTAATAGAAATAATAATACGGCCCCAGAACAAATGGAAGTAGAACAAAATAATACAATTACTTCCGAAAATTTTCGTTTACCGTCTCAAATCGGCATTACCCATATCTAATAAAAATTTTCAAGCTATAATAGGCCAAAATATCTTTGTCCCTATTGGTGCTCAGATTAATTTATTAGACAAAGAAATAAAAGTTAACAATGTAGTTACAAAATTTAATGACCCTTGTCCTTTTGAAGAAATTTATCAATTAGACACACTAGATATTAACAATATAGAACTCTTTGACAATTACAAAATGAAGATATGACCACGATTTGTTTTATAAGGATGGTGATAAATTAACTTGCGTTAACGAAATCCAACATCAAATTATTACAAAACATTCTCAACCAATTTATAGCAAAATATATAGCTTTCCCAAAATCAATGAAAATGAAGTTAACTGTCAAATTAAAGAAATGCTGGAACAAAATATTATCGAACCTTCAAAAAGTCCGTATAATAGTCCTATTTTGGTTGTACCGAAAAAATTAGATCATTCAGGTAAACAAAAATGGAGGGTGGTCATAGACTACCGTAAACTGAATGATATTACAGTTGACGATAAATTCCCTATTCCTAACATAGACTCTTTATTCGATAAACTTGGGCGAGCCCAATACTTTACTACAATCGATTTGGCGAAAGGTTTTCACCAAATTATAGTTGATGAAAAATATAGGGAAAAACTGCATTTTCAACTCCACAGGGACATTACGAATTTGTTCGTATGCCATTTGTATTAAAAAATGCGCCGACAACCTTCCACTGAATGATCAAATGTCTTGAGAAATTTAATTAATGTTATATGTGTAAGTTATCTGGATGACATTCTCATCTGTTCCACGTCACTACAAGAACATGTTAAAGCTATAAATTATATTTTTAACAGACGTAGGCAATACAATCTGAAAATTCAAGTAGACAAATGTAATTTTTTTGCTAAAAAAACTGAATATTTAGTCCACATCCAAAATCGGACGGAATAAAACCTAATGATAAAAAAATCGAAACTATAAAAAATATTAAACTTCCGGAAACTCCAAAGCAAATAAAAAGGTTTCTAGGTATCACTGGTTACTACAGGAAATTCATTAAGGACTATGCCAAAATTGCACAACCAATGACTAAATATCTGAAAAAAAATAATAAAATAAATATTAATGATACAATGTATAGAGAATCTTTTTAAAAATTATAAAATCTAATTACTAGTTATCCTATATTAGTATATCCTGATTTTAAGAAAAAGTTCGTCATTACAACAGATGCTTCCAATTTCGCAATTGGAGCTGTTTTATCTCAAGAAGGACACCCAAACTATGCAAGTAGGACCTTAAATGATTACGAAATAAAATATTCCACCATGGAAAAGGAATTGCTCGCAATCGTTTGGGTAACAAAATACTTTCGACCTTACTTATTCGGGAATAAGTTTCTGGTGAAAACAGATCACCAACCATTAAACTGGTTGAGCTATTTAAAAGAACCCAACTCAAAGCTTTAACGATGGCGTATAAGATTAAATGAATATGACTTTGAAATAGATTATAAACGGCAAAGAAAATAATGTTGCCTATTCTCAGCCGTTTAAATTCTGACAAAAATGAGATTAATCATCTTGATAGAAATGATTCTGAATTAGCCACTATTCATAGTGCTCATGAAAACCTTAACAATCATATACCACTTAAAGAAATCGTTGTAAACAAATACCTTTCTCAAATTCACCTCATGAAAGTAAAATCAAAAGAATTCGCCATTATATATAGATCGTTCAGAGTTATTTATATTTCAGAAAATGAGTTTCAGAAAACATTGCCATACATTTGAACTTTTTTTGACATTTCAAAACTTCTGCGTCACACGTATCATCTTCAAGAGCGGCTAGAGTAACTGAGGCGTAACTACAGCTAAAACAAAACCCAGCATAATTTAATTTTAAAGCCTGCGCAGAATTGGGGCTTTAAGCCGAAACCGCAATGTCGCGGTAATGGACGCGTCGCTTTTGACAGCAACGCTTCAAAAGTAGAATGTACAGTGATATATGTAATGGCCCACAATATAGCGTCGCGTTGATGCGGCAAATTTTCCGCGACGCTTAAGTAGACCTACTTTCTACTTTTGCCGCTTTAGACGCGCGTCTTATCTAAAATTTTGACATATTTACCTTTTGTTTTGTTCTTTTGATATAAAAAATACTGAAACTAAATTTAAAATTTTTAAAATTAGTTTTGAAGAAAAATTAATAAATAAAGTTTCTGAAAATGAATTTATCAATATACTTTATTTCATTTCTTTCAACGCGTTATTGTGGTTTGTCAAAGCTTCAATGCGTCGCTTTTGACTTCAAGCTTCAAAATGTCAAAAGTGACGCCTCCATTTACCGCGACATGCGGTTTACGCTTTAATCGATAGCGTTAACAATGGGCGCATCCAGACCACTAAACTGCTTACAAGCGGCTAAGGGCTTCGGGCTCTGGAGGCTATTTCCCCTCAATTGCTAAGCACTTGTTTAAATATCGAGCATATATTTTTTATAATAGAATAAATAATTTTAATAAATAATATTTTTATGTTTACAAATTTAGGTACTACAAAATTAATAATTATTAAATTAATTATTTTATATTAAATAATTGAATATTTTTTTAATTATTTGAAAAACTTACAACTTTTTTTAAAGTTACAATTTTGACATTTAAAGCCAGCGTAGCATCCCAGCAAACATGTCTTCAATGACATACCCATGAATCACCCAAGACATGTCTTTAAGACAGACCCAAGACAGACTGCTGACATCGCCATACAAATGTCACAAGTCGTCATGCATAACATGTCTTGCGTTTGTCTTGCATGACATGTCTTGGGTGTGTCTTGCATGACATGTCTTGGGTCTGTCTTGCATGACGTGTCTTGGGTTTGTCTGGCACACAGTTGCCAGATCGTGGGAAATTTCCCATATTATGGGAATTTTTGACTTGCTGAGGGAAAAAGGGAAAATGTTGAAAATCGTGGGAAATTTCAGTAGTTTGAAATAACTTTCTAAATATTTATGCAATAACATAATTTCGTAAACAAAAATTTTAAATTTGTATACAAAATATTTTTCCTTATATTGAAAACGTTTCGGATTTCTAATACTATCCAGATCAGACACTACGGCTTACCGGTTTGCTGTTTTGACTAAATGTTTACGGGCATATCTGTCACATAAAAGTCAAATGTCAAACTTTTAGGTTTATTTTTAATTTGAATTTTGAAAAATATATTTTAAAAATTTCACAACTCAACATCCAGCACAAGACAATATGTACATATAATATTATATATGAATGAAGTATACTATATTACCAAGTATATTATATTTTTCAATTACCTTGAAAAATTTACAGAAAAAAGTCAGTTCTATCTAACTTTACTTCAGCCATAAATGAATTTACAATTTGAATTTACATACATTTAAATATATATATTTTTGTTTTTAAATGTTGATTTTTTTAAATTTCAATAAAAAAACGACCGTTAATTAAATAGCCAAACAGAATATGTCGTTGTCGCTGTCGTCGGTCGCCGTGTTTTTCGGCAGCGATGGTTTCGCTGTCGTTGTCGCCCCTTGGCCAAACACAATAGATCGTCGCGAATAATTGTCAATTATGATAATTTAATTTGTGAAAATTATGTTTTCATTATAGTGTGCTCTGAAATATTTAAATAAATTCAAAAAATGTCAAAACATAGCGACGAGCGAAATATCAAATATCATTTGAAATACAACGACAACGACAACGAAGAGGGCGACATCATTGTGGTTGAATAATACAAAATTCATACTTTTGAATTTTTTTTTGACATTTCAATGCGAAGGACGACAGCTAAAACGACATATTCTGTTTGGCTCTTAATGTTTTCGTGGGAAATTCCATGGGAAAAATAATAACCAGAAAAGGGAAAAAATGGGAAATTTTATAGCAACAAAGGGAAATCTCAAAAAAAAATCTGGCAACTCTGGTCTGGCAAGACGTGTATTATGTTTGTCCTTGTGAAAAAAAAAATCATATTATATATGAAAATCACTATTTTTTATTTAAAAACTAATAAAATACATTTCAAACTAATCAATAAAAACTTTTAACAATAATTATAAGTCAAAATATGACTGAAAAAAATGTAATTGAAGAAATTCACAATTTTTTTTTCCGCAAGACAAATACAATACATTACTGTCTGACACTGAATAAAAAAGATATACAAAAAATAGAATTTTTTTTTAGTTTTTGTAATAGTCACCAGAGGCCTTACCATCGCATATAATGAAATATTTTATTTCGAAAAATATTGTATATCTATCTCTTTCTTTCTAACACATTTTAAATTACCCAAGCCATACTAGTGACATGTCTTGGGTCGGTAATGCAAGACAGAATTTTTGTTGGGATACTATCCAACACCACACCATTGCTCGGTCTAAGCATTCCGCTTAGTAAGCTTACGCTTAGTCTAAGCTGCTTAGTGGTCTGGATCCGCCCTTTAACTTTTATATTTTGTATTTTGCCAAGTTTTTGCCTCCCAAAAAATTGATTTTTCACCAATATTAAAATAGTCTAGCGCTGGCGTTCATTTTTCAACTTGTTGAAAGCCAGCGCTGGTGTTTTTTTCGCCTATAGCGTTAACTGTTGGTATTGTGTTCGCTTACATTGATTTCCATATGACTTTTTTAAGATATGGAAACGCTATCGATTAAAGCCCCAATTCTGCGCCGGCCTTTACGCTCATGAAAAACAAACAGTCAAAACAAATTTTATAGGTGAAATGACGGAATTCGAATATTTTCATTTTCCTAATATATCTCACGAATCAAGGTAAAATTTAACATGTACATATTTTACTTCTCATGTATCTTAAAATTATTTTCTAGTGATCATATTTTTCGTGATGATAAAACATTAATAATAGTCGGAGTAATTGGTAAATCTGCATTTAAAGATTCTAATAAAATGGCAGGATTAAAAGTATTAAATGTACCACCATCATTAATAAGCGGTAACCCTGAAGAGGTACGCCTCAATTTTATCTTTCATTATGGGTCAGGGACGTATTTCCACGTGTCATAATTTCAATTTGATAATTCCAGCAGAGTTATGATGATCGATCCACTTTGGCGGGATCGAAACATAACTACACGATTTAGAGCGGTGGTGCTGGTGACTACGAGGTCAAGGATGATGATGAAGCATCACTGACGTCCAAGTTGAATCAGCCTTTAATGACTAACAGTGAGTAGTAAAATTTATAGAAATGTAATTTGGTCTAGTTCTTTTATATACATAAACGACTAAACCAAAGGGCATTTCTGTAAATTTTATACTGGTATTAGTAGGTCCCAAAGTAAACCACAATTTTGGTTAAACCGCCACCAGATAGTTCTAGGCCCATATTAGAATGTTGTGGAACTAAGTCCTCTGTACCTTACATTATACCACAGATAATAAATATACAGATGTCTCACGCCCATACAAAAATTTGGTGCCAATTTTTTCTATTAACCGACAGCTATAAACCGACAAAAAGCTCTGCCTCAACCGACAAAAAAGCTTTTATCTCAACCGACAAGTATCGTGCTTAAGCATTTGAGTCTTAACCGACGGCCATACAAAGGAATATTTAAGAAAAAGCTTTTTGCGTTACTCAAAATTATATTACTCATATAATATAATAGAGCAAAAAAATAATACGAAAAAATATTCAATACATGCAAAAATGTGTGTAACAAAATACACACATATGTATTTATTCTATTATGCGTCACTATTTCTAATATTCTAATATTTCTAATATTACAAATTTCAAGAATTTAATTTTCAATTTTCGGCTTTTCATAGTATATACAGTATGCAAAATCCGTATTCGTACATTTTTAATTTATGACATTTTTTAATTTATTAGTAAATGATTATTGAATAATGTAAAATGAAAAGTACATTCGTTTTTTTTCTCTAAATTTATGTTACATTAATGTAATTCATAATTTCTTTCAGAAAATTTTGCATTATATTTGCAGTAATAGACACACTTTTCTCTTTAAAATAAGGCTGTACGAATACGGATTTTGTATACTGTAGATATTTTGGTGGCATGTTTGATTTACTCAAAAAATTTTTTTCTGAAAATTAAACATCGTAAATAAATAATTTAACTGCAGTTACTTTCCATTCTTAATTTTGAAATTGAAATAAAAATAATTATGATTCTCCACATTAATAGAGAGAAAGGCCAATTCATAGGGTACCTGATTTATAAAGGAAAATACATCATCTTTTTCCCTATTAATTTCTGCGAAATGTAACTGCAACTTCTTTGTTTAAAATATTCCAGAAAAATTGTATTTTTAATTATCTCGTCTTTGGGTTTTCCATGAAATCACTTTTAACCGACATGACAGTTATTTTTTTAAAAAATACACCTTAAAATAAAAAACTAACATGCCCCTAAAATATCTATATATGTACATACTTTGAAAAGCCGAAAATTGAAAATTAAATTCCTTAAATTAGAAATATTAGAATATTAGAAATAGTGACGCATCATAGAATAAATCCAATAGGTGTATTTTACACACATTTTTGTATGTATTGAATATTTTCTTAGTATTATTTTTTTGCGATATATTATATTATATGAGTAATATAATTTTGAGTAACACAAAAAGCTTTTTCTTAAATATTCCTGTATGGCCGTCGGTTAATACTCAAATGCTTAAGCACGATACTTGTCGGTTGAGATAAAAGCTTTTTTGTCGGTTGAGGCAGAGCTTTTTGTCGGTTTATAGCTGTCGGTTAATAGAAAAAATTGGCACCAAATTTTTGTATGGGCGTGAGACATCTGTATATTTATTATCTGTGATTATACCATAACAAAATATTACAAAATCAATTTTTAGGGTAATATAACATTTTATTATAAAAAATCAGAGAAAATGTTTTTTATTCATTTCGAAACATCTTTTGATAATGCTTGTATGGAGAAAATGTTACAAAAATGTATGGCAAATGATGATAAAGGACAATTTATGTTATTTAATAGTTTAGCAAGATCAAGATTTGCTAGGATGTTGTTATTTGCAACACAAGTGTGCCATATAATTGTTTTTGTTGAAACAAATATTAGTTTTGATGCTTCATTACTATCATTATTTAAATCTTTAAAGATAATAAGGTGTTTATTTTGTTTAATGAAATTTATTTTTAGAAACATTTTATAATTTACATA
Organism: Empis stercorea; assembly: GCA_949752835.1. NCBI lineage: Eukaryota > Metazoa > Arthropoda > Insecta > Diptera > Empididae > Empis > Empis stercorea. Next base: position 33,987,710 of record OX457089.1, read on the forward strand.
TTATTTTACAGGGAAAAACATGTTTTAAAATTTTTACCAAAATTAGTTAAAAATTCCAATGCTGGCTCATTTTTAGGTAAAGATGGACGATTATGTTCACCGAGATTTATATTCTTTTTTGAAAATTATCCAGATGGTTATGGTAAATGAATAATGTTAATAATTTTATATAATTTCCATTAACAAATTTATATTATATTTAGATGATAAAGATACGGAAGCAATATCTAAATTAGAATTTGAAGTTGAAGACAATATATATAAAATGTTGAGAAATGAATTTATTATCACAAATAATAGGTAATCAAGAGTTAATAGCATGTTAAGAAAAAGTTGGTATTGTTTACAATTCAAATTAGTTATATTCCCAACCTAAATCATACTTGTATTTTCCTAAAGCAAATTTATCCTTTTCCAATATGAAAATATATTCCAATTTGAATAGGAAAAAGAGAAAAGAATAATCTGAATTATAAAATGACAAATTTAACTTGCAAACGCTATGTATAATTATTTTAAAAACTTTAATTTATATTTATTATTAATTTACCTATATAATTAAATTATTTCTAGTTCAATGTCATTATTTTCTATTCCTGGTAATAAGAGGTTTGTGTATTACAATACAGAAAAATCAATACGTCTTGATCCATTATTACAATCCATAAAGTATTTAAATGAACTAATTGAAAAATCAAATACGAAAAATGATTTTGATGATTTGGATGACCTAAGACCATTTAAAGTAACATATACAATTACAAAATTTTGTAACAATGAAATTAACATTTGACTTTTTAAGGGTTTCGGTAAACCAATGAAACATTATCATGATACTGATCCCCCTATAATACCTAGAGAAAATACAAGAGAATTTTTAAATCTTCTTAGGGAACATGTTGAAGAAGCAATTAAGGATGGTTTTGATGACAGTATGTCAAAATTTAAAGGAAAAAGTCATTTTGTTGTAAGTTTACTTTATATTTATGTAGTATATTTTATAAAAAAATTGAATATGTAAATTTAAATTTTTTATATTAGGTTCCATCAATGAAAGCATGGTTCGATACATTTAAATTACTTCATAAAGTTTTTATCGAAAATCCAGATAATCCAGCATTTGAAGCCAATGATCCTGATTATGTAATCACTTTCTTTATTTTCACTAACTATTATTATTTAACTCATTTTTTTTTAAATTTTAGAAAGCTTATTTGGATAATTTTAACAAAATAATGGATGTGGATGAGGAGTAATTTTTAACTAATTCATTTAACAGTTTAAATAATAAATTTAATAATATTTTACAGATTTTTTAATAAATGCTGTGAAATAGGTCTAAAAAAAGGATTAGTGTTTTATAGTAATCCAATGGTATCACATTATGGCAGTGCATTTCATAAAAGTTTGGTAATATCATTGATTTTAAATAACTAGATAAATCATCATTGGAAAAAAAATATTGTTATATTAATAAGGCAGGGGGCGCATGTATCGCTTTTAACAAACATTATTTTTTCATTTCTCTCTCTTTCAGTGAGAAAGTTATTTATGTGTATCCTTTTTTTACGTTTTTTGTTGTTTTTATGGTCTTGAGAATTTTTATTTTGCTTTTTTTTTTTATTAATTTTTATTATTAATAAGATAAAATTCATTTTGAGAAGAATAGAAAAATTCAATCTAGAGAATTTTTTTTATTTTTTCATATTTTATGTTAGGAAAATTAATATATTTGTCAAGATATTTTATAATGAATGTTTATTTATTTTTTACATGATTTTTGATTTTAGTTTATATTTTATAAAAATTTATTTTTTTAAAAACATTTAAAAAAATAAATTTAAAAAAAAAAATATTGTCACTGATGCGGATTGAACCCGAATGTATAAAAAATAACATTCGGGTCCAATCCCCATCAGTTTCAATTATGAAAAATAACATTCGGGTTCAATCCCCATCAGTGAATATTTTTTTTTAAATTAATTTTTTTAAAGGTTTTCCAAAAAATAAATTTTTTTTAAAATAATATGTAAAGTAAAATCAGAAATCCTGTAAAAAAATAATAAACATTCATTACAAAATTTATTGACAAATATTAATTTGCTTAACATAAAATATGGAAAATAAAAAAATTCTCTAGATTGAATTTTTCTATTCTTCGCAAAATGAATTTTTTCTTAAATAAATTAAAATAAAAATTCTCAAGGTCATAAAAACTTAAAAAATCAACAAAAAAGAACAAACGCAAGAAAGAAATATACATTTTTTTCTTATTTTCTCACTGAAAGAGAGAATTTATTTTGCTGCTCACTTATTTTCAATTTATTTTTCAAATTTCTGAAAATGGTGTATGTGGCGGCATCTGTTGCTGAAAGTTGCAGTGTCGGTGATTTATCTAGTTATTTAAAATCAATGGTAATATATAAAATTTATAAAATGAGATGATAAAAATATATATTTATTTTATAAATACTTACAACAAAAGGTGGATGAAACTATTAAAACATATTACAAATATGCTAGAGGACCACACTATTCGATAAATGAACGTAAATTACGTGAAAAATGTGATCAAATTTGGAAAAGTGGCAAACAACAATGTGAATATCCAAGTTTACGTTGCAATCCATGTGGTAAACCAAAACATAATGTAAATGATATATTGGATCATTCTAGTGGTGTCGTATTTGTATCAACATGTAATTGTGGTCGAACACAAGGTCGCCGAGAAGATCCGTATACAATACGTCAGGCAAATTATGATTTCTATTTGATGTTAGCAAATAATTGTAGTTCATGTTCCAAAATTGTTGAAAAAATAAAATTTGCAATCTTTGAACCATCTAGCAATGATTACAGGTTTTCAATATTAATTTTATTATTAATATCTAGTTGATTAAAAATAAGTATATTTTAGAGCTGCTGAAGTTGGTTCAACATTTACGAAATTATATTCGAATGAAGATGTATTGGATGATGAAATTGATATTGAAGATAATGACGATCATAATCATGATAATGAAGATAATACACCACCATTAACAGCATCACAAAGATCACATACGAATTTGAGTTTAGATTCAATAAATGATTTAAATAAAATTAATTGCGATAGCTCAGATGAATCACTAAATGAATTAGTAATTAAAGTTGGTGAAAATATTCATGATAATGAAAAAACGGTTATCAGACAACCATCTACAACAGAATATTTACCGGGTATGATGCATACAGAAAGTCCATCTGGTTTATTACCACAATTTCCAAGTTGGTCATTATTATGTGTTGGTCCAAGTTCCGTTTATAGTCATAATACTGGTCTACAAGAACATTTTCAAAGTGGATTTTTATCAGGATCAAATTTTCTTTTACCATGGGATGTACATGTTAGGTTAGCAGATTTTTTCATATTTCATAAATATAAAAAAAATGGGATTCGTTCCGAAAGGGGCACATAATTAAAAGAGGATTAGTATTAGTACATCATAATAGAAAATAACGTCACGAGTTCGAATATGTATTTCATTTTTGGCATAAACGCAATCTAATGGTTGAAAAATGCACTTCAAGGTTGTTTCGGATATTAGTTTTTTCTTATAACTTACTAATTTTAAGTTATATACATTTTTCAAAATTTTTTTAATTTCACGTTTTTATGCGGTTACTTTATTAACGGTAAATAGTGGCTACCTGAAATAAGTATTTTTAGAAAGTGTATAATCTAAACATTTTTTGAATGTCATTTGTTATAATTAATTTATGATTTTTGATTAAGAGTAAGAGGATAAAAATGGACGAAACTTTTTTTTAATATATACGATTTAAAATTTTGATGCACTTGATAGAAGTAATTGATGTATGGGTAAAGTTTGGCACAAATAAAGGCCTTTAATTCTCTATATCGTAGCAGTTTAGTTTTAGAATTTTTCAAAATCGAAAATTGGCATTTTTCTTAAATTTAACTTTCTAAATAAATAATTATTTTAAGAATTGAACATTCCGCATCTTGGGCAGCAGCTTGTGAAAAAACGCGTTATCGTAAAAAAGGTGAAGTAATAATATTGAAAATATTTATTGGATGCGAATATGAATGTCCTCGTGGTCATCGTTTTATAATGAGTTCACCTGATAAAGTTTTAAGGGGTGGTTCAGGTAAATAATTTTAAACATTATTTAACTATATTTTTTAAATTACCATTTCTTTTTAAAGGAATTGTTCGAGATAGTGGAAGTAAAGTCGTTTTTAACGATATGCCATTATATTTTCCATGCCCCTGCAGAAATAATAATAAAACAATGGTAGCACAATTAATGAGGGTACATATTGTTACACCAAAAGCTCCGGTTAATGTTATTTTAGAACCGAAAGTATACAAAATAATTTAAACTATTTATAAATCTATAATATCCTTTTTGTAAGGTTCGAACTGGTGATAGAAATTATATTTTTACTATGGGCTTATTAAATCCACCGAAATTATCTCAAAGTGCATATTGGATACTTAGATTACCATACATTTATCAAGGTGATGATGGTCCAATATATCCGCCTTTAGAAGTAAGTGCGTCATCAGCAATGATGCATGGTTGTTTATTAGCTGGAATGTATGGTGTTAGTGAAACCGAAATGGATAACTAAAAAATGTATGAAATAAATAAAACTCAATTTTAATTGGATAACAAATTTTTAACATTTTTCATTTATTTTTAAACCGGACGCACTATTTATTTCTTTAATCAACATATTCTTAAAGAAAAGAATATTATACTAAAGTCATGTTATGAAAATTTTTCATTGGTGATTAGCTATCTCGTTTTATCTCTAGTTGTAGAAAGAGAAAAAAAATTGACAACGTCAAAATCACAAACGTCAAATTTGCATTCGTGAAAAAAACGTGTATAAAGGGGTTTTAGCTTACCTCGTATTTTATTGGCAAGGAACTAGGTTTTTTAACCCGCTGTCAGTTCACTTGACCCTAACGTCAGGTCCAAAAACCTGACTATTTTTATGCCAGTCCCAATGAAACATGTTTCTATTGTTGGTGCGCACTGAATATTCACATACTAATTGTCAAAATTTTTGTTTCTGTAAACAGTTTTGTAAACAATAAATTTTTGGTTATGTAAACAGTTTTGTAAACAAAAAATATTTTTTTTATAAACAATAATTTTTTTTAAAAGCCAATGAATTCTATTTTTTTTTAATAAAAACTTTATTGCAATAAATAATTGTTTTTAATTTAAGGAATATATATTTTCATTCGTATTTTTTTTATATCATGTTTAATGTTACATTATAAATACCCACAAATAATATATCATAACAATTCTTAGATTTAAAAAACTGTTGAAATATTTGTATCCAACAAAATTTATAAATCTGTTAAATAATTAAAAATAATTATTTTACAATAATATAAGACATAAATTTAATTAGACAATTATTTATACAATAAATAATTATTTCACACAAAAATTTAATATTTATATAAATTCAGTTATTCAGTACCAATTTTCAAAATGGCCAATAGTTTTTATTTTGAGAAATTATTTCAAATTTTTTGAATTGTTTACATTTTCAAAAAAGTGACATAAATAAAATTGCTTATGTAGTGGAAAGAACTAAAGGGGAAAAATGAACTGAAAAAAAATGAGTTCAAAAAGATGGCGGAATAAGGAACTGGATTTACACTTTTTGAAATGTCAAATTCCCAATAATACATGCTAGGGTCACATTTTGACGTAAAAAAAGGGGAAAATTGGGAACTAGTTCCACACTTTAACCTAGTTTCCTGCCAATAGAATACGAAATTAGTTTTATATATTTTCTATACTGAACGAGTATTCCTGAAATATAATATATAATAATAAAGAAGTCGCATGTAGAACAAATGTGAAATATAATTTTTTTTTGCGGGTCGCAATATTCGAACCCGCTCTCTCATGCTGTGCTGGTGCTCTACTAATTATGCTGAAATCTCTTCAAAATTTGTGTGGCTCAAAATTACGCCGTACGTGTACGTCCTGTATTAGGGAGAGGTCTAAAACTCGAACGACAAATTCTTTTTGATTTACGTTTGCTTTCAGTTATTTCTTTCCATAATTTTGACAGCTATCATATAACCAAAATATAACAACAGCAACAGCGAAAAACAATAACTGCTGATTCACAATGAGAAACGATGCGCAAAGCAACGGAACGCAAATCAAAGTTAAAAAGTTGAACTATATGAAAACAATACTTCTGTTCACAATGAAGAGAGAGAGAGCCGACGCGACGCGTAACAAAGCAAAAGTTGGCCAACTTTCAACTTCGATAATCAACGCGAGTAATTGACAGATAATAATAAAAATATTTCTCATTCTCAAAAGTATTTGTGGAAAACTAGATCGAAGGAATTTAATTTAAAAATAATAGTTTAAAAAATTATTAATTCGTCACCTCAGTTCTTAAGTGTTCAATAGACCATTTTTTGACAAAATGAGTTAAATATGCAGTTTTACTAATTTGACTACGATCTTTCGATTGGCGTAAAACGTTTTGTTCTATCACAAATCGTTTCCAAGATATTCTTGAAAAGTTATGTTCAAAAGTTATTTATAATTTACCGGTCTACATATAATATACTGTTAATATCCAATTCGACATCGATCACTAGTTTTTAAAAAAGAATATAAATTATAACTATTTATAAATATTTTTGTTATCACTTTTATATAAAAAAAGAAATGAAATATTTATAAAAAATAATTACAATTGTTGAATTGTTGCAAAAAGTATTAAAACTTTTATGCTAAATCATAAATTTCAATTTCTCAACATTTTTATTTTTGGACATAGAACACTTAAGAACTGAGGTGATGATTTGTATATTAAATATACCAATTCTAGTAGTATTCATGGGCTTATTCTCAGAGTCGTGTCGTATTTGACGCCCAATAAATATTTCGTTTCGTACCGACTCTAAAATGGTATTCCCAGAGTCGAACGAAACGACAAATTTATTGCCAACGGGAAAACAGGAAAATAAAATTCCCAATAGATGGCTTTGCGGAAAAAAGTCGTTTTTATGTTGGTACCACCAGTTATTTTGACAATCAAAATGCAATGTTTACAGTTTATCGGCTAAATATTGAGTTATAAAAAAATTCAATTGCACGGGAATTTTTTTGCAATATTAATTAGTTTTATTATATACATTTATTAAACAGTAAATTATTTATAAATGCATAAATACGTAAATTTATTAAATTTAAATTTAAATGGATAAATTTATTAAACAGTGAACTATTTATAAATGCATAAATTTGTTTTCAACTCTCATATTGGAATAAAAAAAATATATACATTTATAAACTATAAATAATTAGGGTTTTATTTATCATTTTGGATCATTTCAATCTTGATTTCCACATTAATATAATATACTATTATATTTCCGCAATTATTCTTATAATAATTGTGGAAATATTTATTGTATTATGGTACAAAAAACACATTTTACTTTAGAGTCGTAAGCAAAATTGCTTACGATAAATTTTTTACTTTTTTGACATTTCAAGGCGTTTCGTAACGACTCAGAGAATACTACTTTTTTTCATATGTGTCGTATTTAACGCCATCTTTCGTTAAATACGACTCTCATAATACCATTTTCTCTAAGGCGTGTCGTTCGAGAGAAAATACGACTTTCAGAATAAGCCCATAATACTTTGAGCTTGCTTTGATTTGCGTTGACGAAATTACATTGTGAATCAGCTATAAACTAAACATAACTTATGCTTATGCTACTTCCAAAGGAAGCGGTCATATTGTAGGGAAAATTAAATGCAATTTTCTTTTTACATTCAGGCAAATTATAGGTAAATTTCTTTATAAATGTTAAATTTTAAAGTTAACATTTTAAAAAGTAAGATTCATAATTACCTGAAATAAGCAAAAATTCATTTTTTATTTACAAAAAAAATCAAGAAATTTATATTAAACATAATATACAACATATGAAAAAATATATATTTATATAAAATATATAAATTATTTATACAAACTTTATAAAAAAAAAAAAATATATATATATATATATATTTCTTCTTCTTATTGTACCACTCCGTTCCGGAGGTTGGCCATCATTGAATAAATTTTACTTTTTGACATCACGCTTCTCAGCAATTCTATAGTAGATACTTGGAACCAGTCAGTTAAATTCAGTTAAAAACCAGTCAGCAATCGATATTCACTATTCCTCATAATATGACCCAAATAGCCAAGTTTTCTTTGCTTTATACTGAATAATAAATATTTTTCTTTTTTAATTCTTCGCATAACCTCCTCATTGGTGAACTGATCTCCAAGATATTTTTAGGATTCTACGATAGGTCCAAAGCTCAAAGGATTCAATCTTCTTCATGTCGTATTTGTTCAGTGTCCAAGCTTCAACACCGTAAAGAAGAATCGGCCAAATATAGCATTTTAACATTCGAATTTTTAGTTCTAAATTTAATTCATTTTTACAGAAAAGATTTGACATTTTTTTAAACGCTGTTCTCGCATATTCTATTCTACTGATTACTTCTGTTCTATTTGTCGCGTCCCTTTCTAGAATTGATCCTAAGTATTTTGTTCTGTTCACTCTTTCGATTGTTGTGTTATTTAAAATTAACTTATGGATTCTACTTGGATTTTTACCAATCACCATGTATTTGGTTTTACTAATATTAATTTTCAGCCCATAGTTTTCACAGCTCAAACTGAGTTTTTCTAACATGAAACTTAAATCTTGTAAATTTGTTGCTAATAGAACAGCATTGCCGTCTTTGCTCTCTTTGTTTCAGTGTAGTCACCTTTAATTGACCAGTTACTATCTTTTAGCGCTTTCTTATTGTTTATAATTTCAAATTTCTTTTCAGACGAAGACAAACCAACTAAAATTGGGCGACCGTTACTATCTGATGTTGCTTTTCCAATCCTCTTACTGAATTTCCAATCAATTTCATTTAGCTGGACTTTCAATTTGACTGCTAATAGATGAGCTACACAAGCAAATAAGTTCTCGTTTTCAGTTTCTTTCAGGTTATATATTATAATATTAATTTTCCTGGATTGCCTATCAAGAAGTTCAACTGTTTCAGCAGTCTTTTCTTGTTTGTTTAGTTGGTCTTGCAGCTCTTTGACCTGACCTTTAAGAAGTTCAATTTCTTCAGTGTTTTTACTGGTATTTTTATTTATATTTGTCAGCGCTTCTTTGATGCCGGTATCAATTTTAGTTTCAATATCAGCTTTTATGATAATGAGATTGTTGTTGAATTCTTTGAATTTTTCATCAATTAACTTAGCAATTATGTTAATATTTAGATTTGTTGAATCACCAGTTACTTCCATTACGTTAAAATATATTCCAACTGTTAGTGACTGCAATTTTCGTATCTAATATATTGTGGTTGTGAGGTTATATATTTATATATGTATAAATAAAAGTGGACAACTTTTGAAATGCATATACATATACTTTGTATAAATAATTTATATATTTGTAAAAATTCATTTTTTATTTAAAAAAAAAATCAAGAAATTTATATTAAACATAATATACAACATATGAAAAAATATATATTTATATAAATTATTTATACAAAGTTTATAAATATATATATATATATATATATATTTATATATGTAAAAATAAAAGTGGACAACTTTTGAAATGCATATACATATACTTTGTATAAATAATTTATATATTTTAAATTTTAATTTCTTGTAATGTTATGCTAAAAATTTAAATTAATTATATATAAATATAATTATACATCAGTAAAAGAAATAAACATAAATTTAATTATATTATATAATAAAATATAAATTTTAAAACTACATATATTTTTCATATTTCGCAAATATTTATTATCTATGCACAAAATATTACAAAAAAGTAAAACTAATAAACATAATTTCATTATGTTATATAATAAAATATAAATTTTAAAACAATATATATTTTTCATATTTCTCAAATATTATTATGCACAAAATATTAAAAAAAGCATAGATATACCTAAAAAACTAATTTCTAAAACGAAAAAATTTTCACACTATAAGAAAAGTGAGAATAAAAAGAAAATTTTTTTGTCAATTTGAGAATTTTTTTACTTCCTTTTCACAGCCGCCCGCACAGGCCACGGAAATAAATTCACATTTGACTTCTCTATTATTATATATTCTTTGATAAAATGCTTACAACACCGTCTTTCGGTCGCTCTAAATATTTGCAATATTATATTATATTATTAAAAAAATATATTTTGGATTTTAAAACTGTATTCTTTAAAATTGAGATTTCCTAAGTAATATTTATTTATTTATCTGGATTATAAATAACAAAATTAATAAAATAAATCAAATTAACATTTAAACTTAAAATTATATTGCGATTAATTTATGCACCATAAATAAATTCGATAAGTATATATTAATTTAACATTTAATAACATTACTCAAATAGTAATTTAGTTCAGTTTAATAAAACTCTATTTTATCTCTAATGACTCCAATGACAATGAGACCATGTAGTTCTTTTCATTATTGTCAAAACATTAATTTTATAACAAAAAATCAATCTAAACATATTTCCCACAATTTTATATCACCTTGTACATAAACAGTATCCACAATTTTTGGATCAACACGATATTTATAATCCACTATAAGTCTTTTATTTAAATATATTTCATAACTATCCTGATTACATTTAAAAATCAAAGTAAATGGTCTACCTGGAGTAAAGTCAGTATCTAATTCAGATCTTTCTTCTTGATGCCATTTATCATCAAACCATGAATTACGACAAATAACATGTTTACCTTCTGCCATTGCAAACCTTGGGTTAAAATGAAATGCAATTATTGGATGTGGCCATATATTATGACCATTTTGTAAATTTATAAAAAATGAATGTGGTAAAATTTTTATACGTCCTTCAAATCGTAAACTTTTACCATTTATTAAATGTTCTGATAATGAACCATAAAATGGTAATGTTAAACCTTTTCTTATACCATCATCATCATATTGTTTTCGTTTCAATTCTAAAATTTTACTTTCTTTTTGCAAATTATCTAATATATTTGTAACATTTTCATTTACATTTTTATTTGATGTATTAATTATTTTATATTTTTTTGGTAAATTAGATTTATTTGTAAGTATAGAAGGATTATTTTTTATGTTAGATTCTCGTTTCATATCTTGTCCACTTTTTCTATTAAATCTTAATTCAGGTTTATCAACAATTTGATAATTTGGATATTCAGTAACATTTGTTATATTACATTCAATATCATCAACACCACCCTTAACTTCAAGGCACTTTACTCGATTATAGGGCACACGATGGCTAAAGCCTGCATAATGTTTATCATCTATTGAAATTAAATATTCATCTTTTGTTACAAGAATTTGTACACTAAAACGGTTACCACGCTTTAATGTAAATGGTACATGCGAACTATTTTCTTCATTACCCCAATAATTTTTTAAACGACAATTTCGAACGATATAATTTTGTGGTAATCGTGGATTTATATGTAATGCAATATCATTTGTTGGTGTATCCAAAAGTAAATTAATTTGAAATCTATAAAGAGGAATTTATTTAGTTTTACTTGTATATAAATAATAAATGTTATACCTTTCACAATTTAATAATATTAACCCACTTATTCTAAATCTTATACCTTCCGTTATTGGTCCAAGATTACTATTTGAAAAAACTAAATACGGATCTATAGTATCGTAGAAATGTGTCTGTAAAAAATATTTTTAAATTTCGTAATTTGGTTTGCAATATAATAAAAATAATGGAAAGGTTTTTTAATTTGGTTTAGAATATAATAAAAATAATGGAAAGGAAACATTTTCATACCAAAGTAGGGGATTATAAAATATAATTTTAATAAATAGTTAAATTGTTAAAACAACTCTATATACATATTATTATTTTTTGCATATTGCATATTTAAACAATGACATAATTCACTGTGATAAATTTTAAATAAACATATCAATACTTAGAAAGAATATTATTTGTAATGCAAAATGAGTTTATATATTTAATTTATGTATACATTGCCAAAAGTTTTTGGGGTTTTAAAATAAGCAAGCTCAAATAAGGTGACTAATAACTAAAAAAAATCAAATTATTAATTTATTGAACCATATGTAGTGGTTTAAAATTATTTTCTAGAAAGTTGATCAATTTATATTTAATATATTAAAACTGACGTAATATGAATTTTGTGTAATTAAATTTATTATTTATTAAGTCAATATTACTGCGACGCATATTTTGTTTTTCTTAACACTTAAATCGGTAAATATTTGAATCTATACATTAATTATACCCAGAAAATTGTATCATATTAAATATATATACATACATACATATATGTACGTATGTATATGGTAACACCCTTTTACGATTATTGATTTTACTTCAATTTAAATCAAAAAATAAAATTTTTATTTATAAATAAAATGTTATTTAAAAATAAAAAGAAAAAAAAATTAATACATCTAATAACTGTATTATTTCTCCATAAATATTTAATGTTACGTAATGTTGTTAATATTTAATGTAAAAAAAAATATATTTTTTGATATACATAATGTAAATATAATTTTACAATGACAGTGGATATGTTGAATGAATTGTTTTAAATAAATTTTAAACTATTTTATTTAAATTCTAAATATAAAGTTTATATTCTTGTTTATGATTTGTAAAATATAATTTTTTTCTTTTTTATAAAAATAGTGAGTCATATGGAATTATAATGAATAAAATTATGAGAAAATTATAAGGGCAAAATATTTAAGAAAATTAATTATAAATAATCTTTGTTATTTGTTATTTCAAATCAAATATTATTTCATTAAATAATACCAATAGAATTAATGAACCAGATATATCACAAATATGTATAACTAATTAATTAGCTATAAATTTAAATTAAAAAAAACAGAAATATTTGTTATAACATTTTTGGGAAAAATTACAATAATTATTAAAAAATATATTATAACCACCTCACATTATCTTTCAAGAAAATCAGTTTTGTTATAAAAAAAAGCTTTACTACTTGAATATCTTAGACAGACAATTTTAACACTAGATTTACGGAGTGAGTCCATTTGCCTCATTCAAGATTATATATAGAAAACTTAAATACTATTTTTTTAAAACATATGGTAGTTTTTAATTACATAATGAAGTATATATAAAGGTTAATTTATTACCTCCCCCACACCCCCAAATTTTGTATTTCAAAATGTGGTATACCCATTTTTAATTTGACTAATTTTTTTAGGACAAAATCATCAAATCAACAGCAGTAAATCTAGTGTTAACTAATCTTATCGCAATTATATCAATAAATAAATAAAAACAATTTAATATTATACATATGTAGATAGGTTTATTGAACACAAATTTAAAATGTCTCACCTCAGCAGTAATATCGTCGTACAAATTCGAACAACAAAAATATTTTTTTAAAAATCTTTGAAAACACATCATTTTGTTTTTAATTTTAAATTTGAGCAAATATATATATATTTATATATAATATAGTATTTTGTGGAGATCATGTAGTTGTCGGATCAAACAAACCAAAACTTAGTAAATAAAAAAATTTAACAAATACATCAATAGGAAATATTTGATTTAATATGTCAAGAACATTTTTTTCTTTTTAGGAAGTTATTTCTATATTTAATTAACTCAATTGTTTATATATGTTATCTAATAAATAATTCAGCATTATAATAAAGCACGAAAAAGTAGCTAATATTATTTTCATAACAAAGTTATATTTTGTATTAATAAAAAATAGTATTTTTCAGCATTATTCTACAAATACACAATTTTGTTTTCTTTTTTTCAATAAACTAGGCTATAAGAAATATTAAAGAATTTTACAACTCTTCTTATTTATTATTAGAGAACACTTTTATTTAGGAAACAATATGTTAATTTTTTTTTAATTGAGCAATTCATTATGTATAATGTTTTTAACTATTTATCACAGTATTTAATCACAAATTCATTTTTATAAATTAATATAAATAAATATGATTGAAAATGTTTGTTAAATTAATTTCATGTTAACACTTCTACTATTTATGAAAACAGATCAATATATGTGCCAAGAAAAAGGAATTTTCGATTTTACAATTAATTAACATTATTATGTGTACTGTAAATTTTTTTTTTGTAATTGGAATATTTAAAATTGTATGTAAAATTTTGATGTTAATTTTTTTTGTTATATTATAAAAAAAAAGTAGGGAAAATGACAAATCTAATTTGCGAAAGATATACAAGATTGTTGAAATGGTGTTAAAATTAAACTGAATTAAAAATAACTATATTCTCTATTTTTGGCATGGTATAATTATTTATAATAACGAACGCATGCTCAAGCTTAGTTAAAAAGATTTCTTTTTGAGTAAATGAATAATGATAGGTCAAGAATTTATTATCAGTATAAAAGCTTTTTTATGTGAATATAAGCTTTTATTACAAAAAATAAATAAATAAATAAACATGTACAAGTGAACAATGAGCAAGAATTTCATAACTGAATTCGAAAAATAAAATTTACGTTATTGTGTAAACAATTAATTTAAAAAACTGTTAATTGAAGTTTTTGTAGGGTTAATGAAATGCGTAGTTATCAGGTTCTATTTTTTTTAATAGATAGTATTCAAATTACCAATTTCCAATAATAATTAATTATTCAATGATGATTCCAAAGTGGGCAAAAATGTAATGATTGGACAAAATGGGTAGCAATAATTATATAAGATATGACACGGAAAAACGATTCTTAAAGAATGTCATCGAATTTGAAAAATATAAAATGTCAATATATATTTAATTTATACATAGTTCGATGATTATTAAATTATTTAATTAAAAAAATGTTGACAAAAATATTTCGAAGACAATTTTGCTCAATTGAGAAATTTAATTTTACTGAAATTTTACTGAAGGTTAAAAATATCTTTTGCAAATCAATAAATAGTTATGAAAAAAATCACCTCAGGAAAAATTTGCGATGGTGTTAATTCTGGATATTGAATTGCAAGTATATTTGTCATTTTTGATAATTACTTATATAAATTTCTTGATGAAAGTAATTTTATTGTATTCTTCAGATATACTTGTTTCATCAGTATAAATATATTAATTTGAATTATTAAATCTCGAGTTCAAGAATATTTTTGCAGTAACATTTTTAATAATAATTATAATTCACATAAATTTCTTGATAAAACTAATTTTATATGAGTACTTCTGCCTTCAGTTACTACTTGTTATAATAATTTTATATATTCCGTAAATTTCGGTTAGTAATATTTATTTACATGTACATCGTTACCGTAAACATTTATTATATGTCATATTTTTCAATATATTTTTATTTTAGTATATTTTTCTCATTTTAAACTAGAAAAATTCAAAAGCCATCTAAAAAATACAAAATAAATATATAATTAATGAAAATGTATTTGAAAAATGTACAGAAAGACAAAAACGATCAGATAACCAAAAACGTTAATATAGAAACGATTCTTTCTTTATAAAACCGCACATAATTTGGATTTTTATAACTAGAAGAATTTCTATAATTTTTAATAATCTTTTATTTTTTTTAAAAGCAATTACCCTTTATGCAAAATTCCGGCTCCATTTTTCTGAGTCCACTCTGATATTGAATGGAGATGGAATTTCTAGTTCGTAAATATCTCCATTTCGTTTCGCGAAAACTGAATAAGACTTACGTCTCAGAAATGTCTCAGTTTTGTTTCGGTAAAAACGAAGAACATTTAATATAACAGTTCCGATTCGCAAATGTCTCCATTTCGTTTCGCTAATTCGGAATCCATTTTTCCGTTTCGTTTATGTCTCCATTCCATTTCGCTAAATCTGAGTCCAAAATTCCACTTCGTTTTCGCATCAGTATGGATACGCAAAAAACGAAACTTGTACGAAAGTTAATGTGGTGACGTTTATATTTATTTTAATGATTAATAGTTTTGTTATTGTTAGAATAACACGTGTATTTTTTCTTTGTTTAATTTGCTTTAAAATAAAAAGTACTTATATTATTGTTATTAATTTGATTATTGTGATTCAAGGTTAATTAAAAAAATGGATATATTAAAATTAATTCATAATTAAAGGTAAAATTATGAAATATGCACTATTATAATATATATGTATAACAAACAAAATCTCATTTTAGAATAAGCTTTGAACAAATTTCCTCCTGCAAGACCATCTGAAGTAGTAATAATAGTTCAAAAATGGATGCGAAGGATCGCATTAGACAACAACCACAACAGAAAATACCAGCGCATGTAGAGGAAGAAAGTTAAATAATACATTTATTAAAATTTAAAATTAATTCAGAGGCAGAATTAAGTCCTCTTAAAATTATTTTTACTAAGTAAGACTGGTGAAAAATACTACCTTTATTAAAGGGATAATAAAATATGTGATATTTATTAAATGTTAAGTTAGAGGAACTATTTATGTGATATTAATTAGACCTTATGTGATTTGCTAATAAATTGTAAATCACAATATATGTTATTTTTTAATATATTTTTGATAAAAATAACATAATATTTTTTTAAATAAATGTTTTTTATTTATACAAATAAAAGCCGATTCGTATAAGGAACACCAATCTCGTCTCAGAAACGTTTCGCTTTTTCTGATACGTTTCTGATACTACTTTTATGATTCGTATAAGGAACGCCATTTTCGTCTCAGAAACGTTTCGCTTTTTCTGATACGTTTCTGATACTACTTTTTTGATTCGTAAACGCCTCAAATTTATGGACTCAAAAACGAAGAATCCAGTTCAATCTACATACGCCGGATGACTCCATTTTACATCGTTTTTGAGACTCATTTGCGAATCAGAAACGAAGTTCGCCATATATAAGTTACTTATTTTCTGAGTCAAAATGGAGTCAGTTTGCATAAAGGGTATGTGTGACTCCTTGTCACACATAAAATGGATCATGGAATTGAGAATTGACATATACTTAGACATTAAAATATGAACTGGTAAATTTTATGATTGTTATTACCGATTTCAACGATTCTAGAATTTCAAATTTTAATACCATGTAGTCAATTTCAATTAAAATAATCTGATTACATCAGCTTCAAAATTATACTTAATAATTGGTAAAAATATATATGATTTGTTATATACCTACATAATGTAATATAGATGTTGTTAATTAACAAAATTGAACCTACAAAAATAAAAACAACAAAATCACCTTAGAGGATGAACTATCAACTTCTGTAAATCCAGTGGCTATTTCAATATCCGAATAATTTACAATTTCTGTGTCATTAGCTTCTAAATCTAAATCATCAATAAATATTGTATCTTCTTGAACTTCCATATTATTTTTTAATAATATATTTTGTGCAATATTTTTTCCAGTATAGTAATTTGTTTCCTCTAACCACAATTCTTCACAATATCTATAAAATAAATATTGTCGATGGATATCACGCAAATGAAATAATGTAGTTTCGAATGAAAAATTATTATTAATAAAAAATAAACTTAAATTAATTAACTTTTTTGCGGTTATTATAGAATAACTTAACAAGTAACAAGACATTATATTTCTGCTCTGCAAAATATTTTTCTTTTTTACATTTGTGCAGATTATCAAAATTCATATCAAACATATGTTTTTGACAGCAGCAAATAAATGGGAGCGTTCAGTGGCAAAAGTAAATGGTAGTCGGTGTCGATGTCGATGACTGTCAAAATTCATGCGGTGTCATAAAAAGTAACTTCGGTGCACTGAACGAGCAATGTCATTTGGTGTTCCAACTGTCATATGATATCAGCTGATCAAATCAAATTATATATTATATTCAAATTGTATATTATCAAATTGCATATTATCTTCAACATTTAATTTTAAAATAAATAGCAAAAAAACAACTGAAATATTTGTTTACAAAAATGACAATTCGTTTGCTTACTATTAAAAATAGTCATTTGATGTCGATCAAAGTGTGTTCACTGAACGCTTTTAATCGATTTTAGTCTGTGTTATTTTGACACTTTTGTGTACCAACCCTTTATGCAAACTGACTCCATTTTGACTCAGAAAAGATGTAACTTATATATGGCGAACTTCGTTTCTGATTCGCAAATGAGTCTCAAAAACGATGTAAAATGGAGTCATCCGGCGTATGTAGATTGAACTGGATTCTTCGTTTTTGAGTCCATAAATTTGAGTCGTTTACGAATCAAAAAAGTAGTTTCAGAAACGTATCAGAAAAAGCGAAACGTTTCTGAGCTGGTATTAGCGTTTCCTATACGAATCAAAAAAGTAGTATCAGAAACGTATCAGAAAAAGCGATACGTTTCTGAGACGAAAATGGCGTTCCTTATACGAATCATAAAAGTAGTATCAGAAACGTATCAAAAAAAGCGAAACGTTTCTGAGACGAGATTGGTGTTCCTTATACGAATCGGCTTGTATTGGTATATATAAAAAACATTTATTTAAAAAAATATTATGTTATTTTTATCAAAAATATATTAAAAAATAAGATATATTGTGATTTGCAATATATTAGCAAATCAATTAAGGTCTAATTAATATCACATAAATAGTTCCTCTAACTTAACATTTAATAAATATCACATATTTTATTATCCCTTTAATAAAGGTAGTATTTTTCACTAGTCTTACTTAGTAAAAATAATTTTAAGAGGACTTAATTCTGCCTCTGAATTGATTTTAAATTTTAATGTATTATGATTCTTCTATCACTTCTTCCTCTAAATGCGCTGGTATTTTCTGTGGTGATTGTTGTCTAATGCGATCCTTCACATCCATTTTTGAACTATTATTACTACTTCAGATGGTCTTGCAGAAGGAAATTTTTTCAAAGCTTATTCTAAAATGAGATTTTGTTTGTTATACATATATATTATAATAGTGCATATTTCATAATTTTACCTTTAATTATGAATTAATTTCAATATATCCATTTTTTTAATTAACCTTGAATCACAATAATCAAATTAATAACAATAATATAATTACTTTTTATTTTAAAGCAAATTAAACAAAGAAAAAATACACGTGTTATTCTAACAATAACAAAACTATTAATCATTAAAATAAATATAAACGTCACCACATTAACTTTCGTACAAGTTTCGTTTTTTGCGTATCCATACTGATGCGAAAACGAAGTGGAATTTTGGACTCAGATTTAGCGAGATGGAATGGAGACATAAACGAAACGGAATAATGGATTCCGAATTAACGAAACGAAATGGAGACATTTGCGAATCGGAACTGTTATATTAAAAATGTTCTTCGTTTTTAGCGATACAAAACTGAGACATTTCTGAGACGTAAATCTGATTCAGTTTTCGCGAAACGAAATGGAGATATTTACGAACTAGAAATTCCATCTCCATTCTATATCAGAGTCGACTCAGAAAAATGGAGCCGGAATTTTGCATAAAGGGAACCCTCTAAGAAAATTTACGGTCCGCTTTTAGCGGCTCGCAACCACGCCGTCTTTTTTCATATATTCAGACTTCATTTTCGTGCCGTATTTTTCGGCTCTAAAATGTAACGCATAAATCGAATTTTGCGGCTCTAAAACGCAACGCGTAATACGAATCGAAAATAAACCGCTTTAGCAGATCTAAAGAGTAATATGACTAATCAATTAACATAAAATTATATTTATGGCTTTCTTGTATCTATGTTCTGAATTATTATTTTGTTTGTCAGAGTGTTCATAGTGTGTGGAATAATTTTTTGGTAAATATTTAATGTATTAAATTATATATTAAATTAATAATTTATAAATAATCTAATAATTTTTGTTTTTATTTTCAGATTAAAATATTAAAGGGCTTTTGTGATAATTCATTGGATATATATGTGAAATTCTGCCTAAAAATGATTAACAGATTAAGCTGTCTGTAAACTTTCCTGGTTTGGGAAAAATTAATGAAACATTGTAGTTGCAGTCAGTCATTTCAAGATATTTAAAATACAAAATATTTATATATTATGATAATTGTGTTGATAATGTAATAAAATACTAAATATTTTATTAAAAAATTAAAGTTTTTGGATTTTATTTTTGGATTATTTATAATTAGTTTAAGCGGTTCGAAATGGAGCCGAAAAGGCGGCATAAATTGGAGCCGAAAAGGCGGCATAAAATTGAGCTACAAAAGTGGCATAAAATTATGCCGCAAAAAGCGGCGTAAAATTGTATCGCAAATGCGGCATAAAAACATTACGCTTTAGCGGGCCGTCTTTCATTTCAATTTCCATACGCCCATGGGAACAGAAACGGTCCGCTTTAACGCCGTAAAGGCGGTTCGAAAACGGAGTCTTATATAGGCAAATGACTACATTTTTATGCCGTTTACGGCTCGCTTTTCTTAGAGAGAACCCTTTAAGAAAAATAAGCGAATTCGCTTTTGGCGAACCGTATACGAACTGGATAAGTAACGCCTTTTTAATAGACCTTATAATTTCATAACAAAAGTAAATAGCAAGTGAAGAAAATTGTGTCTTATAATAATATTGTGTTTAAATATAATAAAATAAATATTAATAAGTAATTTTGTGTTCTATATAATAAATTAAATATTAAAATTGATAAAAAATCTTACTAATAAGTGGTTTAATTTTTTTTTATTACAAAATTACATTTTTTATATGAAATAAATGCTAAAAAAATAAAAAAATAACTTTTCCGTATTTTTTATATATATAAATAAAATCAGTTCGTAAACAGACCGTATTTGGCGGTTCCAAAACGAATCGCTGTAGCGTTTCGCAAACGGACCGATTTTAGCGAACTCTTGGCGTTACGTTTTTTTTTCTACTGTTCTTATTCTAACATTTACGTTTCCGGTTCGCTTACGAACTGCCAAGGCGGTTCGTAAACGAACTCATATATGAACAAAAGACTTCGCCGGCGGTTCGTTTACGGTTCGCTTTTCTTAAAGGGAATGAACGATAACCCGCCAAGCATTTAAAAGTATACTCTAAATTCCGAACGAAAATGTAATGTTAACGTAAAGTTTTTTTTCTACTATTTCAAGTGTACGCTAAATTCTTTACGGAAATGTTAAGTTTACGAACGCCTAAAAAGTTACGAAAATTTCTTAACCAAAATGTAACGTTGGCGTACACATAAATTGTATACGCTAAATTCCGAATGAAAATGTAATGTTAATGTAAACTTTTTTTTCTACTATTTCAAGTGTACGCTAAATTCTTTACGGAAATGTTAAGTTTACGAACGCCTAAAAAGTTACGAAAATTTCTTAACCAAAATGTAACGTTGGCGTACACATAAATTGTATACGCAAAATTCCGAATGAAAATGTAATGTTAATGTAAACTTTTTTTTTCTACTATTTCAAGTTTACGATAAATTCTTTACGGAAATGTTAAGTTTACGAACGCCTAAAAAGTTACGAAATTTTTTGTAAAAAGTTACAATTTTTTTATTCATTATTTTTTTTTATTTTTATATAATAAATATGATTTTATTTATTTTTGTTTGGAAATATATTATTAAAATAACTAATTTGTTTTTTTAATTATTAAATAAATTCGAATACGCTACATTAAATCAGTACGAAAAAATTACGCTAAATTTGTACGTATACGTTACACATAAACAGTACGCATAAGTTACGCTAAATATGTACGAATACATTACACCTAAACTGTACGAAAACATTACACTTAAATAGTACGAAAACATTACACCTAAACTGTACAGAAACATTACGCTTTTGCGAGAACTTATCGTAACGAAAAATAGTGTCACTTCTCATATAAGGAATGTAACAGTTGCATATCAATTCTGTTACGCCAAAACGTAACATTTTCCAAGACCTTAGAAGGAATTAGACTCGGAAAAATTTACGTTTCCGTTACGCAAAGTTTGGCGGGAAGTAGTCATTTTTTGTAACTCTTAGTCACTTTTAGTTACTTTTTTGTTGCCACTGAACGCCCCCAATGAGATTCAGTGCACTCTATTAGTAAGTATATGCAACAAATCACTATTACGTAATAGATTTGGTGTAAGTTTTGTCTATATACCGGGCGTGTTTCATAATTACAAATTTTAGTGTAGCGAATTGTCAAACAGCTACACCCTGTTTCAGAATCACTACTTTCAAAAAGTATACTACACTTTTCTGTTTCATAACTGAAAGTGTAGCTAGGGTGTTGCGCACTTTTGCTACAATTTTTACACTAACTTGAAATTGGGGATCAGATGGTGTAGCAAGCTATCAATTGACAATCCAACCAATAAGCAAAAAGAAATGGAACGGTTGTGAATTAGTTTTGAGTTAATTTTTCGGTGTAGCCCTCTACCGGTGTAGTTGAAGCCTACTACACGGATAGTGGCTGCACTACACCCAGTTGTAATTAGGAAACACGCCCACCAATTACTTTTCAGTACTACCTTTGTATATAAATTTATATAGTAGTCCCATTTGGGTGATTTTTTTTGAAAAAAGGCCGTGAGAGAAGTGCTAACTAAAATATAGTAGGGACATAAATCATATTTTTGATTTAACAGGGCCATCTACATTTGAATAACTGAAACAATTCAATATGGCTAATTTGTGTATATTTTGTTATTGTAATTTTTTTTATTTCTTATTCTGGGTACAGAAGTGTAACGGGGGAAGAAAATATATAGAAAAAAAAATTTTATATACGTATTTGAATAATTTTTAATGAATTTTAGAATAGAAAAATAATTTTTTGTAAATGGCTAGGGATGGTGACGTAAGGGAGAAGAAAATATATGAGATTTCTTTCTAGAATGTTCTAGAATGTTCTAGAAATCGAATAATTTTCAGGAATTTATGAATTAAAAAAGTTCTTTTGTGTTACTGGATGGATTGGGCTAAAATTTGGCAACCACATTCAAATTATTGGTCTGGATGAAATGATGAATGGCCATATTTTCATCTGGGATTTTCTCTACCACCCGTGGATGGATTGGGCTGATATTTGGTAAACACACTCATTATAGGACACTACACTAGTTAACTATGCCAAAACTAAAAAAATATTTTCAATTCTTAAATTAGTTTAGAAAATTATATTAATTCAAATACGAATACGCATATATATGTACATAAAAATCATCTCATATGTTTTCTTCCCCCTTACGTCACCATCTCTATCAATTTGCAAAAAACTCTTATTCAATTCTAAAATTCATTAAAAATTATTCATATACGCATATAAAAATTTTTTTTCTATATATTTTCTTCCCCCCTTACACTTTTGTACAAAGAATAAGAAATAAAAAAAAATTACAATAACAAATATACACAAATTTGCCATTTTGAATTGTTTCAGTTATTCAAATGTAGATGGCCCTGTTAAATCAAAAATATGATTTATGTCCCTACTATATTTTAGTTAGCACTTCTCTCGTCGCCACGATTAAAAAAAATCAGTCAAGTGGGACTACTATATAAATTAATATACAAAGGTACTACTTTATTTCCACCATCAAGGTAGAAAGTGTCAAAAATCTGTGGAGTAGCAAAACTGTAAAAGTTAGTACAGAAGAGATGAAGCCTAGCGAAATTTTAACGCGATCTCCAAAGATCTCCAAATTTCAATCGCGAAATCAGCGTGAAATAATTGTGAAAAAATATTGTGTAGAAAAGTTTGACAATTGCAATTGCTAAATTAAATAATTTTTAAGAGTGTGTTGATTATTATATTACAGTGGGCTACTCCTACTCTATAGTGGGATTCTCTAACGATTTAGAGTTAGAGTTTAGTTAGACTCTAAATTCTAATTTTAGAGCATTTTGGAATTCTGTTACGAAAAATTCTCTAAGTTAGAGTTAATCTGACAGCTCTAACTTAGAAAGAATTTTAGTGCGCGCGCTATCTTTTGCATTATCTGAAAGTATTTTTTTTTACTAGTTCCTTTCTAACTTAAAAAGCTATATTCACTAATGAATTTTGACTCTACCTTATAGAGTGTTTTCTTTTATTCATTCCGAATATTCCGAACGCACATAAAATGTCAAAAAACGTTCTTTTATTAATTCTATTTATTCTATTCCTTCCATTCCGTGTTCTTTTATTTATTTAATATTCCGAATAAAATTTTTTCTTACTAAGTAGAAAGGTAGAATAAAAGGAATATTCTTTATTCTAACCTCAAGTTTTGAAGGAAAACCAATTTTTTATAATTTTAACATGACTATAATAATAAAGTTTTAGCCTTCTTTGGTGGAGAACCATACAGTTACATTTACATAGTAATTGTTGTGCTGTTTCATCTTCCTCTTGACAGATTCTACACACTCAATCGTGTGAAAGTCCCATGTTGTGTAAGTGTTTCCTCAGCCTTGAATGACCTGTGAGGAAGCCAGTTACTGTTCTGGATTTTTTCCCACTGCACTGAAACAGCTCTCTCGCTCAAGTTTCGAGTGCCTCATACCTTCTTTCTCGCAGTTATTTGGGATGATGTTGTTTTGTTTTTGATTTTAGCTTTTAGAGAGCATTTTGACACTCCCAAGACTGGTTCCGGGCCCTGGAATGATGAACTGGCTCCCGTCTTTGCTAGTTCGTCTGCTTTCTCATTTCCTTCGTGACCAACATGTGCAGGGATCCAAGAAGATGTAAATTGATAACCATAAATATTTAATTCTTATTTTTTAAAATACATAAGTTATATAATTATATATATATATATATATATATATATATATATATGTATATTGTTTTAATATCCCTAAATAAAATATCGAAAAACGATTTTATTAAATCAAATTTTTAAAAAGTGTATACCCATTAAAATATTATATACATATATTATATATATATATATATATATAATATTTTAATGGGTATATCAACGAACTATATAATATAGAAGCCTAAAGAGGTTATGTTTTCATATAAATGATTGGTCCCAACATCTGACAGTGACGCTGGGGTAAAATGACAGTTGGCGGATATAAATTTAATAATTAAGCCATGTACTATTTGGTGTAATAATGGAAGTCGTGACGTTATTCAGGCTTGTCAAATTTTTTATTGCTTTCTAAGAACAAATTAAATATTATTCAAATTATAATTAATTGTAAATTATAAATAAATAAATAAATTATGCAATAAAAATGATAAATTATGCAATAAAAATGATAAATTATACAATAGAAAATTTGAGAATAAAGAGTGACGTCACGACTTTCATTATTACACCAAATAGTACATGGCTTAATTATTAAATTTATATCCGCTAACTGTCATTTTACCCCAGCGTCACTGTCAGATGTTGGAACACGAATTCTAACCTCTTAAGCCTTCTATATTATATAGTTCGTTGATTATATCTCCATATAATATATATATGGAGATATAATATATAATATAAGTTTGATGTAGGGTACAAAGTCATCGGAATTACTCGAGTATATTTCTAGCAAGGGAATTGATTCGTCTAGAGTTCGATCCATTTGTTTAACAACTGATGTTTAACAGATAGAGAAAGTGCGTCATTTAAATTAAAATTACGCCAGTTTGTATAAGTGAGAAACTCTTGGATCATAAATTTTGGTCTGATAATATCATCATTCGTGAGTTTACATTTCGGCCAAAAAATATCAACAAACCTTCTGCAAAAAACTAGGTTTGAGAACGAAATCAACAAAAATATCAACAAGCCTTCTGCAAAAAACTAGGTTTGAGAACGTTCGAGGTTTGAGAACGAAATCAACAAATTTTCTTATAAATACGTACTGTTCTTCTTTTAATATAATCGTACTTACTGCAACTGGCTTAAATAAAACATTTTTAAATGCGTCTTTTTTTCCTCCAAATTATGCCGTAAATAGATATGTTCGTTGTGAGCAGAACAGCCAGTTTTCTCGTTTTGGTTTCGTCTGAATTGCAATTAATAGCAAATACAAGTGCTATAATGTTCCACTTAACGTTTTTGATGACATTGAAATTTGCTGCTCCAAAATAACTTTAAATTTAATAAAAAAATTCATCGTGGTCGTTTATATTCCTCCAAATTCACCAATTGACAAGTTAAATAAATATTTAAATGCTTGAATATATTTCTGGGTTAATGTGCCCAATTGATGACAAGATTATATTTGGCGATTTCAATATACCTGGAATTAGATGAACTTCTGGTGATGTGGACTGTTCATTCTTAAATGCAAAGAATGTCACAACTGAAGCTGAAGGTGCATTAGTCGGTAATTTTAATTCTTTGGGACTTTTGCAACTTAATAATGTATTTAACAAAATAAATCATTAGATCTAATGTTTTCTACTTTTGCAACTTAATAATGTATTTAACAAAATAAATCATTAGATCTAATTTTTTCTAATTCGAACGATAAATGTATTTCAAGAAGTAATTTCTGCTTAGTACCTGAGGATAATTATCATCCAGCTCTGAATGTATTCTTTAAATTTGATTTATTCTCAGATAATAATCAGTTTCAATCCTTCCGTTATGATTTTAAAAATGCAAACTATGCTGCTATAAATGAGGAATTATTACATTTGAACTGGAAACATTTTTTTAATACATCATATATCGATGATCTTTGTCATAAATCTTACAGTGTTATGAACAGTTATTTTTAATCATGTACCTGTTGTTGTTGATCGTGGACTGTGCAATGAAAATATGCCATGGTTTAGCCCAGAATTACGAGCGTTGAAAACTATGAAAAATAAATTTTGGAAATTTATAAAAGAGAAAAATAGGTCTGATGACTTCCCAAATATTATGAGTCATAATGGAATGAGCTCGGACAATCCTGCGTCTATTTGTAATATATTTTCGGATTTTTTTAGTTCGGTCTATGTTAACAATTCAGTAATGCTTATTACGGAAGAGGAAGTATTAAATAACATACATGAATTAAAATTCATAGTAATAGTCCAGGTCCTGATGGTCTTCCTTCAAATTTTATTAAAAGATGCTCTGCACCTCTTGTAAATGCTTTATGTTATATGTTTAATGTTTCCCTAAAATGCGGTAGTTTTCCACAAATTTGGAAATATTCATTTATAACTCCAATATTCAAGTCTGGAATTAAAAGTAAAGTTGAAAATTATAGATAATTTCCAAAATGAAGTTATTTTCCGATAAATAAGTGAAGTAAAGGATTAAATATCTGAATGCAAAGCATTGCTGATGGTGCGCCTTATAGATCCGTTTATTGTAGACAGATCTCGGATGATTCAATACAAATATATATTTGAAAAAAAAAAAAAATTTCGTGAGGTTTATCAACGATCACTGTGATATTTTGAGACAAAACTTAATTCGATATTTCAGTTACATTGTGAGTTTCTCTTGATTTACATATTAATCAAAAATGAAGGATTTTAGTCATTTAATTTTTCTTTGCTTTTAAATTATTACCTGAGAATAATCATGTAATCTGTATTAAATTTGGTTCTTCTTTATTGATTAATTAAATCAATTAATTATCATTATTATTTTTTATTAACTTTTAATTATTAAAAATTAAATTTTTTTGTTTTTCTTTTTAATAAATAACTTAAGATATGGTTATTACATTTCTAGTTGGTAATGGTGATAATTAATTTTTAATGCATTTGTAAATTACTTAGTATATAAGAAAGCTATAGCTTTTAGCTTTATGACATCCGAAATAAATAAATAAATATAAAATGGACTTATACCAGTTTCAAAAAAACGGCCATTTATTAATGTTATTATTTATTTATCATAAATGCAACAGATGTGGCTACAATTTCTTCCACTT
This sequence comes from Empis stercorea, assembly GCA_949752835.1. Taxonomy (NCBI): domain Eukaryota; kingdom Metazoa; phylum Arthropoda; class Insecta; order Diptera; family Empididae; genus Empis; species Empis stercorea. Next base: position 34,015,631 of record OX457089.1, read on the forward strand.
CATCATCACTTCTGCTGCTACCAACATTAAGATTCATTTCCATTTTAAAATATATAAAAATCAGTAGTGGGATTCTCTAACGATTTAGAGTTTAGACTCTAAATTATAATTTTAGAGCATTTTGGAATTCTGTAGCGAAAAATTCTCTAAGTTAGAGTTAATCTGACAGCTCTAACTTAGAAAGAATTTTAGTGCGCGCGCCATCTTTTGCATTACCGGAAAGTATTTTTTTGTACTACATACATGATTACATGCGCCTCCCCAGGTTACTGCCTCAATCATTTTCGTAGAAGTGCGGGCAGAGGTAAAAAAAGTTCAAAAATTTAGAAATTTTTTCTGTTGCCCCGTTCCTCTCCATTTGTTTCAAGTTTCCATAATTCCTTTTTTGTCAAAAATTTATTATTTTTTTCAAACTGCCGGACGAGTAACATCTTCGGAAGAAAATATTTTTAATTGACCATAATTTTCAAACTGCCGAACGAGCAACATCTCCGGAAGAAAATATAAATAAATTAATAATTGTGGAAAATATAAACATTATTTTTATTAGTGAAATATTTTCTAGTATTTCTAATTATTATTTTTTTACAAATGATTTTAAAAGCAGATAATTATTATATCTTTTTCTAAAAAAAAACTATAAATATAATACTAAAAGTTGAAACTTTTTTAATTTTACTTATATTTATATAAAGATAAAAAAAAAAATTTCAAAATTATTATTGTAATACTTTATTTATTGGACTTTATTTGTTTGGCCCTAATTTCCTTTTTCATTTTTGTTATACAAAGAAAAAGAAAATATTATAGAAAGATGGAAAATAGTAAAAAAATTTACCTTTCTAACTTTGTTTAAAATGAATTAATCGTTCTTTCTTCTTTTAAATGTTGAACTATGAAGTATAATCTTATCTTTCTATATCGTAATTTCAAAACTTTAATTGAGTCATATATAGAAAACTAATTTATAACTATGTATTATAAAATAAAATGAGAATAATATAATAAAAATGTAATAAATGCTTAATAAAAATAGAAATATAAAATAGATTTCATATCTAATAGAGATTTCATAGATTTTATAATCGTTTGATTTATCAAAACTAATAATTTTCAGGTTTTGTATTTTCGGAATATAAAAAAAATCAGGATAAATATATATCTATATATCTGTCCTTAATTTTTTTAAATCTGTCTCTATATTATTATACATATAATAATATAGATAATAAATATGTATAATAAATATGTATATAAAATATTATATGAATATTTATATAATAAATTTTCTATGTTTCACGGAAAAAATATAGAGACAGATGAATATTAATATTAATATTAATACTGAATATTAATGAAATATATAATTAAAGAGGAGGAATTAAGAAACCTCTATTAATTTTGTGATATGTTTTTATAAAACAAATATTAAAATAATATTAAATTAAATTATATTTAATATTTTTTTATATTGAAAACAGTGATGGATACGTCGATCGCATTATTCGACGAGCCACAAATTCGGAAAGCATAGCTGAAAGTTATACTTGTAGTCAAGTATAATATTTTACATTTTAATTGATTTTAGATAATTTATACCATGTATGTATAATATACATAGAATAAAATATATTATATTTATTATACATAGTATAAATTATCTAAACTCCATTAAAATGTAAAATATTATACTTGATTCTACAATGAAATTAATTCAAATTCGTGATTGGTTCAATATTTTTATTTATGAATATGTAGTAAAACTTTTGGTAGAATTTAATTTATTAATATTAATACTTGTAACCCTACGATTATGAGCTTCATGATCGTGGCTCATTAAGAGTTACACGTTACAACGATAGCATTCAAAATCAAAATGACGTATATACGCCATACGCCATACGCCGGTGTTTAGGTAAAGCTCTAACTTAGAGTGTGATTTTACTCACTATTAATTCTTTTGTGAGAATTGTATTTGAAAAGATGTAAGTTGATAAATTTAAATATTTAATTTTTATTTAAAAAAAAAAAAATAAGTATATATATTATTATATATACTTATTTATTTAAAAAAAAATTATATATATATATATATTATATATTTATATATGTTATTTTAATGGGTGTAAAATACACTTTTTAAAAATCCTGAGTTGGAAACTCTACTTTTAAAACTTTTAAAAAACTTAATAATTTAAACTTTAAAGTTACTTAGTTTTTACATTACTTTAGTTGAAACTTAACTTTTTTTTGTAAAATTACAACAAAATCTAGTACTTCTCCCTAAATCTATTACTTGGAATTACAGAATAGAGAACCGAGATATAGTTAGAGTGTCTCTATATTTTATTTCATACTTCAGTAGTGCGATTCTCTTTTTAGAGTTTAGAGACTCTAATCTCGGTTCTCTCACTAGAGATATTTGAATTTGGTATTCTGTAATTCCAAGTAATAGATTTAGAGAGAAGTACTAGATTTTGTTGTAATTTTACAAAAAAAAAGTAAAGTTTCAACTAAAGTAACGTAAAAACTAAGTAACTTTAAAGTTTTAAAAGTAGAGTTTCTTTTTTTAAAGTTTTAAAAGTAGTTTCTGAAAATATTTTCCGATAGTAAAAAAGATGGCGCGCGCACTAAAATTCTGTCTTGTATGACAGACCCAAGACATGTCACTATAGTATGTCTTGGGTAATTTTAAATGTATTAGAAAGAAAGAGATAGGTATACAATATTTTTGAAAATAAAATATTTATTTCTATGCGATGGTTAAGACTTTGGTGACTATTAAAAAAACTAAAAAAAACTTCTATTTTTTGTAATCTTTTTTATTCAGTGTCAGACAGCAATGTATGGTGTTTGTGTTGTGTAAAAAAAATTGTGAATTTGTTTAATTACATTTTGATCAGTCATATTTTGACTTATAATTATTGTTAAATGTTTTTATTGATTACTGTATTTTATTAGTTTTTAAATAAAAAATAGTGATTTGCATATATAATATGAATTTTGTTTTCCACAAGGACAAACACCATACACTTCTTGCGAGACATACCCAAGACACGTCATGCAAGACAGACCCAAGACATGTCATGCAAGACACACCCAAGACATATCATGCAAGACGACTTGTGACATTTGTATGACGATGTCAGCTGTCTGTATTGGGTCTGTCTTAAAGACATGTCTTTGGTGATTCATGGGTATGTCATTGGAGACATGTTTGCTGGGTAGAGCTGTCAGATTAACTCTAACTTAGAGAATTTTTCGCTACAGAATTCCAAAATGCTCTAAAATTAGAATTTAGAGTCTAAACTCTAACTCTAAATCGTTAGAGAATCCCACTACAGGAAACTCTTCCATATATTCCACCATAATTTTAAATTGTTTTTGAGTTGTTTTAATATCCCTAAATAAAATATTGAAAAACGATTTTATTAAATCAAATTTTTAAAAAGTGTATACTGTATACCCAACGAACTATATAATATAGAAGGCTTAAGAGGTTAGAATTCGTGTTCCAACATCTGACAGTGACGCTGGGGTAAAATGACAGTTGGCTGATATAAATTTAATAATTAAGCCATGTACTATTTGGTGTAATAATGGAAGCCGTGACGTCACTCATTATTATCAAATTTTTTATTGTATAATTTATCATTTGTATTGCATAATTTATTTATTTATTTATTATTTATAATTAATTATAATTTAAATAATATTTAATTTGTTCTTAGAAAGCAATAAAAATTTGTCAAGCCTGAATGACGTCACGACTTCCATTATTACACCAAATAGTACATGGCTTAATTATTAAATTTGTATCCGCCAACTGTCATTTTACCCCAGCGTCCATGTCAGATGTTGGGACCAATCATTTATATGAAAACATAACCTCTTTAGGGTTCTATATTATATAGTTTGTTGGATATAATATAAATATATTATCAGAGATATAAATTTCTTTTAACTAATATTTACTTTAAAAACGATAACTTACAACTTACATCAATATTTAAAAAACATAAAATAAGCGTATTAACTTGATTAACTTATACCAAAATTTTGCAAACCATTCAAATGCAAACCTATCTCCATTATATATATTATACTTATACCAATTTAAAAAAAACTGCTCATAATTATTAATGCTATTATTATTATTATTATTATTATTTATTAATACATATTACTATTTATTTATTTAATAATAAAAATAGCATTTAATAATAATGATAAAGGCTGGCGCAGAATTGGGGCTTTAATCGATAGCGTTCACTTAAAAAAGTTTCAACATATGGAAATCAATGTAAGCGAACACAACACCTGCAGTGAACGCTAGGCGAAAAAAACGCCAGCGCTGGCTTTCAAGTTTCAACAATTTGAAAAATGAACGCCAGCGCTAGACTATTTAATATTGGTGAAAAATCAATTTTTTTTAGGCAAAAACTTGGCAAAATACAAAATATAAAAGTTAAAGTTAACGCTATCGATTAAAGCCCCAATTCTGCGCCGGCCTTAATTATTTATAAAAATATTAACCATTACGAAAATTATTTAATAAAAAAAAATTTACGGAATATATAAAATTGAAACTTGTGATATATTTTTGAATTATATAATGAATTTTATTAATGGAAGTAATTAATTATGTTCATAAATAAATTAATAAATTTAAAAATATGTATGTTATCAGTATTGTTAATGCTTAAAATAATTATTAACACTAGATTTACGGCTGTTGATTTCATGATTTTGTACTAAAAAAATGAGTCAAATTAAAAATGGGTATACCACATTTTAAAATACAGAATTGGGCGGTGTGGGGGAGGTAATAAATTAACTGAATGTTTAATTGTCATTCTGTGTGGTAAGTGATGCCAAACCTAGTAGCACTTATGTAATGATATAATTTATCTCTAATTTTAGCACTTTTGACTTTTCTCTAAAAAAAATTTGTTTATATATACATCTTTGACTATATAATATATGGACTGCTAATCGCTTATAATTTCCTTTGCTATCAAAGAAAAAAATACTATTAAGACTGGTAGCGCATAGCACCAGAGATGGCCAATAAAAGAACTAAAGTTATGGAATTCTGAATTAAATCCAGTAGAATTCTCAAGTAAAATCTATGGAATTCTCATAAATGATTTAGTTGTTTTATTGGCCGTCAAAAAGGCGAGCGTCGCCAAGGGCAATTGGGAATAGTGAGTGGCTTTTTTCGCCATCTCTGGTGGTATGCGCATAGTCGGTCATAGCGACAGCAATGAAATTGGTTACTAGCAGTCCATATATTATATAGTCAAAGATATACATATCTACATTTGAAATTATGTAAAAAACGCACTGGTTTTCCATATAATTTTCGGAAACTTTTTTCATTTAAAATTTGTGTTTTCTGGTTTCGTTTTATTGGAATTTACTGCCTGTTTATGTATCGTTCGTTTCGTTATGGATATGTGGGGAAATTCTTTTCCTCCTGCTTTGAGGGTTTTTCAAATTAAATGGCAAAAAATTCAAAAGAATAAACACCAGCAACCAACTAAAACAGTTATAATTTGTGAGATAAAAATATAAAAATAAAATGAATTCGTTAACTAAACGAATAATAATACTAAATTTTGCATTTGTTTTTAGCGCTTTGCATTCATAACTTAAATTTTAGCATCATGTTTATAATGGCATAACAAGGCCGCAATTTTTTTTTCCCAAAATTGAGCGCGGCGCGGCGGCGTCCTTTCAGAGTTCCAATTTTGATTGTGATGCAGTAAGGTTGTGTTTATTAAAATAAAGAAGAAAATTATATACTAAAATCGGTGTTTTATTTGATTAAATATACAACAAGTCTAAGCTGCCCATACATTAAGGATTAAGCAACTTGTTGCGCGACTAGTTGCGCAACCACGCCACAAACCTATGCAACTTTTTCAGCAACCTTCGTTGCAACCATCAAATAATGTTTTTTTTTTATCTCGCTGTCAAAAGATTGTCAAATGTCAAATCAATTATTAAAAAAAATTTTGTGTGAAGTTAAAACTTTATTAGTTATTAACACAAAAGTTTTTTAATTTATTTTCACAAAAATTTCTTTTCACTTGTCACAAAATTTTTTTTATTTAAAAATTTTTATTTAAAAATTGATATAAACATATGTTTTTTGGCATCAAACGTCATTTAGGTTGCTCAACTGCCCCATAGACTAAGCAACTTGCAACCAGCAACCAACGCCACGCCCACAAAAATCAAAATTTTTTGATTTTCTTGCAACCGACTGTGCAGCCTTCAAAATGGTTGCGCATCCGTTCCACAAATTATGCAACTTTCCCAGTTGCGCAACAAGTTTCTTAATGTATCGGCAGCATTATATATACTCCATTATGTAATTAAAAACCAACATACATATGCCCTCCATGCCAATTCCCAGCTCAATTTTTCTAAGTCCAAATTGACTCAGAACGGACTCAACATTTTTCTTGACATTACTAAATTTCCATTTCGTTTCTGTCTTATTTTTAGCTCACTAAATCTGACTAAAAAAATAAGTTTCATAATAATAATCCTTTTAGATTCGACAAACACGAATCCATATTTACGTTTCGTTATAATCTCAATTTGGTTTCGCAAATAGCGAATCGATTTTTCTGCTCCGCAAATGAAGTAGTATGTATTTCGTAGTTCGTTCATATCTCCATTTGATATCGTTTTTTCTGCGTCAGAATTTGCGTTTCGCTCTCATCTCATTTAGGATTCGTTAAAAGCGAAGTTGGATTTTTTATTTTCTTCATTTTATGAATAAATAAATATTATTTTTCATAAAAATTAATTTCTCAAAAAATGTTAATTTTCAAAAATAATGTCGTAGTTCGTTCTTATCTCCATTTGGCATAATTTTTTCTGATTCTGAATTTGCGTTTCGTTCTCGTTTTATTTTAGATTCGCAAAAACTGAAACATATTTCCGTGTTTTGGAAAGCATCATTGTTTATTTATAATGACATAAAAACAACGGGAAACTTAGCTGATTATTTGGTTTTGTGTTATGTGTGATATATCTTGTGAAATTTTTGGTGTTATTTAAAATAATTTTAAAAGTATCTTTACATTATCAGACTTTTCATAAGTTTAAGTAGTCGTATGAAATATCTTATGAAAATACATACCGTCAGATTTTTCATATAACAACGCATGAGATTAGTATTATTTATAAAACATCGCATGAGAGATGAGACTACGTATTTTTACGTTCACATTGTACGGTTTTTGATCACACAAAAAATTGCATCAAATGTTTTATGAAAAATCTGATAATGTAAAGGCACTTAAGAAGCCAAATGTAATACAAATGTTAATAATATATTTTATATATGTTTTTAATTTCTTCAAACGTTTCGCTTTTTCGCTTTTCGCTTAACGTTTCGCTTTTTCTGATACGTTTCTGATATTACCTTTTTGAATCGCACACGAATGGATCATTTTGTCTCAAACACGTTTCGCTTTTTCTGATACGTTTCTGATACTACTTTTTTGATTCGTAAACGACGCAGATTTATAGACTCAAAAAAGAATTCACTAGTTCAATTTCCATACATCAGATGAGTCAGAATCAGAAATGTATACAAAATTGCGAATCAGAAACGAAGTTTCCCATATAGAGTTAACTACATTTCTGAGTCAAAATGGAGACAGCTTGCATGGAGGGTGTCTTAAAAAAATAATATTTTAGTTTTGTATATATAATCTTGAATGAGTCAAATTAACTCACTCCGTAAATCTATTGTTAACATATTTTGTAACACTTAATTTGATTATAATTTTGATTGTGAATTGTGCCAAAAAGAACATTTTGATATAATTTCATATTTTTTAGCTCATACAAATATTCAAAATATATTATATGTAAATCTTCTTCAATATACATAAATATCCATATTAAATTCTTGATCATTTACAATAATTGCACTTTAATTATACTGTAATTATTATTATACTGAGCATTCAAAATTGAATTTTATTTAATGTAAAAAAAAATGAATTTTAAAATTTTTTACTCTTAAATTTTTTTTTAATTTAAAAAAAACTAGCAAATGTCGAAATTCCGTCGTGATATAATGTTCAAAACATTATTTCGCCCAAATAATATGTGGAGACTTGCGCGCTATCTATTAATGTATAAAAGGCAAACTAAATTTTTCGTTTCTGATTTCACGATGAACTGCGTGCCAACATAGCGAAATCAGAAGCGAAATTTCCACTTTCACGATTTTAAATTTGTATAAAAATTTCGCTCTTATCTCCATACTGTCTTTTAACGAAAAAAATGTATTTTCCGAATGAATAAAAGAATACGAATATTCCGAATGAATAAAAGAATACGGAATGGAAGGAATATTCGGAATGAATAAAAGAATATTCGGAATATTCGGAATGAATAAAAGAAAACACTCAGGATGTTTGCGGAATATTTAAAATTGAAACTTGTGATATATTTTTGAATTATATCATGAATTTTATTAATGAAATTAATTAATTATATTCATATGTGTTTTTAAATTTAAAAACAAATTTAAATTATAGAAAAATAAATAAATTAATAAATTTGAAAATATGTATGAAAAAATATTATTGACATAAGAGTTAAATATAATTCTTAGTTAAGTTAACCATTTTATTGGAATATTTTAAAAACAATCAAAGGAGATTTAGATATTTCCGCATTCCCTTTAATATACAATTTATGTTAATATAAATATTGTCATTACAATTAACTTTTACGCGGGTATTAAATTTTTTTTAGGTTAGAATGAAATGTTTTTTCTTTTATGATTTCACGATGAACTGCGTAACAACATAGCGAATCAGAAGCGAAATTTTCACTTCTGATTTCACGATGTTAAATTTGTATGAAAATTTCGCTACGCTCTTATCTCCATACTGGCTTTTAGTACGAAAAAATTGTATTCCGAATATTCCGAATGAATAAAAGATTACGGAATGGAAGGAATGGAAGGAATAGAAAAAATAGAATGCTAACTCTTTTGTCAAAATTTATAGCTGCTCATACCGTTATGAAATTTTGACATAAGAGTTAAATTTTCAGCCCATGGAAAAGTTGAATTTGAATGTCAAAATTTCGTATTTGCTTCTCAAAATTTGGAATTTTTAACTATTTTTAACCAAATTGGACAGGCTCTTAGAACAAATTTCATATTAAAATAATTTCATACAAATATTTTTTACTCTCAGCTGACGTCATGCGCAGAAGTGTATCAGAAAAATTTACGGGAATGCCATATCTTAGTATAATTTATCATCATGGCAGCCATATGCACATTATGGTTGAGCCTGAAGCATAAATATAAATATGCAATATGGTAACTGTAACATAATAATAGTGTAACTGTACATAAAATTAAAATATTTAAAAATAGATATTATAATGAAGTATATATAAGTCTAGGTTCACACCGGACTTTGTTTTGTTAAAATTAACAACAATTTTTTGACATCTCACACGGATAGTATAAAATCATACTACTTACTACATAAAAGTTATTGTGTATAAACACAAAATTTTTTAACGCACACTATAAAATTAACAAAGTTATTAACAATGAAAAGTTGTCGAGCATACATATTTTGCTTTGTTATTTACAATGTTTTTGTGTACCAACCCTGCAAAAAATGAATTTCCCAAGGGAAATTTTATACCAGCTGATATTTTTGACAAATATTTTGAAGTATGATATCAAATGAAAATCAAATAATTATTTTAATATTTACAAAATATTATTTGTTATTTTGAGTTTGAGGCAAAAAAAAATTTGTGATTGTGACAAAAAGAGGAGAAAATTTAAACAGAAGAATTTTTAATGAATGTTTTCCATTGAAATTTCAGATATTTTAATATTTTAATAAATTTCACAAGTTATACATTTCAAATTTTGTTTTGACATTATTGACAGAAACTTCAAATATATTACTAATTCATTCTCAAAAATGTACTACTACATGAACAGAGAGTTTTGTTTATTTTAACAAAGAAAATCTTGGTGTGAACGAGGACTAAAGAAAGAAATTGAGTATGGGAAAATTGAAAAAAATATTTATTAAATTTTTAGGATTTTATTTTTAATTATATTACTTTCGCAATTTAAACCGATCACTTAATTATGTATGTGATCGGTAAAAGACTTACTTCTTTTACCTTATCTTTATCATTTAATTTTTTTTCCACTTTTGATTTTTTTTTACGAAAGCAAGACATTTTTAATTCTAACGAAACACGTATGTACATATATAAAATGGAGCTAAATAAATTAAATTTATTAATTATTTCCACACAACAAAAACTAAATAGAATTTCTAGACGATAATATTTTCATTGTTATCTTTTCAATTAAGGGGAAATTGTAATTAATCTGTTATTTAACATTATCTATTAAATAACCCACACTTAACACATTTATTATTATTAACCTTTTAACTTCTTTTCAGTGCAAAACGAATACAAAAATTATAAAGCTTTAAAATTTATGAAACGAAACTTGTTGAATGTAAAGAGAAAAAAAAGTAATTTATACCAATGCCAATTGGCATTATTCCAAAATGACCAAAATTATTATTATTATTATAAAACATTTTACAATTTCAAATTTTTATACTATTTAGAATATTTTTATATATATAAATACCTATAAATAATTTTAGGTGTTTTTATGCAGTTTGTTAATAAATATCCATTGGTTATGATAAATTTCTATTCTGACTGTGACGTAACTTAATAAAAAATATAAATAAAAAGTGTTTGATATATACTTTCCCTTAGTAATGGCTTTGCATATAAATTTGCATAGTACTACCACTTCAGTCGATTTTTTTTATAAATGGCCGTGGGAAAAGTGCTAACTAAAATATAGTAAGGACATAAATCATATTTTTGAGTTGGCAGTGCCATCTATATCTGAATAACTGAAACAATTCAAAATGGCAAATTTGTGTATATTTTGTTACTGAATTTTTTTTTATTCAATTGGTACAGAAGTGTAAGGGGGGAAGAAAATACTCAGAAAGTATTTGAATATTTTTCATTTTTGCAATGAATTCAAGAACTGAGTGCGGTAAGGGGGAAGAAAATATATGAGATTTTTTTATATCAAATAATTATTTTAATATTTACAAAATATTATTTGTTATTTTGAGTTTGAGGAAAAAAAAATTTGTGATTGTGACAAAAAGAGGAAATTTAAACAGAAGAATTTTTAATGAATGTTTTCCATTGAAATTTCAGATATTTTTATTTTTGTCCACAAAAAATTATTTCAATGAAAATTTGTTTAATAAATTTCACAAGTTATACATTTCAAATTTTGTTTTGACATTATTGACAGAAACTTCAAATATATTACTAATTCATTCTCAAAAATGTACTACTACATGAACAGAGAGTTTTGTTTATTTTAACAAAGAAAATCTTGGTGTGAACGAGGACTAAAGAAAGAAATTGAGTATGGGAAAATTGAAAAAAATATTTATTAAATTTTTAGGATTTTCTTTTTAATTATATTACTTTCGCAATTTAAACCGATCACTTAATTATGTATGTGATCGGTAAAAGACTTACTTCTTTTACCTTATCTTTATCATTTAATTTTTTTTCCACTTTTGATTTTTTTTTACGAAAGCAAGACATTTTTAATTCTAACGAAACACGTATGTACATATATAAAATGGAGCTAAATAAATTAAATTTATTAATTATTTCCACACAACAAAAACTAAATAGAATTTATAGACGATAATATTTTCATTGTTATCTTTTCAATTAAGGGGAAATTGTAATTGATCTGTTATTTATCATTATCTATCAAATAACCCACACTTAACACATTTATTATTATTAACCTTTTAACTTCTTTTCAGTGCAAAACGAATACAAAAATTATAAAGCTCTAAAATTTATGAAACGAAACTTGTTGAATGTAAAGAGAAAAAAAAAGTAATTTATGCCAATGCCAATTGGCATTATTCTAAAATGACCAAAATTATTATTATTATTATAAAACATTTTACAATTTCAAATTTTTATACTATTTAGAATATTTTTATATATATAAATACCTATAAATAATTTTAGGTGTTTTTATGCAGTTTGTTAATAAATATCCATTGGCTATGATAAATTTCTATTCTGACTGTGACGTAACTTAATAAAAAAATATAAATAAAAAAGTGTTTGATATATACTTTCCCTTAGTAATGGCTTTGCATATAAATTTGCATAGTACTACCACTTCATATAGTAAGGACATAAATTATATTTTTGAGTTGGCAGTGCCATCTATATCTGAATAACTGAAACAATTCAAAATGGCAAATTTGTGTATATTTTGTTACTGAATTTTTTTTTATTCAATTGGTACAGAAGTGTAAGGGGTGAAGAAAATATACAGAAAGTATTTGAAATTTTTTAATTTTTGCAATGAATTTAAGAACTGAGTGCGGTAAGGGGGAAGAAAATATATGAGATTTTTTTATATGCGTATTCGAATAGCTTTGAATGACCGAAATAATATTTAAAAAAAAAAAAAAAAAATTAAAACTTTGGATACAAATTTGAAAAACTATAATGATTCATTATATGGGAAATTATATAAAATCGGCATCACCGCCAACCAACAATTAATAATATTTTCATTGTTATTTTCAAAAAAATAAGTTTTCTCTTTTTAAATTCATTCAAAACTATTCGATTACTCATATAAAAAAAATCTCATATAATTATTTTCTTCTACCTTACGTCACCATAGACAAAAAAAACAAAATAAAATTTTCAATTCATGCCGATACACAATGCCAGCTTTGGCTGTACTGTAATGGCCGAAACACAATGCCAGCTTTAGCTGTAACTGTCACTTTAAAAAAGTTTCAACATATGAAAATCAATAGAAATAAGCACAATGCTGGCTGAGAAAAAAAAACCACCGCCTAGTTTCGGCAATGCTGAAAAAACAACGCCGGCGCTAGAAAATTTATATGGCACTACTGGCAATTATAAGTTTTGGGGGCAAATTATTGTTAAATATATATGTATTATATTACGACAAATTTTGCGCGTAAAATTATTTTGACATATATTAATAAATTTTTGAACGCCAGCATTGTGTTTGGGTCTAGCTTGAACGATACAATTACAGTTAAAGCCACAACCAAAGTTGGAATTGTGTTTCGGCCATTAAATTCATTCTGCATTTTCGATTAAGCATATATAGAAGAAAAGCTCATATGTTTACTCATATGTTTTATGTGCCATAAAAAAAATAATAAAAAAAAAATTTACAACTCCTAAATTCATTCTGAATAAAATTATTAAAATTCTAGAACATTCTAGAAAAAAATATTCCCGCTTACAAAATATTATTCAATAAAGGCCCAGGTCCTTTTTTTAAAGTCGTCACCACTTTTTTCTAGAAGAAGTGATGCAAGATACAAAAAAGTATGCGTGCGATAGAGAGGGAACAACGACTTTTTATCGAAAAAAAGTTGTTGTATTCGAAAAAAAGTTGATAATTAACAACTTTTTTTAATAAAAGTTGGCGTTTGACATATACTTTAAAATATTTGTCTTTTTTTAAAGTCGTCACCACTGTTTTCTAGAAGAAGTGATGCAAGATACAAAAAAGTATGCGTGCGATAGAGAGGGAACAACGACTTTTTATCGAAAAAAAGTTGTTGTATTCGAAAAAAGTTGATAATTAACAACTTTTTTTAATAAAAGTTGGCGTTTGACATATACTTTAAAATATTTGTCATAATTTTTTGAAAAAATTCTACATTTTTTGAATGGCAATCTATTGTTTTAAATTTTATATTTTTTCAATAAAGTTTATTTTTAATAATAATAATGAATTTTCAAAATATTTCAATTAAAAAAGGTACATACTTTATATATAAAAATTAATTGTGTCTAATTTAATGCTAACTAGACCTAGAAATCACAAATATAAAAATAAATTTAATTTTCTATGTTGTGTGTACAGTTTGAAAATTATTTTCAAATAAAAAAATAAATTCGAAATGTCATAAATATTTCGAAATTTTATTAAAGAGTGGGAATTTTTATCTCTCTCTGTACTGTATAATTTTACATGTTATCTCTTTTCTTTTTTGCTAGAAAAAAGTGGTGACGACTTTTAAAAAGTCATCACAACTTTTAACAAGACTAATGGACCAGGGCCTTAAGAATTGAAAAATATTTTTTAACTCGTAAATTTATTTATTTATTTACCAAGCAGGGTACTTTTCGTTACATTATATTTTTTTTGTTACATTTTATATCTTAGGCTGTGTGCCAAAGGGTTTAAATTTGTAGTTTAAAATTAAATTATGACTGATGAAATTAAATTACGACACTAGCGTGGTGAATATAGAAAGTCAAAATTTAACGACCTTCCAGACCTCGTTAAATTTGACACTTCAGATTAAATTTTGATTTATTTAATATTCATATATCAAATTTTTTATTTACGAGCCCTATCTCATATGTATTGATACATTCCAATATTTTATGATTTTTTTTAATGTTTTATACTAGAATTATTAATAAAAATAAATTTATTATTTACAAGAAATTAAAGAAATATTAATAAGCAAACACCTTTAAAGAAGCCAAAGGCCAAGGTCAATGATGCAACCGAAACTAACAGAGCACATCGAAAGCAATGAGTCAAAACAAAGGATTGACTACCCCAGGTGGTAAGCTCACTTCGGTGACAAATCCACCCTTCTCTACGGAGGAGGTCGGCCCCTCGGATTCTGGGGAGGGCCAACCATTGCTAGTGGACCTGAGGGAGAGGGAGCACTATCTGCCCGAGTATCGGATACAGATAGTGAATCTTCTTCTTCGAGGGAGGAGGAAGGAGTGACCGAAGCTTTGGAGGGGGAAAGAATGGGGAAACATGGAGTCTTTCAATCTCTGAATGCTGAGGTGAAGAGGCTAAGTAAGCGAGTTAGGGGTGTTAAAACTTCGGAATCTACGACTCCGGAGCAAACACCTTTAAAGAAGCCAAATGCCAAGAACCGCATGCCCCCAAGGGAGGAGCAGCGACCGTTGAGCTTGCTAACGGAGGAGGCTAGGAGTGAAAACTCAGAGCCATTGAAGGAAGTAGGCGAGGTGATTGCTGCTTTGAACGAGGGAGCGAGCGGATTAAAAGAACCTAGCCCTGCTAGCGAGGAACAACATCCAACAACTGAATTTGCATCACAGTAAGGCAGCATCTGCGATGCTATGCCGGCACTGGGATGAAAAACAGATTGATGTTGCACTGATACAGGAGCCATGGTTATTTAAAAATAGGATCGTGGGCCTATCGGTTAAGAATGGAACTTTGTACTTTGACAGATCGGGAGACAAGCCTCGTGCATGCATCTTGATCAGGAAAGGTATAAAGTGTCTGTTCCTTCATCAACTGAGTTCACCTGATCTTACGGTGCTACGCGTGGGGGCGGGTGGAGGCACTTTCACACTGTGTTCCGCCTACCTGCCCTATGATGCTCCAGAGGGACCAGTCTCTCAAAAGCTGAATGGGTTAGCGGAGCACTGTGAATCAAAAGGTGAGAAACTTGTACTGGGCTGTGATGCCAACGCACACAACACGGTATGGGGCAGTAGCGATACAAATTCGAGGGGCGAAAAGCTTTTAGAATTTATCGCTGGTAGACGTCTAGAAATCCTAAACAGAGGTGATACACCAACTTTCTTCAATAGCAGAAGGAAGGAGGTGATAGATATCACGCTATGTAGTATGGATATCCGGGACAGAGTAGTAGACTGGAAGGTTAACCCTGACATTACTATGTCAGACCACAACGCGTTAACCTTCACAGCCGAATACAATAGGAGAAGGATCGCTTCCGTGCCCGTTAGGAATATTCGGAACACTGATGTGTCCAGATACAGATCAGTGTTGGAGGAGAAACTAACGGGCCTGGGAGAATGGCGCCCCATAAGAAATTGTGGGGAAGTGGAAATTGCAGTAAATGCTGTTTCCAAAGCTATTCAAGATTCCTACTTACTGGCCTGTCCTGAAGTGCAAGTAGAAGAGGGCAACTCCACACCATGGTGGGGGGATGGCCTTGAACGTTGCAGGTCAGAGGTCAGGACGGCCTTTAACAGAGAGATGCGTGGAGATGATCCTCATGCATGGCTCCATTATAAGGCCGTAAAGAGACAGTTCAAGAGTATCCTGCGAAAGCGGAAACGTGAATCGTGGAGGAACTTCTGTACTAGTATGACGGATATTCCGGAAATCTGTAAATTACAGAGAACCATATCCAAGGATCCTCAAGAAATTCTGGGGTTGGTGAAAACTGCCTCGGGAGAGCTTACAGAGGACCTGGAGGAAACTGCGAAGGAGATGCTAAAGACTCACTTTCCTGGAAGCTATGTATGCGCGTCTAGCTCTCTCGCGCAAAAAAAAAAAAAACCTTTGTGGCACACAGCCTAAGTATGTTTTTTTTTTTGGAAATATTTACATTAACAAAAAACACTCCCTCGCGCAAAAAAAAAAAAAACCTTTGTGGCACACAGCCTAAGTATGTTTTATTCTATTGTTTCTTTTTTTATTTAGTTAAATTACAGATATAGATCTAAATAAGGAACATTTTTTGCAAAAAATTAAATTTACAATAACTGTAACAATAAATTATTCTATAAATATAAATAACAATAAATATATATATATATCAGATGTGTAATATTGGAATTATTTATTTAGTTACATATTAAATATTAAAACACGTTAAAACTTTAAATTAGAATTTTACTGGAAGTATGTAATATTTGAAACTTGATTTTAGAGGATGTATTGTGGGAATAAAAGGAAGTAAAAAAAAGACGGAATTAAGGGTTAACTGAGGGTGCTGCATAGGCCTTTTTTGAATGCAAATTTGGATGTGCCCTGCGTAAAATGAATACTGTACTTGTTGAATATGCTACAACATCTGCTAATAGGCTAATTTTTGCCGTATTCAGTTCGGTGAACTGTGAACAGGAACTTTAAGTAAAGGCGTGTGTCTAGTTTGTCTTACGTCATTGTTAAAAATTATTCTATCATTTATTGAAGAGACGTCAATTTTATTGTTTAAGACATCTAGAGTAAAGCACGAAGTAAGAATGTCCCGTCTGGAGGAAAGGGAAATTAGACCTAGTATCTTGAGTCTTATAGAGTATGTTGGTAGGTTTGTATAGACACGAGGATCGTACAAGTCACGTAAAGCTAAAAGGATAACTTTTTTTGAATTGACTCGATTCTAATGTTATGTGTCTGATAATAGGGACACCATACAGGGCATGCGTATTCTAGAATCGGACGTACAAGAGCACAGTAAAGCGATTTGGTTACCCATACATTTTTGAACTCGCTGGCTCTTCTTTTGATAAAACCAAGCATTTTGTTTATTTTTGAGTTAATTATATCATAATGAAGATTAAAGCTGAATTTCTTATCTAAAAGAATACCTAAGTCATCAATGTGACTTACTCGGTTGAGTTCAGTGCTATTTAACTGGTATTTATGTGGAAACGGTGTTTTTTTTCGAGAAAGGTAATAATATGGCATTTGTTAACATTCAAGTCAATGTTATGGCTTGCACACCAGCTCTCAAGAATTTTGAGTTTAGATTCTAGAAACAGTATGTCCGACGATTTGGTTGTTTTATGATAAATTTTCAGGTCATCTGTCTATAGAGAGTGTAAAATGTCATGTAAATGAGTAGATAGATACTGTAATAAAATGTTAAATAAAAGAGGACCTAAGTGGCTACCTTGCGAAACGCCAGAAGAAACAGATATTACTTTAGAAATGTGTCCTTGAAATTTTACCGTTTGAGTTCTCCCGCTTACATAAGATGTAATCCAGCTCAATAAGGGGTTGACAATACTATTTTTTTTTAATTTAAGAGCAAGGATGTCTTCTAAAGTTCAGGACACAAGTAGAAGGAGGATAATAAGATCCAGACCTGAGGTGCGTCAATCAGAGCAAGTTCAGGACACAAGTAGAAGGAGGGTTGTGAGATCAAGACCTGCAGTACGCCAAGCAGAGCAAACGGAAAATACCGTTAGAAGGAGGATATTAAGATCCAGACCTGAGGTGCGTCAGTCAGAGCAAGTTCAGGACAGAAGTAGAAGGAGGATAATAAGATCCAGACCTGAGGTGCGTCAGTCAGAGCAAATTCAGAACACAAGAAGAAGGAGGATAATAAGATCAAGACCGGATGTGCGTCAGATAGAGCAAACTCGGGACACAATTAGAAGAACTGAGTGAGAAGTCAAGTGGGACGAACTTGAAAATACATACAATAGCAACATTGGAAATGGCCCTACAAAGAATTGTTATTCCTGCGATCGCCTATTTTTCACTGTCATTATGAAATCGAAAAAATACTACTTGGAACAGAAACAGTTACGAGTAGAATTTTTAGAAAGCGTTATTCGAAATGAGTTCCACAGCAGTGATATAATTTGACTATGTCAAACATGCCATGGCCAAATAGTGAAAAAAAAACATTCCTAGGCTTAATATCAAACAAAGTAATTTAGCATTTCCGCCATTACCAGAAATTCTAAGCAATTTGAAACCTTTAGAAGTGAGTTTGCTGGCACCTAGAATTCTATTTATGAAAATTTATGGATTATATAGCAAATATAGGCAACTTGGAATTAAAGCCGGTATTA
Source organism: Empis stercorea (assembly GCA_949752835.1). Classification (NCBI taxonomy): domain Eukaryota; kingdom Metazoa; phylum Arthropoda; class Insecta; order Diptera; family Empididae; genus Empis; species Empis stercorea. Next base: position 34,034,360 of record OX457089.1, read on the forward strand.
TTAATGTTCCTGTTAATGTGAGCGAAATGTTTAAAGCCATACCAATACAACCGCAACAAGCAAAGGTGATCCAATTAAAACTGAAACGTCGCATAAATGACAGAGGATATTATATTTACGAGACAATTAGTACTGACGCAGTACTTCAAGCAGCACAATATTTAATACAGCAACCATTATTTTCAGAACTGGAAATAATATTAAATAATCAATGGGTCGAAAATATACCAAATAGCTTTAATGTTGAAGGCGCAAATGATGTAGCTGTAATCAACGAAAAATTGGATCCTGATGAAGAAGATGTAGTAAACAACGTGATCGAACAAGAAACTTTAATGGATAATAATCAAGGTATAGAATTTGCACCGGGAGAAGGAAAAATTCCACTATCACTATTGCTCGATAAGGACGCCGAAGAACTGGCATTCCCTAACATTTATTGTGGACATCGGAGGATGGTGGAGCCACATGTGAACTTATCATATAGTGAAATAGTAGTTTCGGAAATTGAACGCCGAGACAGAAGAGCAGTTGCAGCAGATCATATGTTCTATATGCACAAAAAATGTCAATTACTACAAATTAAGAACAGTGTTAGTACTGCCTTACGTAAGAGTTCTGAAAGTACACGAATAACAGTAAATGACGTTGTAAACATGGGTGCAATTCAAAATTTGGTGCAAAACAATGATGGTTATAATTTTTTGAAAAATATAACCGGTTCACCGGTCTATTTTTCCCATCAGAGAAAAAACGTGCTGGTCCTCATAAGAACATTTGGGATTCCAACGTTTTTTATAACATTGTCAGCTGCAGAAACTCATTGGCCAGAATTACTTAAAATTTTAAAATCAATTGTAGATAAAGAAGAAAATACTGATGTTAGCGAAATGTGTTTTGAAGAGAAGTGCAGACTCATCAAAACGGATCCAGTAACATGTGCAAGATATCTAATTTATATATGATTTCCATTTTTTAGGTTATAATATACATTTGTTAATGTAAATATTTCCAAAAAATTGTAAACTATGTACGCCATAATTTTCTGAGCAATTTCCATAATTTACTCACCCTTAACTTGAGCCCAAAAATTCGTGTGTAACTTTTATTTTATGTTTTTCTTCTTGATAAAAAAAAACTTTAAAAAATTAAAACACTTTTATTTTATGCTTTCAAAAATATTTATTAATCAATTAAAAGTCTTAGATCTTTACTGTTCTGCTGGTAATTTGGAACTGACTAAACTTAATTATTTAATTATTAATGATAACTCTGATAATGTTGTAAATGAATTTATTACAGGTGAGGAACTTATTTGTTCAAATAATTTATAATTTCTTTATTTCCCATCAAATTTTGCATATGTTGCAATTTTTACTTAAATTATTATTTTTAATTTCTCATGGTTGATAATAAATTTATTAAATTTATTTTTATGTAATATGATAATATAAATTTTAAAGGAAATAAAGAAATTAGAGAAGCTTTAAATTTAATTTAAATTACTGAAAGAATTTATTTTATATATATTTGATGATGACGGATATATAACTCCCCCATCATTAAGTTGGACATTCTCCTGAATGACCTGTTCAATAACATGATCTTTATTTTTACTTTTACAGTTTTCTTGTCTTCTTTTACACATTTTATGAAAGTATTTAACAATAATTATATGAATCAAAATTAATATTATTACTATAGAAATAGTTGAATAGGTTATTATTGAATGATTTTGAACTTTCCTTTCAATTTTCTCAATTTTTTCAATGTTTTCAACTTGTTTAATATGAATATCATTTACAATTAAGGTTGAATTTAAATCTTTAAGCTCCAAATAGTTGGGCATCATTATGTGATTAATAATAGTTTTTTCTACACTTTTAAATACAAAATCATTCAATTTTATGGTACAATTACTAAATGTTACAAAATTATTTTTTGTTAATTTATATTCAAAATTATTACAATTATTTGTTAGACTTACATTCTTAGCATTTTTAACTAATATCATATTCGTTGAAATTTCTGTTATTTCATAATTTGCATTTTTTCTTTTCGTACAATATTGATAATTATTCGACATTAAGCTTTTTACACACCCATTGATCGAACAAGAAACTTTAATGGATAATAATCAAGGTATAGAATTTGCACCGGGAGAAGGAAAAATTCCACTCTCACTATTGCTCGATAAGGACGCCGAAGAACTGGCATTCCCTAACATTTATTGTGGACATCGGAGGATGGTGGAGCCACATGTGAACTTATCATATAGTGAAATAGTAGTTTCGGAAATTGAACGCCGAGACAGAAGAGCAGTTGCAGCAGATCATATGTTCTATATGCACAAAAAATGTCAATTACTACAAATTAAGAACAGTGTTAGTACTGCCTTACGTAAGAGTTCTGAAAGTACACGAATAACAGTAAATGACGTTGTAAACATGGGTGCAATTCAAAATTTGGTGCAAAACAATGATGGTTATAATTTTTTGAAAAATATAACCGGTTCACCGGTCTATTTTTCCCATCAGAGAAAAAACGTGCTGGTCCTCATAAGAACATTTGGGATTCCAACGTTTTTTATAACATTGTCAGCTGCAGAAACTCATTGGCCAGAATTACTTAAAATTTTAAAATCAATTGTAGATAAAGAAGAAAATACTGATGTTAGCGAAATGTGTTTTGAAGAGAAGTGCAGACTCATCAAAACGGATCCAGTAACATGTGCAAGATATCTAATTTATATATGATTTCCATTTTTTAGGTTATAATATACATTTGTTAATGTAAATATTTCCAAAAAATTGTAAACTATGTACGCCATAATTTTCTGAGCAATTTCCATAATTTACTCACCCTTAACTTGAGCCCAAAAATTCGTGTTTAACTTTTATTTTATGTTTTTCTTCTTGATAAAAAAAAAACTTTAAAAAATTAAAACACTTTTATTTTATGCTTTCAAAAATATTTATTAATCAATTAAAAGTCTTAGATCTTTACTGTTCTGCTGGTAATTTGGAACTGACTAAACTTAATTATTTAATTATTAATGATAACTCTGATAATGTTGTAAATGAATTTATTACAGGTGAGGAACTTATTTGTTCAAATAATTTATAATTTCTTTATTTCCCATCAAATTTTGCATATGTTGCAATTTTTACTTAAATTATTATTTTTAATTTCTCATGGTTGATAATAAATTTATTAAATTTATTTTTATGTAATATGATAATATAAATTTTAAAGGAAATAAAGAAATTAGAGAAGCTTTAAATTTAATTTAAATTACTGAAAGAATTTATTTTATATATATTTGATGATGACGGATATATAACTCCCCCATCATTAAGTTGGACATTCTCCTGAATGACCTGTTCAATAACATGATCTTTATTTTTACTTTTACAGTTTTCTTGTCTTCTTTTACACATTTTATGAAAGTATTTAACAATAATTATATGAATCAAAATTAATATTATTACTATAGAAATAGTTGAATAGGTTATTATTGAATGATTTTGAACTTTCCTTTCAATTTTCTCAATTTTTTCAATGTTTTCAACTTGTTTAATATGAATATCATTTACAATTAAGGTTGAATTTAAATCTTTAAGCTCCAAATAGTTGGGCATCATTATGTGATTAATAATAGTTTTTTCTACACTTTTAAACACAAAATCATTCAATTTTATGGTACAATTACTAAATGTTACAAAATTATTTTTTGTTAATTTATATTCAAAATTATTACAATTATGTTAGACTTACATTCTTAGCATTTTTAACTAATATCATATTCGTTGAAATTTCTGTTATTTCATAATTTGCATTTTTTCTTTTCGTACAATATTGATAATTATTCGACATTAAGCTTTTTACACACCCATTGATCTCTTTTAATTTTTGAATTTGAGTTATTTTATTATTTAAATAAATTTTATTTTTGAATTTTAAAACACTAGTAGGTTCAATGTTAATTTCCTCGAAATTGTTATTTGGTATTGGTATAACTTTGTAAGATTCGGCAATATCTTTAGAAAAAGTTGGGATCATTATAATGAATATTATTTGAGAATCTAAGCTTAAAAGAGAACTTTTTATATCTTTATATTTAAATACATCTATTTCGTATTCATCAATTTCTTCAATTGATAAGATTGAATGGGACATCACTCCATGTTTAGCGAACAAAATGTTCTCTTGAATTCTGTCGATTTCAGAGTTTAAGAGATTAATATTAGTAAGAATAGATAAAAATTGGATATTTTTAAATACGCGGGTTATCGAATCTGAAGATTCTTTCAAAACGAAGTTGGTAAGTTCTTGATTTTCTTTTATGCGTTTTTGTAAAATTGCTAGATTTTCTTGAAGTTGATTGTTAATATTTATCTGTTTATTTGTGGTTTGAATTAATTGTTCACTATTAAGGTCAATATTTTTAAGGTGTGTTTCTAATTCGTTTTTGTCGTCATCGTCAAAATTTCCGAATAGATATTTTATAAGTTTGCCACCACCGTTTATTAATCCTCTTTTGTGTCTATGTGTAATTAATGTTTTAATATTATGACGAGTTTTATTTATTTGAGCTTGAAGTTGTCGTACCAAAGAAATATCTGGCTTTTGGGGAAAAGTAATCAATACATTATTCTCTATTTCGTTTAACGTCATTTCTAATTCACTAGGGTTTATTATATGAATGATTTTTGAATAATTTTCTATTAATAATATTACATCTTGTTTGATTATTTGATACCCCCCCCAGATTGTCTGCTTTTTCTATTACTATTGATCCCGAAGTTGAATTAAGAATAGCTAACTGTAAGATCCAGGTGAGTTTGATGATGTTAGGATTCTGACGCGGTTTCTGTCGCGGAAGTGCTATTAGGTTTTGTGTTGTCCATTCCTGTCCCGTTTTTGTTTCCTAAAAATTTAAATTTTCTTTTAATTCTTGTCGGATGTATATTTTTATTTCTATTGTCTAAAAGTTTATTGTTAATGAGTTTAGTTTTTATCTTAGTGTATTTATTTTTATGTTTATATCGCGCGCCTTCAGGTTTTTCTATTAATATATCCTTTTCATTTTCAGGATTAAAGTTTTTACGATTTTTATTTAATTTTTCTATGTTATTTAATTTATTTATTTTTAACCTGTCGCGGATTTCCGTAATATCTGGTACGCGATTGTGAATGAAATCGAATGGTTTAATTTTTGTCGCCGAATGAATTGTATTATTATATTTCTCAGTCGAAAACAAAATCCTTTCTACAGAGTTTAATTTAGATTTTTCAGCGTCTAGTATTCGAAGGTGTTCATTTATTGTTCCGTGAACTCTTTCTACCGTAGCGTTACCAGTATGACTCCGCGGTGAAGTAAAGTGAACTTCAATATTTTCCTTTCTTAGATAGTCTTTGATGTTGAGGTTGTCGAATTGATTATCGAAAATAATTTTTTTGGGTTTACCTAAAATCGAGAATCTATTTCTAAGAGCTTGTATTGTTGTAATCGCATTCCTGTCATTTAGGCGTTGAATCAGTAGATGTTTTGTGAATTTGTCTATGAGGGTGAGAAAAACTTCTTTATAACAGTAAAACGTGTCACCATGAACGATTGCATTTGGCTCGCTCGGGTTTTCCGAAATTTCATATTTGTATTTAATAGGGTTTCTATCATATTTTGCTTCATTGCAGATATTACAATTGTTTATATATTTGTGCAAAAGTTCTTTTAATTTTGGGAAAAAGAAAATATCTTTTATTTCGTTGTAGTTTTCAATTATACCTCTATGATTCGTTTCAATGTGGATTTTTTCGATAAGTTTGACAACTTCATCCTCATTTTCAAGGTCCTGAGCCTTTTTTGTACACTTTAAAAATTGAATTTTTTTTACTATTAGAGAAAAGTTGGACAAGTTTTGTTTGTAGTATATTGAATTTATTATCGTCTAGTTCAGAATAAATACCCGTTTTACCATTTTTTATGTATCTTCTTAGAATATCATTCAAATATTGGTCATTGCCTAAATCATTTTCAGATATAAAAATTCTTCTAAATTTTTGGTAATTTATAATAATTTCGTCTCTTTTATTTTTAACCAAGAATAACTGTGAAAAATATTTATTTACTATAGAATTAGATATATTGATATGGTCAGCTTGATCTTCAATTCCACTATGAATTGTTGATAACGTTGACGAATCATTTTCAAAATGATAAACGTTCCTATTTTCAATTTTTTCTACAGATTCTAAATTGTTTATTTCATTAGTTTCGAGATTAATTCTACTTAGAAAATCGGCTACTTTATTTTCCTTTCCCTTCACATATTCTATGTCAAAATCATATTCATTTAACTTTATTCTCCATCGCTGCAATTTAGAATTTGGCTCCTTTAATAAATTGAGCCAAACTAACGGTCTATGGTCTGTTTTAATTAAGAATTTTGTACCATATAAATATGGCTTCAAATATTTTGTTGCCCAAACTATAGCGAGAAGTTCCTTCTCAATCGTGGAATAATTGATTTCATGACTATTAAGCGTCCTACTTGCGTAATTAATAGGGTGTCCTTCCTGAGCGAGGACTGCTCCTATAGCGAAATTAGAAGCATCTGTAGTAAGTACAAATTTTTTCTTATAGTCGGGGTAATGTAAAATGGGGTAATTGGTGATTAATTTTTTTAGCTTTTCAAAAGATTCTTTATACAGTGGATTATTGAGGTTAATTTTATTATTCTTTTTTAAGCAATTAGTGAGCGGTTGAGCTACTTTCGCGTAGTCCTTGATAAATTTTCGATAGTATCCCGTAATACCTAGGAAACTTTTTATTTGTTTTGGTGTTTTAGGTAGATTAATTGTAGTTATGGTATCTATTTTCTTATCATTGGGTTTTATTCCCTCAGGAGTTAAAACATGTCCTAGATATTCTGTTTCTCTCGCGAAGAACTTACATTTATCTACCCGAATGTTTAGATAAATTTTTATTTATAGCAACCAGGTGTTCCTCTATTGAAGTAGAGAAAATTAAGATGTCGTCAAGATAGACAACACAAATTTTTCCGATAAAATCCCTCAAGATGTGGTTCATCATCCGTTGAAAGGTGGAAGGAGCGTTTTTCAACACAAAAGGCATTCGAACAAATTCATAATGTCCTTGTGGTGTTGAAAAAGCTGTTTTGCTCCTGTATTTTTCGTCTACCAGGATTTGATGAATGGTAAATTTGTCTTCAATCGTAATTTCATTCAGTTTGCGATAGTCTATTACTATTCGCCATTTTGGAACCCCTGAATAGTCTAATTTTTTGGGAACCACCCAAATGGGGCTATTATATGGACTGTTAGATGGTTGTATAATATTTTGTTTCAGCATTTCATCAATCTGTTTGTTCACCTCCTCTTCATGTATTTTTGGAAACCGATATATTTTACTATAGATAGGTTGTGACGATTTTGTAATGATTTGATGCTTCATTCCCTTTGCACTTGTCAAATTATCACCCTCATTAAAGAAAAGATCTTTATTTTTTGATAAAATTTGTTTTAGGTAAGTGGTTTCTTCGGAGTTCATATTTTCGTTTTAATTTATCAAATAATTCGATATTATTGATTTGTAGTTTTTATAATTGATAGATATCTTGGAATGGGCAAGCTGAATTAAACTTAATAGTTCTGTTATTGACCTCAATTTGTTCATTGAGTAAGTCTACAACAATTCCTAAGGGTTTAAGAATGTTTTGCCCAATCAGAGCATCAAAATTTTTATTATATAGTTTCATGATTTTCCATGAGATAGTAGCATTCTGATTGAATTCAATAGGTAGTTTCGTTATAATTTCTTTGTCTATAATTTGATTTCCCGCAAGTGTTCTTAATTCGATAGGTTTTTGTAATTTTATGAATTTATGATTTGGAAAAACATTTTTATTAATAATAGAGGTAGCTGCTCCAGTATCAATCAAGACATAAGGTGCTTATTATATATTGTGAGTGATACTATGGGTAGTGCAGTATTTGGCTGTCCCAACGAAAATTTTGACATATTTCGGAATTATCAACTTCCATGGGGTTCGACATTTCTATTGTTTCCATTACGAAAATTTCTAGAATAATTTCTATTTCTAAAATTACTGGAATTTTGAAATCTTGAATTATAATTGTTGAAATGGTTGAACCTATTTGTATTTGTATTGGGATATTTTTGATTTTGATTTTGATTACTGTATCTTGGATTTTGATTTTTTATTATATTTCTATTTTGGCTATAATTTTTACTATTATTGTTAGCGTTAGTGTGGTTTGAGTTCCTATTAAAAGACCTGTCGTCTTCATACAAAGTTATACCAGTTTGAACTAATGTTTGATAAGCCTCCTCTAGAGACGTTACATTTTTGGTACGGAAATACATTGAATCTACGCGGTTTAGTTTATTTATAAATTTTTCAAGAATAGATTCTTCGTTATTTTCGGGATTAAATTCTATTGGACTATTATCATCCAACTCATATTTTAAATTTAAATCGTTCAATAATCTACTTAAATTACTATGTAGGTAACTTACATTTTTTGATTGAACGCGATCTGCTTCTTCTTTCAATTTGAGATAACTTACGTTCACTCCAAATGATTTTTTTAATTATAATTTGATGTTGGCCCAATTATTAGTTCGTATTTTACGAATAGAAACAGCAGCTGGTCCTTGAATCTTTCCAAGTAGAATTCTGTAGATATATGATTTTCCACTTTCATCATTTGCAATGGCTACTAATGTTCCTACTTCCGTGATGAAGGTTTTCAAAGAGAAAGAATCATTTCCCGTGAAAACTGGTACAGCTCGAGCTTCATTAATTAAGTCTTTAAACGTTATATTCGTAACCGCCATTATTCAATTTTATATTTTTAGAACAGAAAAAATTTAATTGATTCTTTTATTTATTGATTTTTATTTTTGATAAGTTTGTGTTTTAGATACCGATTAAAAATCTTTGAAAAGATTCTTTGTGAAATGTTTTTTCTCTTTTTTAAACCCGAATTGTCAGAGGCGATTTCAGTTCGCCAACCTTACTTTTTAATTCTTTTATAAAATCTTTTTCGAATTTTCTTATATATTTTAATTCTGAAGATCTTATTGTTAAGTTAAAAATTTTTTTGTACGAATAATCAATAGTTTCTTCTTCGTTCATTAATCATGTATTTAATTTTATTAAGGATATATTTTTTTTTTTATTTAATTAAATTATTTGAAAGATTGCAGCAGCCTCACTGCAATAGTTGATTGTAAATGGCTTGATACTTTCAAATTAAAATTAAATATATTTATCGTTGTTTTATTTTAGATTATTCACTTCACAAAGTCGGTATCCTACTAAAGCGCCACTTTTATTTTATGTTTTTCTTCTTGAAAAAAAAAACTTTAAAAAATTAAAACCCTTTTATTTTATGCTTTCAAAAATATTTATTAATCAATTAAAAGTTTTAGATCTTTACTGTTCTGCTGGTAATTTGGAACTGACTAAACTTAATTATTTAATTATTAATGATAACTCTGATAATGTTGTAAATGAATTTATTACAGGTGAGCAAATAAGTTTATGGGAACTTATTTGTTCAAATAATTTATAATTTCTTTATTTCCCATTAAATTTTGCATATGTTGCAATTTTTACTTAAATTATTATTTTTCATTTCTCACGGTTGATAATAAATTTATTAAATTTATTTTTATGTAATATGATAATATAAATTTTAAAGGAAATAAAGAAATTAGAGAAGCTTTAAATTTAATTTAAATTACTGAAAGAATTTATTTTATATATATTTGATGATGACGGATATGTAACTTGTACACCCCTTAAATTCGTTGCGGGCCACACTTACTCGAATTTTCTATAGTTATCCCTTTTTCTCATATTGTCTCACTCCCACTCATACAAGTTTCTAATTTACCTTAAAACGCTTAATTTCGAGCATTTTAAGCGTTTTACGCGTTTTTAAATATTTTTGTTAAAATCGCCAAACTTTTTTTACAGTGTACATGGCTTGTCATGTCACACAATATGAGGTTTCGCTGTATATTTATGTAGAGTTTTTCGGTTTTACAGATGAAATGCCGGCATTTCATCTTAATAGTTTTGTGTTAAATTATTTAAAAATGTTAAGGTAAGTACATTTATTATTTTATTATTATTAATCAATCCTTAAATCAAATAATGTATTTGGTTTATGGATTTCTATATTTTATTTGTTCCTAAACTTGTATGGACAAATCTAATATTTTTCCCTTTTCATTTCAGGTTAGAACATACTGGATAAATTGATCTGAATTTTATCCAATATTCTAATAAGATTGGATCCAATTGCTGTTCAATCAATTCAGGTAAGTTTTTATATATATTTGTACTATTTTTCAGGTGAAAAAAGCAACAATAAATGGTTAAAAAATGCCGCGCAGCCGAACTACTGATCAGTAGTTTTATAATTATGGGCTTTTTATTACTTTCCCTTTTATGAATTCACACTTCCAGTATATATGTCGGTATGTCGGGATCTCCTCACCTGGCCATAACTCTTAAACGGCTTGACCGATTGAGCTCAAATTTGGAAGCTGAGCTCGTGCTATAAAAGGCTTGGTACCCTAGAAATTTGGCGCTTTTTTGATCAGTGGGAAGGGGGCGCGGAGGGCCGTTTAATTTTTGAATGTACCAAAAAACCATGTGGGGCATCAAATGAAAGGTCTTGACAAGTACATCTGATTTCTGATTGGACGGTAGTCCGGGGGCTCCGTGGGTCATGTCGGGCTCAAAACGGGGGCAATATTGGGCCCTATAATACAAAAAATCACGTGGGGTATCAAATAAGAGGTCTTGACGAGTACATCTCATTGAGTGGTAGTCCGGGGGTGCTGTGGGTCATGTCGGGCTCAAAATGGGGGCAATGTTGGGCCCTATAATACAAAAAATCATGTGGGATATCAAATGAAAGGTCTTGACGAGTACATCTAATTGGCGGTAGTCCGGGGGCGCCGTGGGTCAAGTCGGGCTTAAAACGGGGGCAATGTTGGGCCCTATAATACAAAAAATCATGTGGGGTATGAAATGAAAGGTCTTGACGAGTATATCTCATTGGGCGGTAGTCCGGGGGCGCCGTGGGTCATGTCGGGCTCAAACCGGGGGCAATGTTGGGCTCCATAATACAAAAAATCATGTGTGGTATCAAATGAAAGGTTTTGATGTGTATATCTCAATGGGACGCCGTGTGTGATGTAGGGGCTAAAACGGGGGAAATGTTGGGCCCCCTGAACAAAAATCATGTGGGGTATCAAATGAAAGGTCTTCAACGGTACATCTAATTGGGCGGTAATCCGGGGGCGCCTTGAGTAATATCGGGCCCAAAACGGGGTAGTGTGGGGCCCCATCATACAAAAAATCATGTGGGGAATCACAGGAAAGGTCTTGAAGAGTGCATCTCCATGAGGGTAGTCCGTGGGGCCCATTCGGTTATACGGGCCCATAAATTGGGTCATGTTGGGCCCATTATTCAAAAGGGTATCAAATTAAAGTTCTTGAAGAGTACATATCTTGGGGTAGTCCATGGGTCAGCGTGGGTCAACTGGGGCCGAAAATCGTAAAAAAATCATGTGAGGTATCAAATGAAAGGTCTTGAAGAGTAGTTAGAGCAGTACCCTGGGTAATGTACTCAAACAAATCATTCCCAAGTTGTCAAAGTATTTAAATATTTTTAGTCGGTCAAATTAATAAATATTTGACCGACTAAAAAGTGTAAAATAAAGAATATAAATAAAAAAAGTTTTTTAAAAATACTTTCCCTTAAAGAAATATTCAACTAAAAAGTAATAAACAAGCAAATAATACCACATTAATGTACTTTCCCGTATCAGAATTTATGCCATTTATAAGGAGGTCTACTTATCCTTACTATTGCTGACAGTGGCTCAAACTCAACGGGAAAGTACATTGATGTGGTATTATTTGCTTGTTTATTACTTTTTAGTTGAATATTTCTTTAAGGGAAAGTATTTTTAAAAAACTTTTTGTTATTTATATTTTTTTAAGTTCAACTATTGTATAAATGCATATTTTGAGTTCATATTCTGTTTTTAGTTTAGAATACCATTTTTAGAAATATAAAAATAATAACCGTTCAGTTATTAATATATTTCATAGAAATCTTGCTATAATATAATATTTTAAATTATTTGTAATGATATATTAAATATTTCATAAGAATTTTTATTGTTGCGTATAAATATCTATGAAATTCCGGCGCCTCTTGATTGTGTATTAAACCGTTACAATTATTGTCTGTTATAATATACATTAAAAATATATACAGGTATATACAAAATATATACATAAAATACTATTTATGACCCTCATAAAAAAATTTTGTCAATGAATTTTTTTATTTAATTTTGTATGTGTTCTAAGGATATTTTCATTCATTTAAAATTAATTCATGTGTCTTGTTTTAAGAAAGGATTTTAATCTATTTAATAGAACTAATTTTCAATAATATAATTTATAAGTAATAAACAAGTACCTGAGCCACTTTGCTTTTTAGCGTAACAAAAAAAAATAAAAATATAAATGTTATGTATATCATATTTATTTCCAAGAATTTAATTCCTGCAAGTAAAGCAGATATAATTGAAAATCACTATAATTTAGTTTTGCATATATATTAATCAGTTTACAAATATCAGTGATACTGGCAAGATTTCGTAAATTACAAAAAAAAATAGTTTTGATTGAAATATAAATAAAAAATATAAAATAAAGAGGACAAATAGTTTTTAAGAAACTTTCTTTAATTTATTTTTATTATATGAATTTATATATATTTAGAAAAAAGTAAAATTAACTGGATAAATAGTGTTTTTTTTGTAAAATTTTATTTAATTTATAATTTCTTTTTACAAATTTTGATAAGTGTCAGTGATTTTGAATTTATTGGTTACATAATACTTTATTAATAAAACAAAGAGGTGGAATCATTTTATTAAAATATTTAATTTATATTATTACTTATCTAGTAAATTTTGTTACATTTTAAAATAAAGTAAGTGAATTTTATAACGTGAACTTTTTATTTTATATTAAATTTTTGAATTTTAATATAAAATAATTTAGTGAATTTTATTTTATAGAATTTTATATGCTATAAACAAAGGTATGTTTTATTAAAAGTTTCATAAATAATTTATATTATTCATAAAATTTTGTATCGTCAATTATTGATACAAATTAGTTATTTATTTCTATTTAACTTTTACTTCAGTACTATTTTAATTAAACTAGAGTTTAGATTCAATAACTACGCACTAAATTCTTAATAAATAAAATAATAATAATAATTATAAATAATAAGTTTAAATACATTAAAAATACATTTAAATACATTTCACTTAAATAAGTAAAAATACAAGAAATTTGAATATATTTTAAAGTTATTGTTATACGGTATTAAATCATCATTAATTGAAATTATTCAAATATATTATAAACCCAATATACTTTATAGATTTATCAAATTTTAATATAGCTCCAATATATTATTTTTTAGGTTTATATAATATTTAATATATTTTTAAAAAATATATTTGAGTATATATTGATATTTTATTTAAATATATAAAATAACTTTAATTACATTACATATTTAAAATATTTATTTATATAGAAAAGTAGTGTTTTATAATTTTAAATTTTAAAATTAAAATAAATTATATGTATAAAGAATTTTATTACATTAAATTAATATTAGTTTAATATACAGGATTAATTTTACTTAATATCTTTTCATAGATTGATTATAATACTTAATATTCTTGCACATACCATAAAAATGTTTCGTCAAAATAGAAAAGAATATATGCGGGAATACATGAAACTTCGACGGCAAAATAGTACTTTTAGGGTAGCTGAAAATGTAAGACTACGAATCCATAGATTAAATGCTGAAACGCGTTCTCAAGAGCGAATACTAAATTCGCAAAGAAGGCGGAATGCTAGGGATAATCTCTTAGTGCGTCAGTCAGAGCAAAGTCAGGACACCATTAGAAGGAGAGTTATGAGATCAAGACCTGCAGTACGCCAAGCAGAGCAAACGGAAAATACCGTTAGAAGGAGGATATTAAGATCCAGACCTGAGGTGCGTCAGTCAGAGCAAGTTCAGGACACAAGTAGAAGGAGGATAGTAAGATCCAGACCTGAGGTGCGTCAATCAGAGCAAGGTCAGGACACAAGTAGAAGGAGTGTTGTGAGATCAAGACCTGCAGTACGCCAAGCAGAGCAAACGGAAAATACCGTTAGAAGGAGGATAATAAGATCCAGACCTGAGGTGCGTCAGTCAGAGCAAGTTCAGGACACAAGTTGAAGGAGGATAATAAGATCCAGACCTGAGGTGCGTCAATCAGAGCAAGGTCAGGACACAAGTAGAAGGAGTGTTGTGAGATCAAGACCTGCAGTACACCAAGCAGAGCAAACGGAAAATACCGTTAGAAGGAGGATATTAAGATCCAGACCTGAGGTGCGTCAGTCAGAGCCAGTTCTGGACACAAGAAATAGAAGGAGGGTTGGTGAGATCAAAGACCTGCAGTACGCCAAGCAGAGCAAACGGAAAATACCGTTAGAAGGAGGATATTAAGATCCAGACCTGCAGTATGCCAAGCAGAGCAAACGGAAAATACCGTTAGAAGGAGGATATTAAGATCCAGACCTGAGGTGCGTCAATCAGAGCAAGTTCAGGACACAAGTAGAAGGAGGGTTGTGAGATCAAGACCTGCAGTACGCCAAGCAGAGCAAACGGAAAATACCGTTAGAAGGAGGATAATAAGATCCAGACCTGAGGTGCGTCAGTCAGAGCAAATTCAGAACACAAGAAGAAGGAGGATAATAAGATCAAGACCGGAGGTGCGTCAGATAGAGCAAACTCGGGACACAATTAGAAGAACTGAGCGAGAAGTCAAGTGGGACGAACTTCAAAATACATACAATAGCAACATTGGAAATGGCCCTACAAAGAATTGTTATTCCTGCGATCGCCTATTTTTCACTGTCATTATGAAATCGAAAAAATACTACTTGGAACAGAAACAGTTACCAGTAGAATTTTTAGAAAGCGTTATTCGAAATTAATTCCACAGCAGTGATATAATTTGACTATGTCAAACATGCCATGGCCAAATAGTGAAAAAAAAACATTCCTAGGCTTAATATCAAACAAAGTAATTTAGCATTTCCGCCATTACCAGAAAATCTAAGCAATTTGAAACCTTTAGAAGTGCGTTTGCTGGCACCTAGAATTCTATTTATGAAAATTTATGGATTATATAGTAAATGTAGGCAACTTGGAATTAAAGCCGGTATTATTAATGTTCCTGTTAATGTGAGCGAAATGTTTAAAGCCATACCAATACAACCGCAACAAGCAAAGGTGATCCAATTAAAACTGAAAAGTCGCATAAATGACAGAGGATATTATATTTACGAGACAATTAGTACTGACGCAGTACTTCAAGCAGCACAATATTTAATACAGCAGCCATTATTTTCAGAACTGGAAATAATATGAAATAATCAATGGGTCGAAAATATACCAAATAGCTTTAATGTTGAAGGCGCAAATGATGTAGCTGTAATCAACGAAAACTTGGATCCTGATGAAGAAGATGTAGTAAACAACGTGATCGAACAAGAAACTTTAATGGATAATAATCAAGGTATAGAATTTGCACCGGGAGAAGGAAAAATTCCACTATCACTATTGCTCGATAAGGACGCCGAAGAACTGGCATTCCCTAACATTTATTGTGGACATCGGAGGATAGTGGAGCCACATGTGAACTTATCATATAGTGAAATAGTAGTTTCGGAAATTGAACGCCGAGACAGAAGAGCAGTTGCAGCAGATCATATATTGTAAATGCACAAAAAATGTCAATTACTACAAATTAAGAACAGTGTTAGTACTGCCTTACGTAAGAGTTCTGAAAGGACACGAATAACAGTAAATGACGTTGTAAACATGGGTGCAATTCAAAATTTGGTGCAAAACAATGATGGTTATAATTTTTTGAAAAATATAACCGGTTCACCGGTCTATTTTTCCAATCAGAGAAAAAACGTGCTGGCCCTCATAAGAACATTTGGGATTCCAACGTTTTTTATAACATTATCAGCTACAGAAACTCATTGGCCAGAATTACTTAAAATTTTAAAATCAAGTGTAGATAAAGAAGAAAATACTGATGTTAGCAAAATGTGTTTTGAAGAGAAGTGCAGACTCATCAAAACGGATCCAGTAACATGTGCAAGATATCTAATTTATATATGATTTCCATTTTTAGATTATGATATACATTAATTAATGTAAATATTTCCAAAAAATTGTAAATTATGTACGCCATACATTTCTGAGCAATTTCCATAATTTACTCACCCTTAACTTGAGCACAAAAATTCGTGTGTACACCCCTTAAATTCGTTGCGGGCCACACTTATTCGAATTTTCTATAGTTATCCCTTTTTCTCATATTGTCTCACTCCCACTCATACAAGTTTCTAATTTACCTTAAAACGCTTAATTTCGAGCATTTTAAGCGTTTTACGCGTTTTTAAATATTTTTGTTAAAATCGCGCAAACTTTTTTTACAGTGTACATGGCTTGCCATGTCACACAATATGAGGTTTCGCTGTATATTTATATAGAGTTTTTCGGTTTTACAGATGAAATGCCGGCATTTCATCTTAATATTTTTTTGTGTTAAATTATTTAAAAATATTAAGGTAGGTACATTTATTATTTTATTATAATTAATCAATCCTTAAATCAAATAATGTATTTGGTTTATGGATTTCTATATTTTATTTGTTCCTAAACTTATATGGACAAATCTAATATTTTTCCCTTTTCATTTCAGGTTAGAACATACTGGATAAATTGATCTGAATTTTATCCAATATTCTAATAGGATTGGATCCAATTGCTGTTCAATCAATTCAGGTAAGTTTTTATATATATTTGTACTATTTTTCAGGTGAAAAAAGCAACAATAAATGGTTAAAAAATGCCGCGCAGCCGAACTACTGATCAGTAGTTTTATAATTATGGGCTTTTTACTTTCCTTTTTATATATTATAATAATATATTATAAACCCAATATAGTTTATAGATTTATCAAATTTTAATATAGCTCCAATATATTATTTTTTAGGTTTATGTAATATTTAATATATTTATAAAGAATATAATTGAGTATATATTGATATTTTATTTAAATATATAAAATAACTTTAATTACATTACATATTTAAAATATTTATTTATATAGAAAAGTAGTGTTTTATAATTTTAAATTTTAAAATTAAAATAAATTATATGTATAAAGAATTTTATTACATTAAATTAATATTAGTTTAATATACAGGATTAATTTTACTTAATATTTTTTCATAGATTTATTATAATACTTAATATTCTTGCACATACCATAAAAATGTTTCGTCAAAATAGAAAAGAATATATGCGCGAATACATGAAACTTCGACGGCAAAATAGTACTTTTAGGGTAGCTGAAAATGTAAGACTACGAATCCATAGATTAAATGCTGAAACGCGTTCTCAAGAGCGAATACTAAATTCGCAAAGAAGGCGGAATGCTAGGGATAATCTCTTAGTGCGTCAGTCACAGCAAAGTCAGGACACCATTAGAAAGAGAGTTATGAGATCAAGACCTGCAGTACGCCAAGCAGAGCAAACGGAAAATACCGTTAGAAGGAGGATATTAAGATCCAGACCTGAGGTGCGTCAGTCAGAGCAAGTTCAGGACACAAGTAGAAGGAGGATAGTAAGATCCAGACCTGAGGTGCGTCAATCAGAGCAAGGTCAGGACACAAGTAGAAGGAGTGTTGTGAGATCAAGGCCTGCAGTACGCCAAGCAGAGCAAACGGAAAATACCGTTAGAAGGAGGATATTAAGATCCAGACCTGAGGTGCGTCAGTCAGAGCAAGTTCAGGACACAAGTAGAAGGAGGATAATAAGATCCAGACCTGAGGTGCGTCAATCAGAGCAAGTTCAAGACACAAGTAGAAGGAGTGTTGTGAGATCAAGACCTGCAGTACGCCAAGCAGAGCAAACGGAAAATACCGTTAGAAGGAGGATATTAAGATCCAGACCTGAGGTGTGTCAGTCAGAGCAAGTTCAGGACACAAGTAGAAGGAGGATAATAAGATCCAGACCTGAGGTGCGTCAATCAGAGTAAGTTCAGGACACAAGTAGAAGGAGGGTTTGTGAGATCAAGACCTGCAGTACGCCAAGCAGAGCAAAGGCGCTTTTTTGATCAGAGGGAAGGG
This sequence comes from Empis stercorea, assembly GCA_949752835.1. NCBI lineage: Eukaryota > Metazoa > Arthropoda > Insecta > Diptera > Empididae > Empis > Empis stercorea. The sequence goes on from OX457089.1 coordinate 34,052,734, forward strand.
GGCGCGGAGGGCCGTTTAATTTTTGAATGTACCAAAAAACCATGTGGGGCATCAAATGAAAGGTCTTGACAAGTACATCTGATTTCTGATTGGACGGTAGTCCTGGGGCTCCGTGGGTCATGTCGGGCTCAAAACGGGGGCAATATTGGGCCCTATAATACAAAAAATCACGTGGGGTATCAAATAAGAGGTCTTGACGAGTACATCTCATTGAGTGGTAGTCCGGGGGGCGCTGTGGGTCATGTCGGGCTCAAAATGGGGGCAATGTTGGGCCCTATAATACAAAAAATCATGTGGGATATCAAATGAAAGGTCTTGACGAGTACATCTAATTGGCGGTAGTCCGGGGGCGCCGTGGGTCAAGTCGGGCTTAAACGGGGGCAATGTTGGGCCCTATAATACAAAAAATCATGTGGGGTATGAAATGAAAGGTCTTGACGAGTATATCTCATTGAGCGGTAGTTTGGGGGCGCCGTGGGTCATGTCAGACCCAAAACGGGGCAATATTGGGCTCCATAATACAAAAAATCATGTGGGGTATCAAATGAAAGGTTTTGATGTGTATATCTCAATGGGACGCCGTGTGTGATGTAGGGGCTAAAACGGGGGAAATGTTTGGCCCCCTGAACAAAAATCATGTGGGGTATCAAATGAAAGGTCTTCAACGGTACATCTAATTGGGCGGTAATCCGGGGGCGCCTTGAGTAATATCGGGCCCAAAACAGGGTAATGTGGGGCCCCATCATACAAAAAATCATGTGGGGAATCACAGGAAAGGTCTTGAAGAGTGCATCTCCATGAGGGTAGTCCGTGGGGCCCATTCGGTTATACGGGCCCATAAATTGGGTCATGTTGGGCCCATTATTCAAAAGGGTATCAAATTAAAGTTCTTGAAGAGTACATATCTTGGGGTAGTCCATGGGTCAGCGTGGGTCAACTGGGGCCGAAAATCGTAAAAAAATCATGTGAGGTATCAAATGAAAGGTCTTGAAGAGTAGTTAGAGCAGTACCCTGGGTAATGTACTCAAACAAATCATTCCCAAGTTGTCAAAGTATTTAAGTATTTTTAGTCGGTCAAATTAATAAATATTTGACCGACTAAAAAGTGTAAAATAAAGAATATAAATAAAAAAAGTTTTTTTAAAATACTTTCCCTTAAAGAAATATTCAACTAAAAAGTAATAAACAAGCAAATAATACCACATCAATGTACTTTCCCGTATCAGAATTTATGCCATTTATAAGGAGGTCTACTTATCCTTACTATTGCTGACAGTGGCTCAAACTCAACGGGAAAGTACATTGATGTGGTATTATTTGCTTGTTTATTACTTTTTAGTTGAATATTTCTTTAAGGGAAAGTATTTTTAAAAAACTTTTTGTTATTTATATTTTTTTAAGTTCAACTATTGTATAAATGCATATTTTGAGTTCATATTCTGTTTTTAGTTTAGAATACCATTTTTAGAAATATAAAAATAATAACCGTTCAGTTATTAATATATTTCATAGAAATCTTGCTATAATATAATATTTTAAATTATTTGTAATGATATATTAAATATTTCATAAGAATTTTTATTGTTGCGTATAAATATCTATGAAATTCCGGCGCCTCTTGATTGTGTATTAAACCGTTACAATTATTGTCTGTTATAATATACATTAAAAATATATACAGGTATATACAAAATATATACATAAAATACTATTTATGACCCTCATAAAAAAATTTTGTCAATGAATTTTTTTATTTAATTTTGTATGTGTTCTAAGGATATTTTCATTCATTTAAAATTAATTCATGTGTCTTGTTTTAAGAAAGGATTTTAATCTATTTAATAGAACTAATTTTCAATAATATAATTTATAAGTAATAAACAAGTACCTGAGCCACTTTGCTTTTTAGCGTAACAAAAAAAAAATAAAAATATAAATGTTAGGTATATCATATTTATTTCCAAGAATTTAATTCCTGCAAGTAAAGCAGATATAATTGAAACTAACTATAATTTAGTTTTGCATATATATTAATCAGTTTACAAATATCAGTGATACTGGCAAGATTTCGTAAATTACAAAAAAAAATAGTTTTGATTGAAATATAAATAAAATATATAAAATAAAGAGGACAAATAGTTTTTAAGAAACTTTCTTTAATTTATTTTTATTATATGAATTTATATATATTTAGAAAAAAGTAAAATTAACTGGATAAATAGTGTTTTTTTTGTAAAATTTTATTTAATTTATAATTTCTTTTTACAAATTTTGATATGTGTCAGTGATTTTGAATTTATTGGTTACATAATACTTTATTAATAAAACAAAGAGGTGGAATCATTTTATTAAAATATTTAATTTATATTATTACTTATCTAGTAAATTTTGTTACATTTTAAAATAAAGTAAGTGAATTTTATAACGTGAACTTTTTATTTTATATTAAATTTTTGAATTTTAATATAAAATAATTTAGTGAATTTTATTTTATAGAATTTTATATGCTATAAATAAAGGTATGTTTTATTAAAAGTTTCATAAATAATTTATATTATTCATAAAATTTTGTATCGTCAATTATTGATACAAATTAGTTATTTATTTCTATTTAACTTTTACTTCAGTACTATTTTAATTAAACTAGAGTTTAGATTCAATAACTACGCACTAAATTCTTAATAAATAAAATAATAATAATAATTATAAATAATAAGTTTAAATACATTAAAAATACATTTAAATACATTTCACTTAAATAAGTAAAAATAAAAGAAATTTGAATATATTTTAAAGTTATTGTTATACGGTATTAAATCATCATTAATTGAAATTATTCAAATATATTATAAACCCAATATACTTTATAGATTTATCAAATTTTAATATAGCTCCAATATATTATTTTTTAGGTTTATGTAATATTTAATATATTTTTAAAAAATATATTTGAGTATATATTGATATTTTATTTAAATATATAAAATAACTTTAATTACATTACATATTTAAAATATTTATTTATATAGAAAAGTAGTGTTTTATAATTTTAAATTTTAAAATTAAAATAAATTATATGTATAAAGAATTTTATTACATTAAATTAATATTAGTTTAATATACAGGATTAATTTTACTTAATATCTTTTCATAGATTGATTATAATACTTAATATTCTTGCACATACCATAAAAATGTTTCGTCAAAATAGAAAAGAATATATGCGGGAATACATGAAACTTCGACGGCAAAATAGTACTTTTAGGGTAGCTGAAAATGTAAGACTACGAATCCATAGATTAAATGCTGAAACGCGTTCTCAAGAGCGAATACTAAATTCGCAAAGAAGGCGGAATGCTAGGGATAATCTCTTAGTGCGTCAGTCAGAGCAAAGTCAGGACACCATTAGAAGGAGAGTTATGAGATCAAGACCTGCAGTACGCCAAGCAGAGCAAACGGAAAATACCGTTAGAAGGAGGATATTAAGATCCAGACCTGAGGTGCGTCAGTCCGAGCAAGTTCAGGACACAAGTTGAAGGAGGATAGTAAGATCCAGACCTGAGGTGCGTCAATCAGAGCAAGGTCAGGACACAAGTAGAAGGAGTGTTGTGAGATCAAGACCTGCAGTACACCAAGCAGAGCAAACGGAAAATACCGTTAGAAGGAGGATATTAAGATCCAGACCTGAGGTGCGTCAGTCAGAGCCAGTTCTGGACACAAGAAATAGAAGGAGGGTTGGTGAGATCAAGACCTGCAGTACGCCAAGCAGAGCAAGCGGAAAATACCGTTAGAAGGAGGATATTAAGATCCAGACCTGCAGTATGCCAAGCAGAGCAAACGGAAAATACCGTTAGAAGGAGGATATTAAGATCCAGACCTGAGGTGCGTCAATCAGAGCAAGTTCAGGACACAAGTAGAAGGAGGGTTGTGAGATCAAGACCTGCAGTACGCCAAGCAGAGCAAACGGAAAATACCGTTAGAAGGAGGATAATAAGATCCAGACCTGAGGTGCGTCAGTCAGAGCAAATTCAGAACACAAGAAGAAGGAGGATAATAAGATCAAGACCGGAGGTGCGTCAGATAGAGCAAACTCGGGACACAATTAGAAGAACTGAGCGAGAAGTCAAGTGGGACGAACTTCAAAATACATACAATAGCAACATTGGAAATGGCCCTACAAAGAATTGTTATTCCTGCGATCGCCTATTTTTCACTGTCATTATGAAATCGAAAAAATACTACTTGGAACAGAAACAGTTACCAGTAGAATTTTTAGAAAGCGTTATTCGAAATTAATTCCACAGCAGTGATATAATTTGACTATGTCAAACATGCCATGGCCAAATAGTGAAAAAAAAAACATTCCTAGGCTTAATATCAAACAAAGTAATTTAGCATTTCCGCCATTACCAGAAAATCTAAGCAATTTGAAACCTTTAGAAGTGCGTTTGCTGGCACCTAGAATTCTATTTATGAAAATTTATGGATTATATAGCAAATGTAGGCAACTTGGAATTAAAGCCGGTATTATTAATGTTCCTGTTAATGTGAGCGAAATGTTTAAAGCCATACCAATACAACCGCAACAAGCAAAGGTGATCCAATTAAAACTGAAAAGTCGCATAAATGACAGAGGATATTATATTTACGAGACAATTAGTACTGACGCAGTACTTCAAGCAGCACAATATTTAATACAGCAGCCATTATTTTCAGAACTGGAAATAATATGAAATAATCAATGGGTCGAAAATATACCAAATAGCTTTAATGTTGAAGGCGCAAATGATGTAGCTGTAATCAACGAAAACTTGGATCCTGATGAAGAAGATGTAGTAAACAACGTGATCGAACAAGAAACTTTAATGGATAATAATCAAGGTATAGAATTTTCACCGGGAGAAGGAAAAATTCCACTATCACTATTGCTCGATAAGGACGCCGAAGAACTGGCATTCCCTAACATTTATTGTGGACATCGGAGGATAGTGGAGCCACATGTGAACTTATCATATAGTGAAATAGTAGTTTCGGAAATTGAACGCCGAGACAGAAGAGCAGTTGCAGCAGATCATATATTGTATATGCACAAAAAATGTCAATTACTACAAATTAAGAACAGTGTTAGTACTGCCTTACGTAAGAGTTCTGAAAGGACACGAATAACAGTAAATTTGGTGCAAAACAATGATGGTTATAATTTTTTGAAAAATATAACCGGTTCACCGGTCTATTTTTCCAATCAGAGAAAAAACGTGCTGGCCCTCATAAGAACATTTGGGATTCCAACGTTTTTTATAACATTGTCAGCTACAGAAACTCATTGGCCAGAATTACTTAAAATTTTAAAATCAACTGTAGATAAAGAAGAAAATACTGATGTTAGCAAAATGTGTTTTGAAGAGAAGTGCAGACTCATCAAAACGGATCCAGTAACATGTGCAAGATATCTAATTTATATATGATTTCCATTTTTAGATTATGATATACATTAATTAATGTAAATATTTCCAAAAAATTGTAAATTATGTACGCCATACATTTCTGAGCAATTTCCATAATTTACTCACCCTTAACTTGAGCACAAAAATTCGTGTGTACACCCCTTAAATTCGTTGCGGGCCACACTTATTCGAATTTTCTATAGTTATCCCTTTTTCTCATATTGTCTCACTCCCACTCATACAAGTTTCTAATTTACCTTAAAACGCTTAATTTCGAGCATTTTAAGCGTTTTACGCGTTTTTAAATATTTTTGTTAAAATCGCGCTAACTTTTTTTACAGTGTACATGGCTTGCCATGTCACACAATATGAGGTTTCGCTGTATATTTATATAGAGTTTTTCGGTTTTACAGATGAAATGCCGGCATTTCATCTTAATATTTTTTTGTGTTAAATTATTTAAAAATATTAAGGTAGGTACATTTATTATTTTATTATAATTAATCAATCCTTAAATCAAATAATGTATTTGGTTTATGGATTTCTATATTTTATTTGTTCCTAAACTTATATGGACAAATCTAATATTTTTCCCTTTTCATTTCAGGTTAGAACATACTGGATAAATTGATCTGAATTTTATCCAATATTCTAATAGGATTGGATCCAATTGCTGTTCAATCAATTCAGGTAAGTTTTTATATATATTTGTACTATTTTTCAGGTGAAAAAAGCAACAATAAATGGTTAAAAAATGCCGCGCAGCCGAACTACTGATCAGTAGTTTTATAATTATGGGCTTTTTACTTTCCTTTTTATATATTATAATAATATATTATAAACCCAATATAGTTTATGGATTTATCAAATTTTAATATAGCTCCAATATATTATTTTTTAGGTTTATGTAATATTTAATATATTTATAAAGAATATAATTGAGTATATATTGATATTTTATTTAAATATATAAAATAACTTTAATTACATTACATATTTAAAATATTTATTTATATAGAAAAGTAGTGTTTTATAATTTTAAATTTTAAAATTAAAATAAATTATATGTATAAAGAATTTTATTACATTAAATTAATATTAGTTTAATATACAGGATTAATTTTACTTAATATTTTTTCATAGATTTATTATAATACTTAATATTCTTGCACATACCATAAAAATGTTTCGTCAAAATAGAAAAGAATATATGCGCGAATACATGAAACTTCGACGGCAAAATAGTACTTTTAGGGTAGCTGAAAATGTAAGACTACGAATCCATAGATTAAATGCTGAAACGCGTTCTCAAGAGCGAATACTAAATTCGCAAAGAAGGCGGAATGCTAGGGATAATCTCTTAGTGCGTCAGTCAGAGCAAAGTCAGGACACCATTAGAAAGAGAGTTATGAGATCAAGACCTGCAGTACGCCAAGCAGAGCAAACGGAAAATACCGTTAGAAGGAGGATATTAAGATCCAGACCTGAGGTGCGTCAGTCAGAGCAAGTTCAGGACACAAGTAGAAGGAGGATAGTAAGATCCAGACCTGAGGTGCGTCAATCAGAGCAAGGTCAGGACACAAGTAGAAGGAGTGTTGTGAGATCAAGACCTGCAGTACGCCAAGCAGAGCAAACGGAAAATACCGTTAGAAGGAGGATATTAAGATCCAGACCTGAGGTGCGTCAGTCAGAGCAAGTTCAGGACACAAGTAGAAGGAGGATAATAAGATCCAGACCTGAGGTGCGTCAATCAGAGCAAGTTCAGGACACAAGTAGAAGGAGTGTTGTGAGATCAAGACCTGCAGTACGCCAAGCAGAGCAAACGGAAAATACCGTTAGAAGGAGGATATTAAGATCCAGACCTGAGGTGTGTCAGTCAGAGCAAGTTCAGGACACAAGTAGAAGGAGGATAATAAGATCCAGACCTGAGGTGCGTCAATCAGAGCAAGTTCAGGACACAAGTAGAAGGAGGGTTGGTGAGATCAAGACCTGCAGTACGCCAAGCAAAGCAAACGGAAAATACCGTTAGAAGGAGGATATTAAGATCCAGACCTGAGGTGCGTTAGTCAGAGCAAGTTCAGGACACAAGTAGAAGGAGGATAATAAGATCCAGACCTGAGGTGCGTCAATCAGAGCAAGTTCAGGACACAAGTAGAAGGAGCGTTGTGAGATCAAGACCTGCAGTACGCCAAGCAGAGCAAACGGAAAATACCGTTAGAAGGAGTATATTAAGATCCAGACCTGAGGTGCGTCAGTCAGAGCAAGTTCAGAACAGAAGTAGAAGGAGGATAATAAGATCCAGACCTGAGATGCGTCAGTCAGAGCAATTTCAGAGCACAAGAAGTAGGAAGATAATAAGATCAAGACCGGAGGTGCGTCAGATAGAGCAAACTCGGGACACAATTAGAAGAACTGAGCGAGAAGTCAAGTGGGACGAACTTCAAAATACATACAATAGCAACATTGGAAATGGCCCTACAAAGAATCGTTATTCCTGCGATCGCCTATTTTTCACTGTCATTATGAAATCGAAAAAATACTACTTGGAACAGAAGCAGTTACGAGTAGAATTTTTAGAAAGCGTTATTCTAAATGAATTCCACAGCAGTGATATAATTTGACTATGTCAAACATGCCATGGCCAAATAGTGAAAAAAAAAACATTCCTAGGCTTAATATCAAACAAAGTAATTTAGCATTTCCGCCATTACCAGAAAATCTAAGCAATTTGAAACCTTTAGAAGTGCGTTTGCTGGCACCTAGAATTCTATTTATGAAAATTTATGGATTATATAGCAAATGTAGGCAACTTGGAATTAAAGCCGGTATTATTAATGTTCCTGTTAATGTGAGCGAAATGTTTAAAGCCATACCAATACAACCGCAACAAGCAAAGGTGATCCAATTAAAACTGAAAAGTCGCATAAATGACAGAGGATATTATATTTACGAGACAATTAGTACTGACGCAGTACTTCAAGCAGCACAATATTTAATACAGCAGCCATTATTTTCAGAACTGGAAATAATATGAAATAATCAATGGGTCGAAAATATACCAAATAGCTTTAATGTTGAAGGCGCAAATGATGTAGCTGTAATCAACGAAAACTTGGATCCTGATGAAGAAGATGTAGTAAACAACGTGATCGAACAAGAAACTTTAATGGATAATAATCAAGGTATAGAATTTGCACCTGGAGAAGGAAAAATTCCACTATCACTATTGCTCGATAAGGACGCCGAAGAACTGGCATTCCCTAACATTTATTGTGGACATCGGAGGATAGTGGAGCCACATGTGAACTTATCATATAGTGAAATAGTAGTTTCGGAAATTGAACGCCGAGACAGAAGAGCAGTTGCAGCAGATCATATATTGTATATGCACAAAAAATGTCAATTACTACAAATTAAGAACAGTGTTAGTACTGCCTTACGTAAGAGTTCTGAAAGGACACGAATAACAGTAAATGACGTTGTAAACATGGGTGCAATTCAAAATTTGGTGCAAAACAATGATGGTTATAATTTTTTGAAAAATATAACCGGTTCACCGGTCTATTTTTCCAATCAGAGATAAAACGTGCTGGCCCTCATAAGAACATTTGGGATTCCAACGTTTTTTATAACATTGTCAGCTACAGAAACTCATTGGCCAGAATTACTTAAAATTTTAAAATCAACTGTAGATAAAGAAGAAAATACTGATGTTAGCAAAATGTGTTTTGAAGAGAAGTGCAGACTCATCAAAACGGATCCAGTAACATGTGCAAGATATCTAATTTATATATGATTTCCATTTTTAGATTATGATATACATTAATTAATGTAAATATTTCCAAAAAATTGTAAATTATGTACGCCATAATTTTCTGAGCAATTTCCATAATTTACTCACCCTTAACTTGAGCACAAAAATTCGTGTGTACACCCCTTAAATTCGTTGCGGGCCACACTTATTCGAATTTTCTATAGTTATCCCTTTTTCTCATATTGTCTCACTCCCACTCATACAAGTTTCTAATTTACCTTAAAACGCTTAATTTCGAGCATTTTAAGCGTTTTACGCGTTTTTAAATATTTTTGTTAAAATCGCGCAAACTTTTTTTACAGTGTACATGGCTTGCCATGTCACACAATATGAGGTTTCGCTGTATATTTATATAGAGTTTTTCGGTTTTACAGATGAAATGCCGGCATTTCATCTTAATATTTTTTTGTGTTAAATTATTTAAAAATATTAAGGTAGGTACATTTATTATTTTATTATAATTAATCAATCCTTAAATCAAATAATGTATTTGGTTTATGGATTTCTATATTTTATTTGTTCCTAAACTTATATGGACAAATCTAATATTTTTCCCTTTTCATTTCAGGTTAGAACATACTGGATAAATTGATCTGAATTTTATCCAATATTCTAATAGGATTGGATCCAATTGCTGTTCAATCAATTCAGGTAAGTTTTTATATATATTTGTACTATTTTTCAGGTGAAAAAAGCAACAATAAATGGTTAAAAAATGCCGCGCAGCCGAACTACTGATCAGTAGTTTTATAATTATGGGCTTTTTACTTTCCTTTTTATATATTATAATAATATATTATAAACCCAATATAGTTTATAGATTTATCAAATTTTAATATAGCTCCAATATATTATTTTTTAGGTTTATGTAATATTTAATATATTTATAAAGAATATAATTGAGTATATATTGATATTTTATTTAAATATATAAAATAACTTTAATTACATTACATATTTAAAATATTTATTTATATAGAAAAGTAGTGTTTTATAATTTTAAATTTTAAAATTAAAATAAATTATATGTATAAAGAATTTTATTACATTAAATTAATATTAGTTTAATATACAGGATTAATTTTACTTAATATTTTTTCATAGATTTATTATAATACTTAATATTCTTGCACATACCATAAAAATGTTTCGTCAAAATAGAAAAGAATATATGCGCGAATACATGAAACTTCGACGGCAAAATAGTACTTTTAGGGTAGCTGAAAATGTAAGACTACGAATCCATAGATTAAATGCTGAAACGCGTTCTCAAGAGCAAATACTAAATTCGCAAAGAAGGCGGAATGCTAGGGATAATCTCTTAGTGCGTCAGTCAGAGCAAAGTCAGGACACCATTAGAAAGAGAGTTATGAGATCAAGACCTGCAGTACGCCAAGCAGAGCAAACGGAAAATACCGTTAGAAGGAGGATATTAAGATCCAGACCTGAGGTGCGTCAGTCAGAGCAAGTTCAGGACACAAGTAGAAGGAGGATAGTAAGATCCAGACCTGAGGTGCGTCAATCAGAGCAAGGTCAGGACACAAGTAGAAGGAGTGTTGTGAGATCAAGACCTGCAGTACGCCAAGCAGAGCAAACGGAAAATACCGTTAGAAGGAGGATATTAAGATCCAGACCTGAGGTGCGTCAGTCAGAGCAAGTTCAGGACACAAGTAGAAGGAGGATAATAAGATCCAGACCTGAGGTGCGTCAATCAGAGCAAGTTCAGGACACAAGTAGAAGGAGTGTTGTGAGATCAAGACCTGCAGTACGCCAAGCAGAGCAAACGGAAAATACCGTTAGAAGGAGGATATTAAGATCCAGACCTGAGGTGTGTCAGTCAGAGCAAGTTCAGGACACAAGTAGAAGGAGGATAATAAGATCCAGACCTGAGGTGCGTCAATCAGAGCAAGTTCAGGACACAAGTAGAAGGAGGGTTGGTGAGATCAAGACCTGCAGTACGCCAAGCAGAGCAAACGGAAAATACCGTTAGAAGGAGGATATTAAGATCCAGACCTGAGGTGCGTCAGTCAGAGCAAGTTCAGGACACAAGTAGAAGGAGGATAATAAGATCCAGACCTGAGGTGCGTCAATCAGAGCAAGTTCAGGACACAAGTAGAAGGAGCGTTGTGAGATCAAGACCTGCAGTACGCCAAGCAGAGCAAACGGGAAATACCGTTAGAAGGAGTATATTAAGATCCAGACCTGAGGTGCGTCAGTCAGAGCAAGTTCAGAACAGAAGTAGAAGGAGGATAATAAGATCCAGACCTGAGATGCGTCAGTCAGAGCAATTTCAGAGCACAAGAAGTAGGAAGATAATAAGATCAAGACCGGAGGTGCGTCAGATAGAGCAAACTCGGGACACAATTAGAAGAACTGAGCGAGAAGTCAAGTGGGACGAACTTCAAAATACATACAATAGCAACATTGGAAATGGCCCTACAAAGAATTGTTATTCCTGCGATCGCCTATTTTTCACTGTCATTATGAAATCGAAAAAATACTACTTGGAACAGAAACAGTTACGAGTAGAATTTTTAGAAAGCGTTATTCTAAATGAATTCCACAGCAGTGATATAATTTGACTATGTCAAACATGCCATGGCCAAATAGTGAAAAAAAACATTCCTAGGCTTAATATCAAACAAAGTAATTTACCATTTCCGCCATTACCAGAAAATCTAAGCAATTTGAAACCTTTAGAAGTGCGTTTGCTGGCACCTAGAATTCTATTTATGAAAATTTATGGATTATATAGCAAATGTAGGCAACTTGGAATTAAAGCCGGTATTATTAATGTTCCTGTTAATGTGAGCGAAATGTTTAAAGCCATACCAATACAACCGCAACAAGCAAAGGTGATCCAATTAAAACTGAAACGTCGCATAAATGACAGAGGATATTATATTTACGAGACAATTAGTACTGACGCAGTACTTCAAGCAGCACAATATTTAATACAGCAGCCATTATTTTCAGAACTGGAAATAATATTAAATAATCAATGGATCGAAAATATACCAAATAGCTTTAATGTTGAAGGCGCAAATGATGTAGCTGTAATCAACGAAAACTTGGATCCTGATGAAGAAGATGTAGTAAACAACGTGATCGAACAAGAAAATTTAATTGATAATAATCAAGGTATAGAATTTGCACCGGGAGAAGGACAAATTCCACTATCACTATTGCTCGATAAGGACGCCGAAGAACTGGCATTCCCTAACATTTATTGTGGACATCGGAGGATGGTGGAGCCACATGTGAACTTATCATATAGTGAAATAGTAGTTTCGGAAATTGAACGCCGAGACAGAAGAGCAGTTGCAGCAGATCATATATTGTATATGCACAAAAAATGTCAATTACTACAAATTAAGAACAGTGTTAGTACTGCCTTACGTAAGAGTTCTGAAAGGACACGAATAACAGTAAATGACGTTGTAAACATGGGTGCAATTCAAAATTTGGTGCAAAACAATGATGGTTATAATTTTTTGAAAAATATAACCGGTTCACCGGTCTATTTTTCCAATCAGAAAAAACGTGCTGGCCCTCATAAGAACATTTGGGATTCCAACGTTTTTTATAACATTGTCAGCTACAGAAACTCATTGGCCAGAATTACTTAAAATTTTAAAATCAACTGTAGATAAAGAAGAAAATACTGATGTTAGCGAAATGTGTTTTGAAGAGAAGTGCAGACTCATCAAAACGGATCAGTAACATGTGCAAGATATCTAATTTATATATGATTTCCATTTTTAGGTTATAATATACATTAATTAATGTAAATATTTCCAAAAAATTGTAAATTATGTACGCCATACATTTCTGAGCAATTTCCATAATTTACTCACCCTTAACTTGAGCACAAAAATTCGTGTGTACACCCCTTAAATTCGTTGCGGGTCACACTTACTCGAATTTTCTATAGTTATCCCTTTTTCTCATATTGTCTCACTCCCACTCATACAAGTTTCTAATTTACCTTAAAACGCTTAATTTCGAGCATTTTAAGCGTTTTACGCGTTTTTAAATATTTTTGTTAAAATCGCGCAAACTTTTTTTACAGTGTACATGGCTTGTCATGTCACACAATATCAGGTTTCGCTGTATATTTATATAGAGTTTTTCGGTTTTACAGATGAAATGCCGGCATTTCATCTTAATAGTTTTGTGTTAAATTATTTAAAAATATTAAGGTAAGTACATTTATTATTTTATTATTATTAATCAATCCTTTAATCAAATAATGTATTTGGTTTATGGATCTCTATATTTTATGTGTTCCTAAACTTGTATGGACAAATCTAATATTTTTCCCTTTTCATTTCAGGTTAGAACATACTGGATAAATTGATCTGAATTTTATCCAATATTATAATAGGATTGGATCCAATTGCTGTTCAATCAATTCAGGTAAGTTTTTATATATATTTGTACTATTTTTCAGGTGAAAAAAGCAACAATAAATGGTTAAAAAATGCCGCGCAGCCGAACTACTGATCAGTAGTTTTATAATTATGGGCTTTTTACTTTCCCTTTTATGAATTCACACTTCCAGTATATATGTCGGTATATCCGTATGTCGGTATGTCGGTATGTCGGGATCTCCTCACCTGGCGATAACTCTTAAACGGCTTGACCGATTGAGCTCAAATTGGAAGCTGAGCTCGTGCCATAAAAGGCTTGATAAATTATTCAAATATATTATAAACCCAATATAGTTTATAGATTTATCAAATTTTAATATAGCTCCAATATATTATTTTTTAGGTTTATGTAATATTTAATATATTTATAAAGAATATAATTGAGTATATATTGATATTTTATTTAAATATATAAAATAACTTTAATTACATTACATATTTAAAATATTTATTTATATAGAAAAGTAGTGTTTTATAATTTTAAATTTTAAAATTAAAATAAATTATATGTATAAAGAATTTTATTACATTAAATTAATATTAGTTTAATATACAGGATTAATTTTACTTAATACGTTTTCATAGATTTATTATAATACTTAATATTCTTGCACATACCATAAAAATGTTTCATCAAAATAGAAAAGAATATATGCGCGAATACATGAAACTTCGACGGCAAAATAGTACTTTTAGGGTAGCTGAAAATGTAAGACTACGAATCCATAGATTAAATGCTGAAACGCGTTCTCAAGAGCGAATACTAAATTCGCAAAGAAGGCGGAATGCTAGGGATAATCTCTTAGTGCGTCAGTCAGAGCAAAGTCAGGACACCATTAGAAGGAGAGTTATGAGATCAAGACCTGCAGTACGCCAAGCAGAGCAAACGGAAAATACCGTTAGAAGGAGGATATTAAGATCCAGACCTGAGGTGCGTCAGTCAGAGCAAGTTCAGGATACAAGTAGAAGGAGGATAGTAAGATCCAGACCTGAGGTGCGTCAATCAGAGCAAGGTCAGGACACAAGTAGAAGGAGTGTTGTGAGATCAAGACCTGCAGTACGCCAAGCAGAGCAAACGGAAAATACCGTTAGAAGGAGGATATTAAGATCCAGACCTGAGGTGCGTCAGTCAGAGCAAGTTCAGGACAGAAGTAGAAGGAGGATAATAAGATCCAGACCTGAGGTGCGTCAATCAGAGCAAGTTCAGGACACAAGTAGAAGGAGTGTTGTGAGATCAAGACCTGCAGTACGCCAAGCAGAGCAAACGGAAAATACCGTTAGAAGGAGGATATTAAGATCCAGACCTGAGGTGCGTCAGTCAGAGCAAGTTCAGGACACAAGTAGAAGGAGGATAATAAGATCCAGACCTGAGGTGCGTCAATCAGAGCAAGTTCAGGACACAAGTAGAAGGAGGGTTGGTGAGATAAAGACCTGCAGTACGCCAAGCAGAGCAAACGGAAAATACCGTTAGAAGGAGGATATTAAGATCCAGACCTGAGGTGCGTCAGTCAGAGCAAGTTCAGGACACAAGTAGAAGGAGGATAATAAGATCCAGACCTGAGGTGCGTCAATCAGAGCAAGTTCAGGACACAAGTAGAAGGAGGGTTGTGAGATCAAGACCTGCAGTACGCCAAGCAGAGCAAACGGAAAATACCGTTAGAAGGAGTATATTAAGATCCAGACCTGAGGTGCGTCAGTCAGAGCAAGTTCAGGACAGAAGTAGAAGGAGGATAATAAGATCCAGACCTGAGGTGCGTCAGTCAGAGCAAATTCAGAGCACAAGAAGTAGGAGGATAATAAGATCAAGACCGGAGGTGCGTCAGATAGAGCAAACTCGGGACACAATTAGAAGAACTGAGCGAGAAGTCAAGTGGGACGAACTTCAAAATACATACAATAGCAACATTGGAAATGGCCCTACAAAGAATTGTTATTCCTGCGATCGCCTATTTTTCACTGTCATTATGAAATCGAAAAAATACTACTTGGAACAGAAACAGTTACGAGTAGAATTTTTAGAAAGCGTTATTCTAAATGAATTTCACAGCAGTGATATAATTTGACTATGTCAAACATGCCATGGCCAAATAGTGAAAAAAAACATTCCTAGGCTTAATATCAAACAAAGTAGTTTAGCATTTCCGCCATTACCAGAAAATCTAAGCAATTTGAAACCTTTAGAAGTGCGTTTGCTGGCACCTAGAATTCTATTTATGAAAATTTATGGATTATATAGCAAATGTAGGCAACTTGGAATTAAAGCCGGTATTATTAATGTTCCTGTTAATGTGAGCGAAATGTTTAAAGCCATACCAATACAACCGCAACAAGCAAAGGTGATCCAATTAAAACTGAAACGTCGCATAAATGACAGAGGATATTATATTTACGAGACAATTAGTACTGAAGCAGTACTTCAAGCAGCACAATATTTAATACAGCAGCCATTATTTTCAGAACTGGAAATAATATTAAATAATCAATGGATCGAAAATATACCAAATAGCTTTAATGTTGAAGGCGCAAATGATGTAGCTGTAATCAACGAAAACTTGGATCCTGATGAAGAAGATGTAGTAAACAACGTGATTGAACAAGAAACTTTAATGGGTAATAATCAAGGTATAGAATTTGCACCGGGAGAAGGACAAATTCCACTATCACTATTGCTCGATAAGGACGCCGAAGAACTGGCATTCCCTAATATTTATTGTGGACATCGGAGGATGGTGGAGCCACATGTGAACTTATCATATAGTGAAATAGTAGTTTCGGAAATTGAACGCCGAGACAGAAGAGCAGTTGCAGCAGATCATATATTGTATATGCACAAAAAATGTCAATTACTACAAATTAAGAACAGTGTTAGTACTGCCTTACGTAAGAGTTCTGAAAGGACACGAATAACAGTAAATGACGTTGTAAACATGGGTGCAATTCAAAATTTGGTGCAAAACAATGATGGTTATAATTTTTTGAAAAATATAACCGGTTCACCGGTCTATTTTTCCAATCAGAGAAAAAACGTGCTGGCCCTCATAAGAACATTTGGGATTCCAACGTTTTTTATAACATTATCAGCTACAGAAACTCATTGGCCAGAATTACTTAAAATTTTAAAATCAACTGTAAAAAATGCCGCGCAGCCGAACTACTGATCAGTAGTTTTATAATTATGGGCTTTTTACTTTCCCTTTTATGAATTCACACTTCCAGTATATATGTCGGTATATCCGTATGTCGGTATGTCGGTATCTCTTCACCTGGCCATAACTCGGCTTGACCGATTGAGCTCAAATTTGGAAGCTGAGCTCGTGCCATAAAAGGCTTGATACCCTAGAAATTTGGTGCCTTTTTGATGAGTGGGAAGGGGCGCGGAGGGCCATTTAATTTTTGAATGTACCAAAAAACCATGTGGGCATCAAATGAAAGGTCTTGACGAGTACATCTGATTTCTGATTGGACGGTAGTCCGGAGGGCGCTGTGGGTCATGTCGGGCTCAAAACGGGGGCAATGTTGGGCTCCATAATACAAAAAATCATGTGGGGTATCAAATGAAAGGTCTTGACGAGTACATCTCATTGAGTGGTAGTCCGGAGGGCGCCGTGGGTCATGTCAGACCCAAAACGGGGCAATATTGGGCTCCATAATACAAAAAATCATGTGGGGTATATAATGAAAGGTTTTGAAGTGTATATTACAATGGGACGCCGTGTGATGTTGGGGCTAAAACGGGGGCAATGTTGGGCTCCATCAACAAAAATCATGTGGGGTATCAAATGAAAGGTCTTCAACGGTACATCTAATTGGGCGGGAGTCCGGGGCGCCTTGAGTAATCTCGGGCCCAAAACGGGGTAATGTGGGGCCCCATCATACAAAACATCATGTGGGGAATCAAAAGAAAGGTCTTGAAAAGTGCATCTCCATGAGGGTAGTCCGTGGGGCACATTCGGTTATACGGGCCCCTAAATGGGGTCAGGTTGGGCCCATTATTCAAAAGGGTATCAAATTAAAGTTCTTGAAGAGCACATATCTTGGGGTAGTCCATGGGTCAGCGTGGGTCAACTGAGGCCGAAAATCGTAAAAAAATCATGTGAGGTATCAAATGAAAGGTCTTGAAGAGTAGTCCGAGCAGTACCCTGGGTAATGTGCTCAAACAAATCATTCCCAAGTTGTCAAAGTATTTAAATATTTTTAGTCGGTCAAATTAATAAATATTTGACCGACTAAAAAGTGTAAAATAAAAAATATAAATAAAAAAAAGTTTTTTAAAAATACTTTCCCTTAAAGAAAAACTTTGCTCTTTAGCGTAACAAAAAAAACTAAAAATATAAATGTTAGGTATATCATATTTATTTCCAAGAATTTAATTCCTGCAACTTAAGCAGATATAATTGAAACTAACTATAATTTAGTTTTGCATATTTATTAATCAGTTTACAAATATCAGTGATACTGGCAAGATTTCGTAAATTACAAAAAAAAATAGTTTTGATTGAAATATAAATAAAAAATATAAAATAAAGAGGACAAATAGTTTTTAAGAAACTTTCTTTAATTTATTTTTATTATATGAATTTATATATATTTAGAAAAAAGTAAAATTAACTGGATAAATAGTGTTTTTTTGTAAAATTTTATTTAATTTATATTTTCTTTTTACAAATTTTGATAAGTGGCAGTGATTTTGAATTTATTGGTTACTTAATACTTTATTAATAAAACAAAGAGGTGGAATCATTTTATTAAAATATTTAATTTATATTATTACTTATCTATTAAATTTTGTTACATTTTAAAATAAAGTAAGTGAATTTTATAACGTGAACTTTTTATTTTATATTAAATTTTTGAATTTTAATATAAAATAATTTAGTGAATTTTATTTTATAGAATTTTATATGCTATAAATAAAGGTATGTTTTATTAAAAGTTTCATAAATAATTTATATTATTCATAAAATTTTGTATCTTCAATTATTGATACAAATTAGTTATTTATTTCTATTTAACTTTTACTTCAGTACTATTTTAATTAAACTAGAGTTTAGATTCAATAACTACGCACTGAATTCTTAATAAATAAAATAATAATAATAATTATAAATAATAAGTTTAAATACATTAAAAATACATTTAAATACATTTCACTTAAATAAGTAAAAATACAAGAAATTTGAATATATTTTAAAGTTATTGTTATACGGTATTAAATCATTATTAATTGAAATTATTCAAATATATTATAAACCCAATATAGTTTATAGATTTATCAAATTTTAATATAGCTCCAATATATTATTTTTTAGGTTTATGTAATATTTAATATATTTTTAAAGAATATATTTGAGTATATATTGATATTTTATTTAAATATAAAAAATAACTTTAATTACATTATATATTTAAAATATTTATTTATATAGAAAAGTAGTGTTTTATAATTGTAAATTTTAAAATTAAAATAAATTATGTATATGTATAAAGAATTTTATTACATTAAATTAATATTAGTTTAATATACAGGATTAATTTTACTTAATATTTTTTCATAGATTTATTATAATACTTAATATTCTTGCACATACCATAAAAATGTTTCGTCAAAATAGAAAAGAATATATGCGCGAATACATGAAACTTCGACGGCAAAATAGTACTTTTAGGGTAGCTGAAAATGTAAGACTACGAATCCATAGATTAAATGCTGAAACGCGTTTTCAAGAGCGAATACTAAATTCGCAAAGAAGGCGGAATGCTAGGGATAATCTCTTAGTGCGTCAGTCAGAGCAAAGTCAGGACACCATTAGAAGGAGAGTTATGAGATCAAGACCTGCAGTACGCCAAGCAGAGCAAACGGAAAATACCGTTAGAAGGAGGATATTAAGATCCAGACCTGAGGTGCGTCAGTCAGAGCAAGTTCAGGACACAAGTATAAGGAGGATAATAAGATCCAGACCTGAGGTGCGTCAATCAGAGCAAGGTCAGGAAACAAGTAGAAGGAGGATAATAAGATCCAGACCTGAGGTGCTCCATCAGAGCAAGTTCAGGACACAAGTAGAAGGAGGGTTGTGAGATCAAGACCTGCAGTACGCCAAGCAGAGCAAACGGAAAATACCGTTAGAAGGAGGATCTTAAGATCCAGACCTGAGGTGCGTCAATCAGAGCAAGTTCAGGACACAAGTAGAAGGAGGATAATAAGATCCAGACCTGAGGTGCGTCAATCAGAGCAAGGTCAGGACACAAGTAGAAGGAGGATAATAAGATCCAGACCTGAGGTGCGTCAATCAGAGCAAGTTCAGGACACAAGTAGAAGGAGGGTTGTGAGATCAAGACCTGCAGTACGCCAAGCAGAGCAAACGGATAATACCGTTAGAAGGAGGATATTAAGATCCAGACTTGAGGTGCGTCAATCAGAGCACGTTTAGGACGCAAGTAGAAGGATGGTTGTGAGATCAAGACCTGCAGTACGCCAAGCAGAGCAAACGGAAAATACCGTTAGAAGGACGATAATAAGATCCAGATCTGAGGTGCGTCAGTCAGAGCAAATTCAGAACACAAGAAGAAGGAGGATAATAAGATCAAGACCGGAGGTGCGTCAGATAGAGCTCGGGACACAATTAGAAGAACTGAGCGAGAAGTCAAGTCGGACGAACTTCAAAAAATATACAATAGCAACATTGGAAATGCCCCTACAAAGAATTGTTATTCCTGCGATCGCCTATTTTTCACTGTCGTTATGAAATCGAAAAAATACTACTTGGAACAGAAACAGTTACGAGTAGAATTTTTAGAAAGCGTTATTCGAAAGGAATTTCACAGCATTGATATAATTTGACTATGTCAAACATGCCATGGCCAAATAGTGAAAAAAAACATTCCTAGGCTTAATATCAAACAAAGTAATTTAGCATTTCCGCCATTACCAGAAATTCTAAGCAATTTTAAACCTTTAGAACAGCGTTTCCTGGTACCTAGAATTCCATTTATGAAAATTTATGGATTATATAGCAAATGTAGGCAACTTGGAATTAAAGCCGGTATTATTAATGTTCCTGTTAATGTGAGCGAAATGTTTAAAGCCATACCAATACAACCGCAACAAGCAAAGGTGATCCAATTAAAACTGAAAAGTCGCATAAATGACAGAGGATATTATATTTACGAGACAATTAGTACTGACGCAGTACTTCAAGCAGCACAATATTTAATACAGCAGCCATTATTTTCAGAACTGGAAATAATATTAAATAATCAATGGATCGAAAATATACCAAATAGCTTTAATGTTGAAGGCGCAAATGATGTAGCTGTAATCAACGAAAACTTGGATCCTGATGAAGAAGATGTAGTAAACAACGTGATTGAACAAGAAACTTTAATGGGTAATAATCAAGGTATAGAATTTGCACCGGGAGAAGGACAAATTCCACTATCACTATTGCTCGATAAGGACGCCGAAGAACTGGCATTCCCTAATATTTATTGTGGACATCGGAGGATGGTGGAGCCACATGTGAACTTATCATATAGTGAAATAGTAGTTTCGGAAATTGAACGCCGAGACAGAAGAGCAGTTGCAGCAGATCATATATTGTATATGCACAAAAAATGGCAATTACTGCAAATTAAGAACAGTGTTAGTACTGCCTTACGTAAGAGTTCTGAAAGGACACGAATAACAGTAAATGACGTTGTAAACATGGGTGCAATTCAAAATTTGGTGCAAAACAATGATGGCTATCATTTTTTGAAAAATATAACCGGTTCACCAGTCTATTTTTCCAATCAGAGAGAAAACGTGCTGGTCCCCATAAGAACATTTGGTTTTTTATAACAACGTTTTTTATAACATTGTCAGCTGCAGAAACTCATTGGCCAGAATTACTTAAAATTTTAAAATCAACTGTAGATAAAGAAGAAAATACTGATGTTAGCGAAATGTGTTTTGAAGAGAAGTGCAGACTCATCAAAACGGATCCAGTAACATGTGCAAGATATTTCAATCACAGAATTAAGGAATTAATGAAAACCGGGCAAAAATCTACAGAAGGACCTTTTGGCTGTTTTGAAGTTAAAGAATTTTATTATAGAATAGAATTCCAACATAGAGGCTCTTCTCATGTTCACATGCTTCTGTGACTAAAAGATGCTCCACAATATTTCCCAGAAAATGAAGAAAGCGTAACTCATGTGGAAACTTTTGTTGAAAATATAGTTTGTTGCGATACCAATAATTCCTCTATTGAAGAATCTATTATTAAATATCAACACCACCAATGCAAACAAGGCTGAAAACAAATAAAAAAAAGACTTGTAGATTTAACGCTCCATTTTATCCAATGGATAAGTGTAGGGTACTTAATCCATATAATTCAGAAATTGACAATGAGAAGAAGGAATTAAAACACATTTACAAATTTTGAAAGCTCTAGACAATAACATTCCAACAGAAGTTAGAACATTTAATGATTTTTTACAGCATTTTAATTTAACATTAGACAAATACCTGCTTGCCATACCATCATATATTGATAAAACAAAAATATTTTATAGAAGAGGACCAGGGGATATAAGAAGAAATCCGTACTGAACAAAAATTTTAAAACTTATGAGAGCCAACATGGATATCCAGTTTGTACTTATGTGGTCGACTACATAAATAAGACAAATAGAGGAGTATCAAGATTACTGAGAGAATGTCAGGAGAATATTAAAAAACAGAATAATATAAGTCTGCGACAGAAATTGAAACAATTAGGAAATACATTTTATAATGGAACCGAAATATCCGCTCAGGAAGCCGCTTGGTGTAGATTGAAGTTGCCAATGACTCAAAGTTCGAAGCAGGTAGTCTTTATAAATACTTCGCCATCGAGTGATCGCACCAGAATTCTAAAAAATTCTAGAGAATTAGCCCAACTAGAAAGAGTCAACCCAGAGTCAGAAGACGTATATGTTCATGTAGGATATAGATCGCTACATAATCCGGGGAGATGCAATGGAGCAAGTTTGTCTTGCAGGGTTCGTTTCAGACTATAACTTTGTTCCAAGAAAGCATCATACCCGTAGAAATGTGCAATATGAAGAAGATAGTGAAGACGAAAATGCTGATCCAAATATAGCTTCCAAAGCAGAACTCATTATACTAAGAGATAGAAGCGGCTATATGCAAAAACGACATGTAGCTAAAGTTATAAGGTTTCGCAAGTATAATATTCATCAAGATCGTCTTAACTACTTTAGGGAAATTATTATGTTATACCATCCATGGCGAGAAGAATTAAACGAAATTGAAAATAAAGACTGTAAAGAAATTTATTTACAAAATAAAGAAGTTATAGATGCAACTTATTCTAAATACAATAAAACTGATATGGAAGATATTATTAGTATTATAGAAGGAATCGAAAATGAAACCAACGAGGGAGTAAATGAAACTGAACCAGATGTAGCCGGTGATATAAATCCCTACGATTATGATGAACGTGAAAGACAACCTAATATTATGATTGACATTGGAGAG
This sequence comes from Empis stercorea, assembly GCA_949752835.1. NCBI lineage: Eukaryota > Metazoa > Arthropoda > Insecta > Diptera > Empididae > Empis > Empis stercorea. The sequence continues at coordinate 34,075,951 of OX457089.1, forward strand.
CAAGTTCCTGTAGATATGAGTAAAAAGTTTTCAAGGCCGGAAATTTTAAACAGACAGGAGTTAAATAATTTACTTAGTAATTTAAATGAAAAACAACATAATGTGTTAATTGACATACTTAATAGATTTAAGATTAACAAAGATATACCGTTTTATTATTTTATAAGCGGGGGAGCTGGCGTGGGAAAAAGTAGACTTATAACTGCCATTTATCAGTTAATTACCAAATATGTTAGGGATCAAAGAGGAGCTGAGCTGGATTTACCATATGTACTATTAGTAGCACCTACTGGTAAAGCTGCTCATAATATCAAAGGAATGACAGCTCATTCTGCATTTTCTTTGCCAGTGAATCAGTAAATTAATTTTGCTCGTCTTTCGGATGATATTTCTAGCACACTATACTCCAAACTCCGAAATACAAAATTAATAATTATAGATGAGGTTTCAATGTTAGGGGTGAAACAATTTGATAATATAAATTGGCGCCTTCAACAAATTTTTAAAAATAGAGACGATTTTGCAGGTCTTCCAATACTTGTTTTTGGAGATTTTAATCAGCTTCGACCTGTCGGGGATAGATTTGTTTTTCAGCCAGCATACCGTCCGAATAATGTTCAAAACATTCTTGATTTAAACCCACTTTGGGAAAAATTCAAAATTTTTGAACTGACGGAAGTTATGCGACAAAGGGATGATGTAGCGTTTGCTAAGGCATTAAGCAGATACGCTGCGGGTATATGACAGGCTGAGGACGTGAACATGTTTAAAACAAGATGCTTTAAAAGTCATAGTAATTTACCAGCTAATGCCAAAGCCTATATTCACCTTTTCAAGACAAATGAGGAGGTTGAACAATTTAATGTTCAACGAATGGACTTTTTAAAAAATCAGACTGAAGGTGTGCTTATACTTCAGTAGTAGTTATGGGGCCACAATGTGCAGGGAACTAAATCGGCCATATATCACCAAAGAGTTTGGGTGTGGTCAATGGGTGTCAGGTTTCATTAGGTTAAATGGTGTGGTTAATGGGTCCGGTTAATGGGTGTGGTTAATGGTGTTAAATGGAGCGGTTAATTGGTGCGTTAAAGGGTGTGGTTAATGGTGTTCAATGGTGCAGTTAATAGGTGCCATTAATGAGGCGCCATTGATCAATTAGTGATTAATGGTGTTGTGTATATGCATATAGTATGCAATGGTGCTACAAAAGTGATATTTTGTAATTTTGTGTATGCGATCGAAAAGATCATTGCGTACAATTTGCATAGTATTTTTATTATATGAGATTTTGGTGAATGAATAATATGACCTTGGTTTTTTTTTGTGTTTTGTTTTGTAAACGATACTATGCATTAACGTATATTTAGTTTTTTTTGCAAAGAGGTTTAATATATGAGATTATATTTTTATTTAGCTTCTGGATATGCATAGGGTTTATGGACCATTATTTCTTGCATCCACAAAATATAGTATATATATATACTTACATATATTGTAAAAATTTTTGCCACAACAGTGAAAGGCAATATTTGGTAATTTTGTGTATGAAATCGAAAAGATCATTGTGTGTATATATATTTGGATAGTATTGTTGTATATATGAGATTTCTGTGAATGAATAATATGATTTTTTGTATTATGCATTTGTATACAAGAAAAGTAAAATTAGTATGGACATGGTGGAAAAAATACTTGTTGTGAAATAAATATAAACAACAAAAGCACATAGTAGTTTTTATTTGCTGATTTATTTATGCATACAAGAAATTTGATATCTGTATATATTGTATATAGCATCATGGTCGAATAGCGTGTATTTGTTTTTGTAAAATTGCAACAACAAATACGGTATATTTTTCTTATGAACGCTTTTGTGTACACAAAAAAATTGTGTATCGGAAAGAATTGCTAGTTAATATGTTATTAATAAAACAACAAGAAAACAAAAATTGCATGGCTGCTTGACAGCTTTTTTAAAGCTCCGCCTTTGTAAACAAAAGTTTTGTTTACAAAATAAAAATAAAACCTGTTATCAAAGATAATAAACACGTGTTTATGGAAAACAAGTTGTAAATAAATTGAACTTGATTTTTATATTTTAAGGTTTCCTTATCAAAGTTTATTAACATTATTTTCTACATGTTAAAATTATGCAATGATAATATTGATATGTTATTAAATTTAACTTGATTTTTAATTCAAGGGCATATTATTAAAGTTTATTAACATTATTTTGTACATTTAAAAAATTATGCAATAAAATATTTTTATATATGAATTTATTTTATAGGGTAACAAACCATAATTATAAAATATTAAAAAATCTTTAGCTTGAGAGAAAAATAAAATACGATAATGAAGTTTATATTTTATGGAATTTTGTAGATATACAAAAAAGTAGTATATCCTTTTACACAAATTTGCAAATATCTTAAGTCTTTGCTAATTAAGTAATTTTATTTTTAATTTCCCATAAACTATTTTTAATATCAAGCAAAACAAAGTCGATAATTACGGTTTGTATTTTATATCATTTTGTTTTGCGCGTGTATATATTTTTTGCGCGTGAAAATTTTGTACGCGTGTTTCCTGAGTATTTCAATATAATATTGAATATTATATCTCTGATGGGAATATTTTTTGTAAGCTAAGGTATGCTAAAAGAATTAAATCTTATAATAATATGATATTTTATATAAATTTACTTAAAAAATTTATATCAATAACATATATACATATAATTATATATATATACATATATATATATATATATATATATATATATATATATATATATATATATATATATATATATATATTTATATATATATAATATTGAATTTATATTTTTTTTTGCACATTCAGTATAAATATAATAAATTAAATTTAATTCAATATTTTTAAAATGTGTGAAAATATATTGCAAAGGTAAGCATTTATAGGGTATAAATAAAGAAGTTGAAATTTATTTCTAATCACTTTAAAATATTATTTCATTGATAAAGTTATTTTCAATTAAAAAAAACTAAACTCAAAATGAATACATTATATTATATAAACATAATAGTATATATGTTAAAAATAATAATCATAACTTCTGGTCAGGAGACCAAAGATGTCAAAATCGAATTGCTGACAAATAACCGAAATAGCAGAATTATTTTTAATAATAATATCTGGGGTGCTGTCCAGGTAAAATATATTGGTCCCGTACCTGTACCAGATATGTCAATGGAGGAGAATGAGCTGATACCTGTAACTACAAGACGACCAAGAAGAAAGAATAGGAAACCAACTACAACTCAGGCACCACCGACGACAACAACAACAACGCAGGAACCAGCATCGGAGTCGTTGGAGTCGGAATAATCGAGGTACAACATTAAAACATCATTAATTAGCGAGTAAGTTTATATTAGAATTTTATTTATTTTATTTTTTACAGAAAATCTTGTTGTAATTGCAGAAGAGGCTCAGGGGATGATGACGAGCAGACCGAAATGGTAAAGCAGCGATACACCAACCATAGGACAGGACGACAGAACTAAATAATATACTATATATAAATAATATACTATATATATTTTGTAATACATATATACTTTTTTAAAATAAAATTAAATTCTTTTAATTTAATCTAGTTTTATAAAAAAAAGTTATCTGTTTTATATTTTATTTATTTTAATTGTTTCACTTTTGAGGATTTTTTCACTTTCGTTGTTGTCTCACTTTTGATTATTTTTTCACTTTGGTTGCTTCACTTTGGTTGTTTTTCATTTTGGTTATTTCACAAAAAATTTGTCTTTATATTTTTTTATTTTGGTTGTTTCACTTTTTCGTTTTTTCATTTTGGTTATTTTTTCACTTTGGTTATTTCGATTTTGCAGATTTTTTACTTTATTTCTTTAACCAAGTTTTTAATATAAATAAATAAGATTACAAAAGTACGATAAATAATATAAATAAGCAGGGTGACACAATTAATTTTTGTTGCAATTATTTATATAAAAAAATTGTGCATATTAGGAATCGATCGCTGAACAAAATGTTTGTCAGTTGACCATCGTACCAGTTAAGCCACCGAGTCACTTGAATTTCAAGTAATAAAATTCCTTTCCTTTCAATCCCTGAGGGATTGAAAGGAAATACACAAAACTGGACGAACTTATTGTAGGAAGGGTTTATCAGATAACACAGTTCAGCTTTAAGGAGACAAAATATGGAAAAGAAAGTTGCTTCGAAAGATTCCAAAAAATTCTAAGAAAAATATAAAATTAAAATAAAAAAAATTAGCAACAACAACAAAAAATATAAAATATAATAAAATAAATATTCTTACCATGTCGAAAATGTTTATTGTTAGACTTTGTGTTTAAAATGAAACTAAAATGAAATTTGTGAAACTATTTATACTCTTTTTACAAGAGTAGCAAGATCCAACTTAATGTCCTCAATTTCAAAATATTCACTTTGTTGCCAGTAGGATAGAAGATCACGTATTGTGTATTGTTGTAGATCCATAGCTATTGTATAGAACATTTGATAATATAAAGCTCTTTTATACACAAATATATACCTATATGCCTTTCATTTTTCCGACAAGGTAAAAAATTATTATTTTTGTGTTGAATATTATTATTACTTTATTGCGAAGAAAACCACAAATACCTTTTACTTTTTTTTATTTGTTTTATATTACTATTTTTCTTTACATTATCTAGTTTATAATTTTTTTGCTAAATACATGATATGGAAATTTTTTTTTGGTCCAGCACAGACAAACTCATTTATATGGCTTCGGACACAAGATTTACAAAAATGGATGAAAAGTAAAAGGTATTTGTTTGGTTTCCTTTGCAATAACGTAATAATAATAATAATTGACATAAAAATAAATTAATGAAATCAATAGGCATAATTGCTGTTTACATTATATGGAAAATAATTTTTGGTCCACTACAGAAAAACTCATTTATATGGCTACTTTTGATTTCAATTAATCTATTTTTTTGTTTATATGGTAATAATTTTTGGTCCACTACAGAAAAACTCATTTATATGGTTTTCGAGACTATATTTACAAAAAAAAAGGATGAAAAGTAAAAGGTAATTGTTTGGTTTCCTTTGCAATAAAGTAATAATAATAATAAATAACATAAAAATTAGTTGTTGGCAAAAAAATGAGAATTACAGTAGTTATTTATATATCGCAAATGAATTGTAATTGATAAATAGTTAATAATATGACATGTAGATGGCTCTGTTGTCAATATTCCATTTAATTTCATTTCATTTAATTTATTTCAAATACATTGGACAAAAAAGGCATAGCCTATGTTTTTATTTTACATTAAAAAATAGCAATTTATTAAAGAAAAAAAGCAAGTTTTATATTTTTTAATGACATTTAATGATTTTTTTTTACGTTTATAAAACTCAAAGTTAATGTGATTTAAAAAAAATTATCAGCTGATAAATTCAACTGTGTATGAAATAAAAAAAAATTTTCGCCTCCTATGTTCAGTGGATCGTTATTTGCAAAAAAATTGCAATACAACATACCCGTCTACAAAAAAACAGGGCTAATAATTGTTACATGTTTTTTACATATATAACTAATCTTAATTCTAGTCTTAACCCTTAGGTTTTTTAAATTTATTTATTTTTTGTTATATTTTTATGTATTGACATTTTTGTCTTATCCTAATTTAAGAACAACATATTAACATAAAAATATTATATAAGAAAATTTAAAATAATTAAAAAATAGTCAACAATAATACAATTTTTATATTAAATTTAAGTTTTTTTATATCCATATGGCACTGAATCAAAATCATCTAAAAATGTTCATTTTGTCGAGGATGGTTTATATAGTTTTGTTTCAGGAACAGAAATTACTTGATGATCTTTTGTTCGCCGTATATTTCTGGAAACAATTGATATTGGCACGATATCAGCTTCTTCTTGCAGGATCATTTGTTTGATAGAATCAAAATTTATCAAAGTGGCATTTTGGTAATTTAAACAAATACCTTTTACTTTACATCTAGTATGTAAATTTTAGTTTTTTGTGCTAAATACCTGGTATGCATAATTTTTGGGTCCACCACAGACAAACTCAGTTATATAGCTTCCAATACCAAATTCCTGCTCTAATTCATCAGTCATACAACCAAAAAAATCACCTGTTGGTGGATCGTATTCATCTTCACGAATTATGTATATTACAGAGTCTGTATCATAATACAAAACTCTGATATCAAGCTTTTCTAAATACTCATAAAGTTTAAGGCGCGCTTGTGCAGTTGTGTATGAAGCAATACATACGTTAACAGTTGAAAGTGGTGTGCATGCCTCCTCTATATATTCTCAGTTTACAATTAAAGTGTCTTCGTTAACAGGTAAAATGTGATTTACACTTATAGATGCATCTGTTACTAAATCATATAAAACATTAGGCTCATTAACAATTGTACATGATATGGAATTTCAGTTTATGGCTGATTTTCTTTTTGACCGAATTTTCCCCAGAAAGAATTTAACATTAATTTGGCCAAAGATCTTAAACCAATATTTTGAATTATATCGGGAAAATTTAGCTGAACATTTTCATTTTTTCAAAAATCAACAATATATTCTTCTTTTTGTTTTTGGGTTTCACACCATGAAGGAAAACCGCTGGCAGATTGTTTCATTTTTATGAATTTATTCATCATTTCTGTGAATAAGCCAGATATATTTGAAATTTAAATTCTAAAATTTGATATTCTTTTTCTATTGCCTTCACTACCTCATCAAATATCCATGTACCAATTAAAGCTTTTTCATTGTCATTGTGGGAACAGTCTAATAGACTTAAATTTTCAGAACATGTACGACAAAGTGAAAACATTAATTTGTTGTTCTGTTTGATTGGTAGAACAGGGTGATATAAATTTTGTGGAGGAAGTATTTTACACTTTATTAATCCATTTTTTAATCTTATATCGACCTGTTGACAGTCTTGATTACCTATATATAATTTAGGGTAACCAACTGGAAATTTCCCATATTTACAAACCCACGGATATAACGAACACACATCAATGTATTTAATTTTTTCTCCAAGTTTACATTTGTAATACATTCGTGTATTACCTGTTCTTCCACCAAAAAATGAGTCACGAGGATCTAGTGGTACATTATATAAAACAGGATGATTTTTAAGATATTCAGCCAGCTTTTTATTTTGACGAAGTTTTCTGTAGAATTCGCATTCCCACATTTCTATTACCTCATAGCCAAAAGACTGAAGTCTGTTTATTTTTTCCAGTGTATTTTCATATCTAAGCTCATACGTTTCAGTACATTTATCGTTTATTGGCTTATTTCGGTTGTGTTTAACACATGCTGGGTGACCATGAAAATAACAACCATGAAATTGAAAAATTTGGTTAGTCTCCCTACAATATCCATCAAATTTTACACCCTTTATAACTGCTTCTTTTTGTTTTGCTATTGTGATTTTTCTATTTTTTTCTTCTTCCAATAACCACTGCGTAGCTACTTTTGACTGTCTATCACGATTTCTATATCCACCCGCAGGTATAATTGCAATTGTGTTTGGTTGTAAAAAATTTCTTCTATAAAAACTAAATTACACGCTGATGCTGTTGTTGTCGCCTCAGTAAAAGGACATACATTACATTCCGTTAGCATTAGTTTTCTAAATTTTAAACATGCTTCTGTTAAAATATTTACATCACTTTTAAAGTATTCTTCTATTTCATTCTCAGTGCCGGAGCTAGAGATTTTTGCTCCTGGTGCACTTTCTAAAAAAACCGCCCTACAAAACCGTTTCCACATCAGCCAAGAAGTAGGTCTTTCGATGCATTTTTTTTATGAGGTGTCCCAAAGAGGTATATTCCTCAAAAAAAATAAATATTTAAAAATTAAAACAAAATAACATTAATTACAAAGAACGTACTAAAACATACTATAGACTTATAAAATGAATTAAAATTGAGTTATGCATATTATATTTCAAAATAAATATAAGTAACTATTTTTAAAAAGTATAAAATTAAATTTTTATTAGGTAAACTTTCAAAACAAAAGAAGAAGAAAGTACGTTACAATTATTTCAATAAATTACAGCTTCATTAATTGTTGCGGTAACTAAGATTTACTTTGGTTTTATTAATTAATTAAATTTGGCCAATTGATAATTTGGAATTATATATTTTATAAAGCTCAATAACATAATATAAAATTCTTCTTCCTTTTTATTTATGAAATATTTATAGAAATTCCTTATAACAGACTTACTTTTATTTATTTTTATTTAAACTCTTTTTATTTCTTAACTAACCAAACCGAAAAAGGCGTTTTCGTTTCTATACTATACATATACTTTGTGCATACCATAATATTATAATCTGTAAATACTATACGAATGACTATATAACTTTTTTTCTATATATATACATATATTTCCTTTATGGAGCAGAAGTTTGAAACTGCACCATTTTCATATTGAAGAAAATTTTTAAGTTTGATGAAATATAATTATTTTGTATGGCTATCGAACATTTCATGGCGCGGAAGTTTGATTTTGCACCAAAAATATATAGAAAATTTTTTTTGTTTGATGGCATTTGGTGCGGTTTTGTTTGAATTGGGGCGGCAGTTGGATATTGCACCATTTTCATATAGAAGATTATTTTTTAGTTTGAAGAATTATAATTATTTTGTATGGATAGCATACATTGAGTGATGCAAAGTTTTTTCATTGACCCAAGAAATATATATATTATTTATGCATATGAGATCTTTCTTTACTGAACTATTTAGCTTAATTTAATGTTTGCTGGAAATTTATATAAAAAAGAAATTCGTTATGTTATATTACTTTTTTAATACATAAAATTTTGAAAAAAATTATTTTTGAAAAAAATAAAATATTTTTTGATTTTTTTTTTTAATATTTTATGAAAATGTAATCTATTTATTCCGCCCTTAAATTTTGGCACCCTGTGCAAGTGTTCCTTCTGCACCTATGGTAGCTCCGGCCCTGTTCATTCTGAATATTGAATACTATACTTTTATTATTATTATGCCATTTCAAAAATTTTTCACGTTCATTTGTCTTCATATGGTCACATCCATAATATTCTATTGTAGGCAGACTACCAATATAATCTTTATTTTCTAGGGTATTGAAAAAATGTCGAAAATACCCCTTTTTAAATGTATCTGGTAAATCAAAAGCTTTGGGTAATTTAGACAAAGCCATTGGAAAGTAAGTTATTGAATCAATAAATTTAATATTCTGAACTTTCATCATTATAATTTTGGTTCCTTGCATAATTAAATTTGGAGTGAAGTCAGTTTTTGTAATGATGTAGTTCAATATAAACTGATGATCAAAAGATTTTCCACTATGCGCAATTACAATTATATTTTTAAATTTTTTCCTCATTGTTAAAATATTCTTAAAGAAAATATCTATTACATTTTTCCTGTATATAATTTGTCTAAAGCCACAATTTTGACAAAATACTAAATTATTTATTTCAATACATATATCACAGCGTTTATTAAATACACATAAGTTTGGTTCGTGTAATTTAACTACTGTATTATCTTCAAATATTTTCTCCTGTCGAGTTTACAAATCGTAAAAAATAAATAATTTATTTTTAAAATCAGGTGTATTTGTGTTTTGTTCTTGTAATACATATTTCTGGCAGGTTGTGCAAAAAAATTCACCACAAATGTGAATTCTGTCGGTACGAGTGGTTTTCAGACAACACTTTTTGATGTATGCACAAATGCTAATTTTTCCAGATCCTGTAGCCAGATGATTGTTATAACAAGACTGACCTCTAAATTTTCTATTACAATTTGTACATGGTATTTCGGGAAAAACTTTTTCACAAATTGATAATTTTTGGCAACAAGGACATTGTCCATTACAATGATGAGAATTTTTGTTATTATACGGTATATGGCATGTTTGACAAAAATAGCGACAACAGAAAGCTGATGTTAATAACGATATCACGTTAAAAAGATTTTTATGATACAGTAAATTTAAATTTTTTCCATCTATTTTGCCTTCGTATATTATAGATCTACCTTTATATCCGTATTCATATACAACAATTTATAATTTGTAAGATGATGTGGAAATTGCTGAATTTCTGAAATACCAGCCCCTTCTGATGGTATATTAATTTTCGCCTCATTAAGTAAATTCATGTTTTTAATTGTTTGAACCTTATGAGTATCTTTAAGTATATGTTTATTTTTATATTCTATATCATTTTCTACTACAGCTATAGCTACAACCAAGGCTCGAGGTAAACAAATATAATCATTATTTTTTATAGTAATTATTCCTTTCCGCTTAGCGCTTTCTTCATCAAAAGAATTATAGTTTTTACCTCGTCCTTTACCTTGGGGTAATTGTACTGATGTTACCTGCAGACAGAACGTATCAGTACTTAGTCCAATAGAATTACTTTGAAAAATTTTAGATATAAGATTCCATATTTCGTCTAAATTTATTTCTGATGCTTCCTTAAAATTTATCCAGCCAGGACCACGCTCATAAAAATTATTATCACAGAATGTTATACCTACTAAATCGGTTGGTAAAAGTCTATCTGATACATGTTGAATTACTTCTTGAACACCTTGTTTAATCCAAGTAATCGGCTCCTCATTTTCAGGCACTTTTTTATAGCAAATTCTACGCGATGTCCGCGTAAATTAAAACGTTTAACAAACGATGATGTCTCACTTACAATATTAAACCGATTCATCTTTAAAAGTTAATTGAAAACTAAAAAATAGTTAACAGATTTGCTACTTATATTGTAAAATTTACAATAAAATAATGCAATTAAAACAGGTTTATAAAATATCTTTTTTATTAATCCAAGAATTGTGTGTATCATTAAAACCAAGCCATTGAACAAAAACTTTGTCACCTTTTCGTTGTATTATTTTTTCTACTAGATAAGAGTTTGAGTTTTTTGTTTTTTGTAATTCTTTATAATCAATTAGAGAATATGTTATGGGGTTTGTCAAATTAACTTTTGAAATTTTAAAAATTTCAGTAGACCAATTTGGTTCATATCCCTTTTGAAAAGTTCCTTTGCATTTACTAATGCGTACAAAATCATTTACCTTAAATTTAGCTTTATTATATAACTTAGGCTTATTGTAGATTGTTGTTAGTAAATGTTTTTCAGTTTTATTTGTTACTTGATATGGTTTCATTTTTATTGTACGATGTATTGTATGATTGTATTTATAAATTAAATCGTCTAAAATTGAAACCCATTTAGAACTTCCTTGTAAACTAAATTCCTTCCACATATTATTTTTTAATGTTCGATTGAAACGTTCACAAATAGAAGCCTTAAATTTTGTGTATGTGTGATAATAGTTTATATTATGTTTTTTCATTAAAATTTGGAAATTACTATTAAAAAATTCTTTTCCTTGATCAGAATGAATATTTTTTGGAATTTGTTTGCTTTTAGTTAAAATGATTTTCATGGCGTTCGTTACATCAATTCCACTTTTTGATTTAACTGGTTCTGCATAAGCATATTTTGAAAAAATATCAATAACCGTAAGAAGATATTTATAGCCTTTGTTGAATTTTGCAAATGGAATCATTTCTACTAAATCGATCTCCCAGGTATCATTTTATCCTTTCTGTTTAACTTGACGTCTTTTAAAATTTTTTCTTGCCTGCTTATGCAGCTCATCTACAATTGACTTTTTACTCATACCAATACCTCATAACTAACTTAAAACTCTTAGTAAGTTTAGTTTTGTAGATTTTGTCAAAGAACAAAGTTGTGTTTTTAAAATGCAGAAGAAAATAATTTTTGTTGATTTTCAATTTGTAATTGGTAATGGTAAACAATATTTTATAAAAGAAATGGCTACAATCAAACAAGGGTCATTATTAGCAGAATTTTTTATATTTAAATCACCATACCCTAAAGAAGAATTGACTTATGACATTTTACAACAAAATGACTACAACAGAAATAATATAAACGGCCTGGAATGGGAAAGAGGTGTTATTGAATACAACCGTTTACCATGTATTTTGAAATATATACAGTATAACAGTATACTATTTTCGTAAAAGGCAAACAAAAAAAAGATACACTTGTCAAATATTTTCCAAGAACAACAAAGATTGTAGATTGAAATCTGGACATTCCTGGATTACACGATTTGCAAAACTATGCTATATATTGTCCTACCCACTCTACAACGGATGGCCAAAATTTAAAAAGATTTGCTATAAAAAATTGTTTTAATATGTACATGTATATGTTAAAATATAATAAAATTGATTTCTAATGATGAAAAATTTCTTTGATTGAATATTTTTTAAAAAGTTTTTTATTTAGTTATAATTGTATTGGCAGAATGGAAGCACATATATATAAAGATACTGATAATTTGCTTCTCGCATATCATTATTTTCTAAATCCAGATCACACAGCAAAAATTTCATCTGGTTTTCATCCGTGCATGTTAAAACCAATAGTAATTATACCGAAAATTGGCCAATCACCAATGAAACTCAGCTACAGCCTTTGGATATTGTTTGTTCATAACATATGTAATGATCAAGAAATTGACCAATTAACGTTTTTACTCAATACTGATGAATGGAAAAAAGTAAACGATTTCAGGGATTTTATAAGTAGTCATGCATATTTCAACCACATAAATGAAATATATGTAAGGGATTATGTATACATGTATTTCAAAAAGTGTAAAACTTATTACCAAAATTTAACACATCATGTAATTTTTCAAAACTTTTTGTAGAAATACCATTGTTATATACTGAAAATATAATAATAACAAATGAATAAAAATACGATAAACAAACCCCGGGTTTGTCAAAAGCACATTTTCTCAAAATCGCCTCATGTAGAACTATGAGCTATTCTAAAACAATGGGAATTCCTATACGTGCATATTATTTTTTAGTAGTATTTTCAATGTACTATACAAAGGAAAGGTAAAAAATGATATGGTTATACATAGGTAAGAAATGTGTTCCTGTTCGATTTTACTAATTTTTTTTCTTTCCATGGTTATTATTCCAGGAAAATATATATAAACTTATTATTTCAGTTTTCTGTAATTTTGCTTTTAATTTAACATAATGTAATATGAAATAATATGCACTTACTTGTTCTGCGCCGCCACTCGCCAATTGTCGGCGACGTTGAGCCTTCTAACGTCCGCTTCAACGCTATCCTTCCATCGAAGATTTGGCCTTCCTCTTCTGCGCCTGCCCTGCGGTCGAGATTCGAAGACCACCTTTGCTGGAACTTGTTCGTCCATTCTCGCGACGTGACCTAGCCATCTAAGTCGTTGGATTCGGAGTTTTTTGACTATGTCAGCGTCGCGGAAAAGTTCGTACAGCTCGTGGTTGTATTTTCGTCTCCAGACCCCTTCTGCGAGCGTAGGACCGAATATCATGCGTAGCACTTTCCGTTCAAATGATCCCAAGAGCTGCTCATCGTGGTTCGTCATGGTCCAGGTTTCTGAACCATACAGCAGTACTGGCACAATGAGTGTCTTGTATATTATCTTCTTTGTTGTTGGTAAAAGATGTTTTGATCGGAACTGCCTATAGAGACCATATAGGCAGCGGTTGGCCAGAATGATTCTGCGCTTAATTTCTAGGCTGGTATTACTGCCGTCAGTTGTTACCATAGAGCCGAGGTAGACGAAGTTCTTGACCACCTCAAGATTATACGACCCTATGGTGATGTTCTGACCAACTCTGTGTAGCGTGGCTTCGCTGTTTGTTGCCACCATACATTTTGTTTTGGCTTCGTTTATCCGCAGACCTAACTTCCGAGCGCTTTCTTCAACTGCTACAAAGGCTTCGCTGACGCTTCTTTGTGTTCTGCCGATGATGTCTAAGTCGTCAGCATAGGCAAGTGTCTGGGAGGATTTATTAAAGATCGAGCCATTAGTCACTAACCCAGACTCGCGCACCACCTTCTAATAACAAATGAATAAAAATACGATAAACAAACGATATTAAAGAGGTCGTACGAAAGTGCGTCACCTTGCCTGAAGCCTTTGGTTGTTTGAAAGGTCCTAGAGATTGCGTTGTCCACCCTCACTGCACATGATGTACAAGCTAGAGTTACCCTGCACATGTTAACAAGCTTTACAGGATAACCGAAGTCCAACATAGCTTTTAGAAGCTCGTTTCTTCCTATCGAGTCATATGAAGCGGCGAAATCTATGAACAGGTGGTAAGTGTCCACGTTGAATTCTTTACATTTCTCCAGGATCTGACGCAGTGTGAAGATTTGATCCGTTGTTGATCACCCAGGTCGGAAACCACATTGGTATTTACCAACAACACGGTCCATGTGTGGTTTCATGCGCACGTAGATTACACTAGACAGGATCTTATATATCTTATATTCTAGAATGTGGTACAGTGAAACCAATGGCTTCTTCTGCGGCTGATTTGATGATGGAGAACATTGTTTTCATTGCTCGTCAGCTGAGGATTGCGCGCATATGCGACGTTCCGAGATCATACGGGTTACTGCGTTCTCGTACCTTCTGGCGACCACTTGCGATTTTAACTTCTCGGTGTTAAATTTTGGCGACATTGCAGCTGTGTATCTACGGTGTGTAGATATGCGCTGTCGGATTCTCGCCATCACGAGGTAATGGTCTGAATCTATATTTGCACCCCTCCGGGTACAAACATCCATTACATCTGAAGCATGTCTGCCATCAATCGCAAAGTGATCGATCTGGTTGGTTGTTCTCTGATCAGGTGATCGCCAGGTGAGCTTGTGAATATTACGATGAGGGAATTTGATACTACTTATAACCATACTTCTCATAGCTGCCATATTTATCAACCGTAGCCCGTTGTCTGTGGTTTCATCATGGGCGCTGTGCTTACCAATCACATTTCCAAAGATTTCTTCTTTCCCAATCTTGGCATTAAAATCTCCTATGACGATTTTAATGTCATGACGTGGGCACGCATCGTACGCGCTAGCTAGCGCGTCATAGAATTCATCCTTGTCCACGTCATCAGAATCATCAATGGGGGCATGGCAGCACATTACGGTGACATTGAAGAATTTTCCCTTGATGCGGATGCTGCATAGGCGCTCATTGATGGGATTCCAGGCTATGATGTTGTTCTTTAATTTTGGTCCCACCACAAAGCCGCATCCGAATTTCCGTATTCTGTTTTGACAGCTATAGTAAATGGCCCAGGATCTCCTACGACATTCTAAAATTCCGGTACCTGTCCACTTCATCTCTTGTGCTGCGGTTAGGCACCTGGGGTAGATAATGATCGAACATTCCAGGTGCAAATTCTTAAATCATAGTCCTTCTTTCGTTTTCTAGGGTCATTGCCAGTAAATCCGCCGGTTACTTTTTTCCTTCTTCTTTTCATAATAAATGTGTTTTTACAGGTGTGGTTATTAGCCAAACGCCAACCTCGTTTGCGGTCTGCGCATGTAGCGAGGGACTCATAATGTCGGAATTGTTCTAACGTCGACATCGCATTTGCAGTTTTAGCCCTCTCATATAAGGGTATATAAGAGAAGTTACCAATGGCCACCACGTGGAGGTAGAGCAAACACTTGATTAGACACATAACAGTTGCGCCATTGGGTCAGCGACCGGTCAATGATTTCCCTGTTACATCCAATCCAGACCATTGAAATAATATCCAATATTCCATTTATATAGCTCCTAAAAATATGCAAAATGGTCGGTTTTTGTAAAATTTTACATGATTAAGCATTTTGATTAATTATAAGTGTGAGGCAACTGATTATAATTTATTAATTAATGCACTTTAAAGAAATATGATTTCCGAAAGTTTTCTCAATATTTGTTTTTAGAAATATTGTGTAGTTATAATTTTACAAGTAAATTAAAAAAGTAATTTTTTGATTTTCGAAGGGCCACAACGGAAAGGGGAGGGGAGATACGGTTACAATTTCTTCAGAGACTCTAGTTATTTTTTTATATATCTCTATGGTACATAAATTTCAGCCTTCCATAATAAGCCGTTTGGGAAATACAGGGTGTTAAAAATATAAAAAAAGTTGTATGAAGATAAATGTATTTTTATACAACAATGAATTAAATTTTAAAAAATTTGTTAACTTCACAATTAAGATAAAAGATTTTCCTATCTTATAGCTTTCACAGACATAAAAATTTTTAATAGGTTTAAAAGTTATGAGATGTGAAATATGGGCAATTTTCGAACTTGGAGGAGGAATAACTCAGAGGGGAAAAGAGATAGAAGAAAATTTTGTTCTACTGGACCTATTATTTTATTACTATCTAATTATGGTCAAAATTGTATTACTCTATCGTAATAGATGTAGAAGTTTGTGTAAACGGACGGACAGACGTACAGACAGAGTGAAACTAATATACACATTTCTTCCAATTTGGTTGGAAATGTGCTATAAACAATATTTAAATGTTTTTTATTAGTTTTGTATTTTTCAAATTCTTTTCCAATATACAGATCTGTTATACTTATTAAATAAAGTTAAAATTTAAAAATTTTATAAAAAATTTTTGAAATTAATTTATCATTGTAGATGAAATCATTAGAACTAAAGATGTTTAAAAATTTCTGCATTGAAACTCACCTACAGCGAAAATATAAAAAAACACAGCAATAGTATCCACATACAGTTGAATAGTCTGATTGTAAACGTTTTGAGTTTCGTATAAAACATTTTTGCTTAGAATTCTGATTGATTTTTTTTATAATATTTGTTTTTGTTGTTTGATTTCCATAAGAATCAAAATATTCGGCAAATCCTCCTTTTGGAAAATTTAATACAAACCAGTGTAAGCCAGGCTTTGTGTCTGGATCTGAATTAACAACAAGGCAAAATGGTTTCTTCTTTATTTCTTTTGGAATTCGATTAAAGGCAAACACGCCTCTAAAACAAGTTTTTGTGTATTTATTCTTCCGAAGAATTTTTTCAATTTGTTGTGTATTCATGCTGTTCTGTTAGGTTAGAAATATCGTAAATTTTTGAGTTACACTTAACATATTGTGTTAAAAATTCTTTTTTGTCACATCGAATTTGTTTACTTTTTTGTTTAAATTAAGTGTGATATTCTCATTGTATATATTTCCATTAGTAGCACAATTTTGAATTTCTGTTGTTAATTTTGCTGTGGGATGTAAATATTTGAATTCGTAATGTACTATTTTATTTGATTCTTCGATTCCTGCAATGGTAATTTTATGTCCGAAACGTATAAATTTATCACGGACGAATGAAACGTCCACCAAGGCATATGACGGTACTCTGTTGTTATTATTAGTTGACATTTTTATGTAGTATCACGTAACACATGCGAATGTGTAATAAGAATTATTATTATTTGTAGCAATATTTATAAGTTTGTGTAAACATTTCTATTCCTGTCAATTTCTAATTACGCATCAAACTCTCCATAAACAATACATGTTAATGTTGACGTTAGTGCGGAACTTAATTTTGCCTCAATTCTTATAATACCTTGATTTAAAAGGTTTTGACATGTTTCGTTACCCGATCCATCAGCTGATAAATCGAAAGCTAATACTGTGTAGCCTTTTCCAAAATATTCTCTTGTAATTTGATGACCTTTATCGGAATGATTTATTCCTGTACCTTTGAATAATGATAAATATGCTCTGGTATTACAATATATCTCAGAAATTTGTTTCAATTGGAGAATTAGGGACACCGTTTACATATAGTTGAAATTGTGTTAAATTATTGTGATCAAAATGATATGGATTTTTTGATCGTTTTCCATTAAAGTTTTCATTATTTACCATACAAAATAATAATGTATTTGGTAACTGACCAATAAATACATTATCCAATGAAATGTTTGAAGTATTTGCTGGTATTGTAAACGTTTTTAATTCACCTCTTTTGTAGTGGTATTTTGCATTGGCTTTTGCAAGAATGGTGTTATGAGCTAATAAAATATTAGGATTAACTGTTACATGCTTCATGTATAGTGTTGCTTCATGAATTTTTAAATAGCTGTCGTCCGTATCAGAGCAAAATAAATAAAATTCCGGTTTTTCCAATGTTAATGCAATTCTCACATCAACATTATTTAAAAGCAAAGTAGGTGTGTTAAAAAAATCTACGTGTAGTTTGCCCATTAGCTCAACAGTAGAAGAGTTATTGTATTGTTTTGGTCTTAGTTTGGAACCGCCATTATTAATATCATGAACATTTGGTTTATCTAACTCCCATCCAGAGCCCTCCAGATGTGTTGTGCTAGCATAATGGCTCCGGGAAAACCAGTCAAAAACATTTCAGTAAAAAAAAAGGAATTTCAGTCAAAAATAAAAAGGCATCTGGGTCAAAATAATTTTTGACTGAATTGCCTTTTAAGAAGGAAATTCAGTCAAAAAACTGAAAAGGAATTCCAGTCAAAACCGGCTCAGGGAAAACCAGTCAAAAACATTTCAGTAAAAAAAAAAAGGAATTTCAGTCAAAAATATAGGAAGGCATTTGGGTCAAAATAATTTTTGACTGAATTGCCTTTTAAGAAGGAAATTCAGTCAAAAAACCGAAAAGGAATTCCAGTCAAAAACGGATCAGGGAAAACCAGTCAAAAACATTTCAGTAAAAAAAAAAGGAATTTCAGTCAAAAATAAAAAGGCTTCTGGGTCAAAATAGTTTTTGACTGAATTGCCTTTTAAGAAGGAAATTCAATCAAAAAACTGAAAAGGAATTCCAGTAAAAACTTTTTGATTGGGATTCCTTTTGGATTTATTGACTGTAATGAGAAATAACTCATAAGAGCAAATATTATTACTTTAACAGGCCGTCTCCACTATCCATGACCGTTTCCGTTTCTATTTCCATTTCCATTTCCATAGCCATTTCCATTTATTGATTTCCAAACAAAAAAACTGGGCATTTCATGGACTGAAATATTATTCGAAATATCATTGAAATTTGTATTATATTTTGATTTTCAACGTGTAAAATAGTTTTGTATTTTTAATATAGAATATTGGGAATACCGAACGAAAGTCAATTAATAAATTAACCACAATATGAAACCTAATTTACAAATTAAACCACTTTCCGCCATTTTATTTTTGACATATTCGTTCATAAACTTATCCATAAATGGACGTCCATAAAGTTTGCCATTTATGGAATGGCTGATGGACGAGTGGTCTCCATTATCCATAATGGTTTCCATTTCCATAATGGTTTCCATTTCCATTGCCATTTATGGACAACATTATGGATAGTCGAGACCCCGTGTAACTTGCAAGGAGATGCTATATAAAATAAAATATGTCCGAATGTTTTGTGGGGGAAAAGAGATTTTTTATACAATTTCGTCAATATCAGGCAATCTGACAGCAAAATTACATTCAATCTGAAAATTTAAACAAAAAAACTGTGAGGAAACAGCTTGTAGGGGCAAAAGTATACTATAGCATCTCCTGATATTATATACTCTAAGCTTGCATTATAACCATAATGCTGTACATAGTACATATTATGACAATACACGAAATAAAAATCGTTACTTTATAACTTTATTTTAATTATTTATTATAAATATATATATATATTATAAATTTAAATATATCACAAATATAATAATATAAATATATAATATAGTATATAATAATATAATATTAATATATAATAATATAATATATTATATAATCTATAATATAATAAATTATATAATAATATATATAATATAATATATAATATATATAATATATAATATATTTTTTTTATTAAATAACTGTTGATTATATTTATATATATTTATATTTATAAATTTATATTTATATTTATATTACTCCTATTATATATTTTATTATATATTATATTATATAATATTATTTATATTATATAATATTTAATATATTATTATATATTAATATTATATTATTATATATTATATTATATATTTATATTTATATTTACATTACATTTGTGAATTTATATTTAAATTTATAATATATATATATATATATATTTATAATAAATAATTAAAATAAAGTTATAAAGTAACGATTTTTATTTCGTGTATTGTCATAATATGTACTATGTACAGCATTATGGTTATAATGCAAGCTTAGAGTATATAATATCAGGAGATGCTATAGTATACTTTTGCCCCTACAAGCTGTTTCCTCACAGTTTTTTTGTTTAAATTTTCAGATTGTATGTAATTTTGCTGTCAGATTGCCTGATATTGACGAAATTGTATGAAAAATCTCTTTCCCCCCCACAAAACATTCGGACATATTTTATTTTATATAGCATCTCCTTGGAAGTTACACGGGGTCTCGACTATCCATAATGTTGTCCATAAATGGAAATGGAAACCATTATGGAAATGGAAACCATTATGGAAATGGAAACCATTATGGATAATGGAGACCACTCGTCCATCAGCCATTCCATAAATGGCAAACTTTATGGACGTCCATTTATGGATAAGTTTATGAACGAATATGTCAAAAATAAAATGGCGGAAAGTGGTTTAATTTGTAAACTAGGTTTCATATTGTGGTTAATTTATTAATTGACTTTCGTTCTGTATTCCCAATATTCTATATTACCAATACAAAACTATTTTACACGTTGAAAATCAAAATATAATACAAATTTCAATGATATTTCGAATAATATTTAAGTCTATGAAATGCCCAGTTTTTTTTGTTTGGAAATCCATAAATGGAAATGGCTATGGCTATGGAAATGGAAATGGAAACGGAAACGGAAACGGTCATGGATAGTGGAGACGGCCTGTTAAAGTAATAATATTTGCTCTTATGAGTTATTTCTCATTACAGTCAATAAATCCAAAAGGAATCCCAATCAAAAAGTTTTGACTGGAATTCCTTTTCAGTTTTTTGACTGAATTTCCTTCTTAAAAAATTATTTTGACCCAGCCAGATGCCTTTTTATTTTTGACTGAAATTCCTTTTTTTTTTTACTGAAATGTTTTTGACTGGTTTTCCCTGAGCCGGTTTTGACTGGAATTCCTTTTCAGTTTTTTGACTGAATTTCCTTCTTAAAAGGCAATTCAGTCAAAAATTATTTTAACCCAAATGCCTTCCTATATTTTTGACTGAAATTCCTTTTTTTTTGACCGAAATGTTTTTTGTTGGAACCCAAAAGGCATTCTAGTCATAAAAAAATTGAACTGAAAAAGGGCTTTTCAGTCAAAAAACTGAAAAGGAATTCCAGTCAAAAAAATTTTGACCGGAATGCCCTTTTTTTTACTGAAATTCCTTTTTGAAAAGGCATTTCAGTCATAAAATTTGTATGAAATTATTTTTGACTGAAATGCCTTTTTTTTTTTACTGAAATGTTTTTGACTGGTTTTCCCAGCCCCGTTTTCCGTAGCTTACCATTTTTATATTTATATTACTCCTATTATATATTTTATTATATATTATATTATATAATATTTAATATATTATTATATATTAATATTATATTATTATATATTATATTATATATTTATATTTATATTTACATTACATTTGTGAATTTATATTTAAATTTATAATATATATATATATATATATATTTATAATAAATAATTAAAATAAAGTTATAAAGTAACGATTTTTATTTCGTGTATTGTCATAATATGTACTATGTACAGCATTATGGTTATAATACAAGCTTAGAGTATATAATATCAGGAGATGCTATAGTATACTTTTGCCCCTACAAGCTGTTTCCTCACAGTTTTTTTGTTTAAATTTTCAGATTGTATGTAATTTTGCTGTTAGATTGCCTGATATTGACGAAATTGTATGAAAAATCTCTTTCCCCCCCACAAAACATTCGGACATATTTTATTTTATATAGCATCTCCTTGCAAGTTACACGGGGTCTCGACTATCAATAATGTTGTCCATAAATGGAAATGGAAATGGAAACCATTATGGAAATGGAAACCATTATGGAAATGGAAACCATTATGGATAATGGAGACCACTCGTCCATCAGCCATTCCATAAATGGCAAACTTTATGGACGTCCATTTATGGATAAGTTTATGAACGAATATGTCAAAAATAAAATGGCGGAAAGTGGTTTAATTTGTAAACTAGGTTTCATATTGTGGTTAATTTATTAATTGACTTTCGTTCTGTATTCCCAATATTCTATATTACCAATACAAAACTATTTTACACGTTGAAAATCAAAATATAATACAAATTTCAATGATATTTCGAATAATATTTAAGTCTATGAAATGCCCAGTTTTTT
This sequence comes from Empis stercorea, assembly GCA_949752835.1. Lineage (NCBI taxonomy): Eukaryota > Metazoa > Arthropoda > Insecta > Diptera > Empididae > Empis > Empis stercorea. The sequence goes on from OX457089.1 coordinate 34,098,309, forward strand.
TTGTTTGGAAATCCATAAATGGAAATGGCTATGGCTATGGAAATGGAAACGGAAACGGTCATGGATAGTGGAGACGGCCTGTTAAAGTAATAATATTTGCTCTTATGAGTTATTTCTCATTACAGTCAATAAATCCAAAAGGAATCCCAATCAAAAAGTTTTGACTGGAATTCCTTTTCAGTTTTTTGACTGAATTTCCTTCTTAAAAGGCAATTCATTCAAAAATTATTTTGACCCAGCCAGATGTCTTTTTATTTTTGACTGAAATTCCTTTTTTTTTTACTGAAATGTTTTTGACTGGTTTTCCCTGAGCCGGTTTTGACTGGAATTCCTTTTCAGTTTTTTGACTGAATTTCCTTCTTAAAAGGCAATTCAGTCAAAAATTATTTTAACCCAAATGCCTTCCTATATTTTTGACTGAAATTCCTTTTTTTTTGACCGAAATGTTTTTTGTTGGAACCCAAAAGGCATTCTAGTCATAAAAAAATTGAACTGAAAAAGGGCTTTTCAGTCAAAAAACTGAAAAGGAATGTTTATGAACGAATATGTCAAAAATAAAATGGCGGAAAGTGGTTTAATTTGTAAACTAGGTTTCATATTGTGGTTAATTTATTAATTGACTTTCGTTCTGTATTCCCAATATTCTATATTACCAATACAAAACTATTTTACACGTTGAAAATCAAAATATAATACAAATTTCAATGATATTTCGAATAATATTTAAGTCTATGAAATGCCCAGTTTTTTTTGTTTGGAAATCCATAAATGGAAATGGCTATGGCTATGGAAATGCAAATGGAAACGGAAACGGAAACGGTCATGGATAGTGGAGACGGCCTGTTAAAGTAATAATATTTGCTCTTATGAGTTATTTCTCATTACAGTCAATAAATCCAAAAGGAATCCCAATCAAAAAGTTTTGACTGGAATTCCTTTTCAGTTTTTTGACTGAATTTCCTTCTTAAAAGGCAATTCATTCAAAAATTATTTTGACCCAGCCAGATGCCTTTTTATTTTTGACTGAAATTCCATTTTTTTTGACTGAAATGTTTTTGACTGGTTTTCCCTGAGCCGGTTTTGACTGGAATTCCTTTTCAGTTTTTTGACTGAATTTCCTTCTTAAAAGGCAATTCAGTCAAAAATTATTTTAACCCAAATGCCTTCCTATATTTTTGACTGAAATTCCTTTTTTTTTGACCGAAATGTTTTTTGTTGGAACCCAAAAGGCATTCTAGTCATAAAAAAATTGAACTGAAAAAGGGCTTTTCAGTCAAAAAACTGAAAAGGAATTCCAGTCAAAAAAATTTTGACCGGAATGCCGTTTTTTTTACTGAAATTCCTTTTTGAAAAGGCATTTCAGTCATAAAATTTGTATGAAATTATTTTTGACTAAAATGCCTTTTTTTTTTTACTGAAATGTTTTTGACTGGTTTTCCCAGCCCCCTTTTCCGTAGCTTACCATTTTTATATTTATATTACTCCTATTATATATTTTATTATATATTATATTATATAATATTTAATATATTATTATATATTAATATTATATTATTATATATTATATTATATATTTATATTTATATTTACATTACATTTGTGAATTTATATTTAAATTTATAATATATATATATATATATTTATAATAAATAATTAAAATAAAGTTATAAAGTAACGATTTTTATTTCGTGTATTGTCATAATATGTACTATGTACAGCATTATGGTTATAATGCAAGCTTAGAGTATATAATATCAGGAGATGCTATAGTATACTTTTGCCCCTACAAGCTGTTTCCTCACAGTTTTTTTGTTTAAATTTTCAGATTGTATGTAATTTTGCTGTCAGATTGCCTGATATTGACGAAATTGTATGAAAAATCTCTTTCCCCCCCACAAAACATTCGGACATATTTTATTTTATATAGCATCTCCTTGCAAGTTACACGGGGTCTCGACTATCCATAATGTTGTCCATAAATGGAAATGGAAATGGAAACCATTATGGAAATGGAAACCATTATGGAAATGGAAACCATTATGGATAATGGAGACCACTCGTCCATCAGCCATTCCATAAATGGCAAACTTTATGGACGTCCATTTATGGATAAGTTTATGAACGAATATGTCAAAAATAAAATGGCGGAAAGTGGTTTAATTTGTAAACTAGGTTTCATATTGTGGTTAATTTATTAATTGACTTTCGTTCTGTATTCCCAATATTCTATATTACCAATACAAAACTATTTTACACGTTGAAAATCAAAATATAATACAAATTTCAATGATATTTCGAATAATATTTAAGTCTATGAAATGCCCAGTTTTTTTTGTTTGGAAATCCATAAATGGAAATGGCTATGGCTATGGAAATGGAAATGGAAACGGAAACGGAAACGGTCATGGATAGTGGAGACGGCCTGTTAAAGTAATAATATTTGCTCTTATGAGTTATTTCTCATTACAGTCAATAAATCCAAAAGGAATCCCAATCAAAAAGTTTTGACTGGAATTCCTTTTCAGTTTTTTGACTGAATTTCCTTCTTAAAAGGCAATTCATTCAAAAATTATTTTGACCCAGCCAGATGCCTTTTTATTTTTGACTGAAATTCCTTTTTTTTTTACTGAAATGTTTTTGACTGGTTTTCCCTGAGCCGGTTTTGACTGGAATTCCTTTTCAGTTTTTTGACTGAATTTCCTTCTTAAAAGGCAATTCAGTCAAAAATTATTTTAACCCAAATGCCTTCCTATATTTTTGACTGAAATTCCTTTTTTTTTGACCGAAATGTTTTTTGTTGGAACCCAAAAGGCATTCTAGTCATAAAAAAATTGAACTGAAAAAGGGCTTTTCAGTCAAAAAACTGAAAAGGAATTCCAGTCAAAAAAATTTTGACCGGAATGCCGTTTTTTTTACTGAAATTCCTTTTTGAAAAGGCATTTCAGTCATAAAATTTGTATGAAATTATTTTTGACTAAAATGCCTTTTTTTTTTTACTGAAATGTTTTTGACTGGTTTTCCCAGCCCCCTTTTCCGTAGCTTACCATTTTTATATTTATATTACTCCTATTATATATTTTATTATATATTATATTATATAATATTTAATATATTATTATATATTAATATTATATTATTATATATTATATTATATATTTATATTTATATTTACATTACATTTGTGAATTTATATTTAAATTTATAATATATATATATATATATTTATAATAAATAATTAAAATAAAGTTATAAAGTAACGATTTTTATTTCGTGTATTGTCATAATATGTACTATGTACAGCATTATGGTTATAATGCAAGCTTAGAGTATATAATATCAGGAGATGCTATAGTATACTTTTGCCCCTACAAGCTGTTTCCTCACAGTTTTTTTGTTTAAATTTTCAGATTGTATGTAATTTTGCTGTCAGATTGCCTGATATTGACGAAATTGTATGAAAAATCTCTTTCCCCCCCACAAAACATTCGGACATATTTTATTTTATATAGCATCTCCTTGCAAGTTACACGGGGTCTCGACTATCCATAATGTTGTCCATAAATGGAAATGGAAATGGAAACCATTATGGAAATGGAAATCATTATGGAAATGGAAACCATTATGGATAATGGAGACCACTCGTCCATCAGCCATTCCATAAATGGCAAACTTTATGGACGTCCATTTATGGATAAGTTTATGAACGAATATGTCAAAAATAAAATGGCGGAAAGTGGTTTAATTTGTAAACTAGGTTTCATATTGTGGTTAATTTATTAATTGACTTTCGTTCTGTATTCCCAATATTCTATATTACCAATACAAAACTATTTTACAAGTTGAAAATCAAAATATAATACAAATTTCAATGATATTTCGAATAATATTTAAGTCTATGAAATGCCCAGTTTTTTTTGTTTGGAAATCCATAAATGGAAATGGCTATGGCTATGGAAATGGAAATGGAAACGGAAACGGTCATGGATAGTGGAGACGGCCTGTTAAAGTAATAATATTTGCTCTTATGAGTTATTTCTCATTACAGTCAATAAATCCAAAAGGAATCCCAATCAAAAAGTTTTGACTGGAATTCCTTTTCAGTTTTTTGACTGAATTTCCTTCTTAAAAGGCAATTCAGTCAAAAATTATTTTGACCCAGCCAGATGCCTTTTTATTTTTGACTGAAATTCCTTTTTTTTTTACTGAAATGTTTTTGACTGGTTTTCCCTGAGCCGGTTTTGACTGGAATTCCTTTTCAGTTTTTTGACTGAATTTCCTTCTTAAAAGGCAATTCAGTCAAAAATTATTTTAACCCAAATGCCTTCCTATATTTTTGACTGAAATTCCTTTTTTTTGACCGAAATGTTTTTTGTTGGAACCCAAAAGGCATTCTAGTCATAAAAAAATTGAACTGAAAAAGGGCTTTTCAGTCAAAAAACTGAAAAGGAATTCCAGTCAAAAAATTTTTGACCGGAATGCCCTTTTTTTTACTGAAATTCCTTTTTGAAAAGGCATTTCAGTCATAAAATTTGTATGAAATTATTTTTGACTGAAATGCCTTTTTTTTACTGAAATGTTTTTGACTGGTTTTCCCAGCCCCCTTTTCCGTAGCTTACCAGGGAAATTAAATATCTTTTATAATTATAAAAAGAAGAATCGGACGGTGTTACATTTTTTCCATTTAATGTTACATTTACTTGTTTTATTATCGAATGTAACAAATTGTTTACTACACTAGGTTGCGGTATATACTTTTTATCAGCACCTGTCCCTGTTGAATCATAATTCCATTTTGATCCATCTTGTTTTAATATCTGAACTTTAAATTTGATATATGTTGAAGCTAAATCTCTATATGTATCTCCATGACCAAGTGAAACACATTCTATCGTAGAAGGCGAGGCTTCTGGATTATAGATCAAAAAACATTTCATTATTCTGGATAATGAAGCTAATGGATTATACACTAATTCTTCGGTACGTAAAATACTAGTTTGTATTGGTGGTGTCGTGAAAAGATCCAGCTCTGACTTCATGCATTCTACTATAGTCATTTTTAATTAAAAATATCCAGAATGCGTGACGTTTTTTTTTCTTTCCTACTCTTCGTCTACTTTTTCTACCAATTGAATAAAGTTTCGGTTTTACACGTCTCTTTAGTTTTTCGTTTACTTCTTTTTATATGAATTATTTTTTTACTACTTCTCTTTCTCTTTCTGCCACTACCATACATCGAATGCAATTGGTTTACTGCTGAAGTTCTTAAATTTTTAATGCCTGCTTTAGCTTGTTCTTCTGTGAGGTGCAACGCACTCTAACTGTAATTTAAAAATATTATATAAAAATAGTGAACTTAAAATGTACCTAAATATATGGAAATATGCAATCATATTTTAATATATTTATGCAAAGCAAGTATATTTTATTTTAAGTATAAAGTATATTTTATTTTAAGTATATTTTAAAGTCCAAAGACCACCATCAAAGAATAAACACTTGTATAAACAAAAGGCATTTGGTTGTTGGCCAATATTGCTAATTATCGATATTGACCAATAAGCATTTTAATTTTATATTATAAAGTTCATAAAGGTTTATATAACTTATTTGCCAATATGTTCTAATTAATTTTATGTTAGTAATAAGTTTAAATTCTTATAAAAAAGAAAGAAGAAAAATAAAAAGTTAAGTTGAAGTTAGATACCGAAAGAAATAAGAAGTGTTTTAATTGATATTGCCAAATAAGTATATATAAACTTTACATGGCGATCCTGCCAAAATGGTTTTTTTTTTTAAAGTATAAAGAAAATATATTGTGTCGGAAATTTAATATAATATTCTTTTTAAATGAATATTAAATATATATATTTTATGATATATTAAAGATAATTATAAAAAAAAACAAAAAAAGAGAGTATATATATGAATAAAGTACAAAAAAAAAAATTTTAATAAAGAAGAAATTAATTGAATAAACTATAAGTGAAAGTGTTATGGGAAAATCACAATCGAAAGAACAGACAACGGTCAACACTGGACCACAAATCGCTTCATTCACACCGCAACAACCAACAGGCGATTTTTATACAGCAATTGTGTTGTTAATGATGTTCGTCACAGCAACCATCATTTTTTTAGCCTGGTTAGGAATTAACCATCTAAAAAGAAAATTCATCGGGGACGTAGTGAAACATCTAGATAGACCATAAAAGACAAGTTTTTCAGCATAAAAAAAAAAATTTAAAAAAGATAAGTGGAAAAAAAATATTTCTACATATATACATATATTATATTATATTGAATATTATATAAATATTATAAATAAACTAAACATAAAATAAATATGGAATAAATATTATATACATTACAAAAATAAATAAATATTATAAATACTATATACATGACAAACAAAATAATAAATAAAAGTTCGGTCAATAATTCCAACTAAAATGTTCTTTTATAATAAGTTTTCTATGAGATCGTTAAATTTTTCTAGTAATCTTGTATTCAATTACGTAAACTAAAATTTTTTATTGAAAAATATTTTGAAAAATTTTCTTACTGTAAATTATTACCGAAAATTTTATATACATATTTACATATATGTATTGAAAAAAAAAATTAAAAAAAAAAAGAGAAACTACTATTTGAATAGCATAAATAGCAAAAATTATAATTAGTTGTACTATATAATTATTTTGAAAGGTAATATTGTCAGAATTACTTTTTTTTTGTATAGAAACTTATTTTAAATGAATCGCAAATAATTAAAAATGATAAATACTAAAGATGTTTTTTTTTATTAAATAAAATTGTAAAACAATAACAGTTTCAAATTGATAAAAGATGATACATATATAATAAAAATATATAATGGTATAATTCTTGGTATAAAATAATTCTTTTTCACTGATTTTTAGAATAAAATTTTTAACTGAATGTTTTTTGTTGTTTGATCATTTTTGTTGCTGTTTGGTATACTTTGTTTTTCTTTTCGATGTTTTCTTTTTAACACAATTATATAAATCTGGCCGATTTTTATTCCGTAATATACATATTATAAATTTTGGATCAACTTGACAACATCTTTCTAATTCACTTGTATATGAACCAATATTATCACGTTCAAATAAATACCATTTTGGTTCATTTAAAATAAAATTCATTTTACGTGATATTTTAATTAAACGTTGTATAAATGTTACAGCATCTTGATGATATTGTTTTGGTGTAACAATACCCCCCAATTTTTAATTGGATCTGGTGTTGAAAACATTGAATTTGATTTAAATTCATTTGACTAATTACATTTTGAATTTGTTGTATATTTACGTTTATTACCTAATAATATATCTTGATGTTTAAGTTGACGACCAGTAAATTCAACTAATTTTGGTTCAATATCTAAATTCCAATCTTTAAATACATTTAAACTCTCTGGTGTTGTTGTTAATCGTTTTGCTTCATATATTGAAAATATATGAAGCTTTGTGGCGCGGTCTAAATTTCGAAAATTTTTTTTTCGAGATTTTGATTTTTCTGAACGTTTTAGATGTCAGGGAATCAGAATCAGCAAAAAAAAATCCGTGTCCGCCGTACGCAAAGTAAAAATACACTTTTTTAAACGCTTAGAAATAGTATAAGCACTCGTGCGATTTGTACAAAAATTGCAACATATATAAAGTAAGGATGGAAATTTATGTGTATGGTATCCTGTTTTGAATCGTTTCCCTGCAACCCCCCCTAGCGGAGCGTTGAAAATGCACAATTTTGTGCACTTCAAAAAAATACCCCTAAATATAGTCGGATCTTTACATTGTTTCACAGATATATGTATAAACGCCATATAAAGAAGATTGTAAAAATTTGGAGCCCTAGGTCCTCGCCCCCCTATTTTATAGTAATATTAAAACAAAAATTTTGAAATTTGAAATGCCTATAAAACCGGTTTGAGTTTATATAAAACATTATCACTTCTGACATAGATGCAGCACGTAAGTGCATTTCGATTTCATATAAAAAATTTACCCCCCACCTTCTTTAAGTGGGTGAGGGGGCTTATGTATGAAATAAGCTACATACCTTGAGAGGGGAAATTAATTGAAAAAATGAGAAACTATGTTCTTAAATATACTATGTTACATATTGTGCATGAAAATCAGCCTCGTACCTGTACCCCCCTGGATTTTACTGGTGAAAGAATTTGTATGGGACTACTAAAATTGAATTTTTGGTATTTAAAATGACTATAAAATAAGCCGCATTTCAAATAGGGTCTTATATCTTGTAGGTTTGGTATAATAGATTGGTATCTTTCGAAACCATTCAAAAAATTTACCCCTTTCCCTTTTATTATGGGTGAGGGGGTAATTTTATGAAAGAGGCTGCAGCACCTCAGCGGGGGACTGGATTGAAAAAATGAGAAATTGTTTTCTTAAAAATACTATCTTACAACTTGTGCCAAACATTTATTTCCCTACCTGCAACCCCCTCTAAGCTATATCACTAAGAAATGTTACATTTTAAAATTTATTATATAGTTTATGAAATTGAATTTTTGGAACTTAAAATGACTATAAAATAAGCCGCATTTCATATAGGGTCCTATATCTTGTAAGTTAGGTATAATAGGTTGGTGTCTTTCGAAATCATTCAAAATTTTCACCCGTTTCCCTTTTCATATGGGTGAGGAGGTATATCTATTAAACAGGCTGCAGCACCTGAGCGGGGGACTGGATTGAAAAAATGAGAAATTATTTTCTTAACAATACTATTGTTGTGGAATAAAAACACCGTCCTAGTAATAAATAATGTATTTTATTTTTATACCACAAAATATATTTGCACACGCATTGGCATTGCGCAATAATATTAAATATATTATTTATATTAATTAACTATGTCATAAAGTTAATAAACTTAACAAATAATAAATAATGCTTAGTGCGCATTTATGCAGTGTATGCAAATTTTGGGTATGAACAATTACAATTAATTATAATTATTATTGAGTGACGATTGCTCAATAGTAAATTGTATTATTATTATTGAATCAAAGTTCGTTTACATTTTTATGTAAACAAAGGCCGGTAAATTAATATTTGCCTATAAATACGTTGGTTTTTTGGTAATTCAGAGAGTTGAAATATTATTTAACTGGCAAAGGCCAAAATAATATATCAACGCTCCCAGTTCAATAGGAAAATATATTATATAGATTGGCTATAGCCAGAATATAATAATATTTCCATAAACGTTTGAACACAACATTGGCGCAGCCGGTTAACCAAGTACTACGTTTCTTGGTAGAACCACCATTTTTTTTGGACCACTATTGGAAATTTTTGAGAAAATCAAAAAAATCAGGATTTTGTTCACGGACAAAAAATCGGAAGAAGAGCAAAAGCAGTTTTTTTTTGGAAATCAAGTAGAGAGCAATTTTATTATAAATATAAAGCAGCCTACAACGAGAACGAGTACGTTACGTCAGTAAAATACAACGAAACACACAAAAAAAATACAAATAAACACCCTTGTACTTCGCGTGAAGCGAACAAGGGACAAACACGACGCAATTTTGCGTAGTTTCTGTTTAATTTGTATATTATTTTGTTGTAATAATTTTTTTTTGGTATCAAAATACAAATCATCGTAGTAGTTTTTTTTTGGAATTGTTTAACTATTGTTAGTAGATTTAAATAGTTTAGTTTGTTTGCAAAAAAAAAATAAATCATTAAATTTTTTTAAAACCGTATAAAAAATATATACTTTAAGTATAACCATTTTCAATTTTTCAAATACCGTTTTCTTGTCGTTTTTAACCAAAGTAATGCCGGTAACTTTTTATACGGTGGGAACAATACATAATACTAAGCACGGTAAAGTATGCAATAATTGTATACGCAACTGGCAAATTATTACTTATCCCAAATTCGAGAAAAAACCATACAGTTGTATAGTTTGTAATAAAACTCTTCTTTGGTTAAAAGAATAAATAATATACCGTTTTCTTGTAATAATATACCATCGTATTTTTTTTATGTATAAATAATTTTTTTCTAATATATATATATTATTATGAGAGCATAAAATAAAAAAAAATTAAATGAAAATAAAATTATATAGTTTTTTTTCTTATACATGATTTATATAAATCGTTTTTTATAAATAGTTTACTTTGTTTGGGATCTTTAGATCTAAATTTAAAGGAAATTAATTTTTTTTATATTTGGCTAGTTAATTTTTTGCGTAGCTTCTGTTTTAAATTGTATAATTATTATTTTTTTTGTTTAAAATTGTAGAATTTTTGTTGTTTTTGTTGGGTTAGTCTGTACATTTTTTATAGATGTATAATTAGTTTTGGAAGAAAAAATACGGTTCTAAATTAATTTTTTTTTCTTAATATATAAAAATAGGTATATAATTAGTCTTTTTAAAAAAAAAAAAAAGATATTGTTTTAAAAATCAATTTTTTATATATACAAAAATGTGTAATTTAAAAAAAAAAAATTGTTTTAAATTCATTTTTTTGTATATACAATTAGATGTAAAAGTAGTTTTCTTTTTTGTAAGGGATTTTTTTTATATATTCATTTTATACAAATATTGGAGAATATTGTTAGAAATGAAGTTAAATTAAAATTTGTTATACATAATTAGAATTTTTTATTATTTCTGTGTAATTTTTTTTAGAAATGTTTTTGTCCTAATTTCTCTTGTAGAACGTATATTTTTTGTATGGAACAAAATATTATTTTGTATATATTTTGTTAATATAAAAATAGTATTCGGTATTTGACGAAAATTTATTAATAAAAACTTACAAAGGACAAATATATTTTGTATATATTTTGTTTATCAAAATTTATTATTTTTTGTATTTGGCGAAAATTTATTTTTTTATATGAAATTCGAAAAGAAACCTTATCATTGCATAATCTGCAATAAAATCCCTTCATGGGTGAAAAAAGTAAAAAATATTTTTTTTTCTTTTAATATAATTATGTAGATTGATTAAAGTAAATTTGATATTGATAGAAATTTCAATATGTATAATTTTTATTTAATATGAAAAAAAAAATTAAAATTATTAGTTGAATTATGTATATATTAAAAGTATTTATTTTTGAAAGGTTTTTTTGATTATTGTTTATTGAAAGTATTTTTGTATTGAGAAAATAAATTTCTTAAATATGTTTTTTTTGGCTAGTTAATAAAAAAAAGGTATCAAAAAATGTTAGTGAATAGGAATATTTATTTTGTCTTAAGAGTCTTTTACAAAATTTTCTATATCTGGCTGAAGAAGCTTATTATGTAACTGAATTTAGGGGAAGAAGTTTTGTTCTAAACAATCTTATAAGAAGTAAATTAAAAGGAAAAGCGAATGCTCTTTTCCAACACAATAATATTATAGATTTTGAAGAATTTAAAAATGTTTTGTGTGATTACTTTGTACCTTATAAGGACCTTCCTCAATTAGCCAGGGAATTGGAAGAATGTTATCAGGGACAGGATGAAACAGTAGAAAATTTTGGAAGTAGACTCTTGCAAAAGCTGGAGGCCTACACAATTATGGTAGATAACACTTACCCAGGTGAGGGTAGGGTTCTAAAAGAGGAAATGACGAAAGTAGCAAAACGCAGTTTTATAAGAGGATTACTTTCGGAACCATTAAAATTTTATGTGAGATCACAAAATTGCTCAAATTTAAATATAGCAATAAAAAAGGCGATCGAATACGCCAGGGAAAACTACACAAGGAGCAATTTAACAGAAAATCTGCCTAATAATAATGATATTTCCACATTATTAAAGAAATTATTAATGAAAATGGATGATCAAAAGACAGGTTATCATAAAAATAAAAATAATGACTCGGTAGCAAATAACAAAATAGATTACAGGAATAATATAAATAGCTACAATAGCTATAATAGCAATTTTAGAACAAATATTAAAAATAATTATAGAACTAATACAAATAATTTAAAATGTTACAGTTGTGGGGAACTAGGTCATACTAGCCGTTTTTGTACAACATATAGAGAAAATTTAGTGGCGCAAAATTGTGACTGGTGCGACAGCCCAGGACACAGTATATTTCACTGCCCTGCTAAGCAAAAATTCGAATCGCGTGCTTTAATAAGGGATGAATCAAAACGCCCTGATTCATCCCCCAATATTATGTTATTAAGAAGACAAAATTTACAGAAAAATACTGAATTACCACTGAATACATCAAACATAGAAAAAGCAAAGTTCCCAAATGACAATGGAGCTCAGGTTATCATAATGAATAGAAATTCATTTAAAATTGAAAAAGGAGTCAAAATATTGCATATAATACGCCACAAGGGCATAGTAAAACATTGAGAAATAGTAATGAAGATTTTTGTAATAATAATGAAGTAGAAAGTAATATTGAAGTAATTAATATGGAGAAAAGAATACCCAAAGATGGTAGTTCTATTTATAATAATTTATATAAAAAATGCAATATTCAGGGTACGTTAAAATTACAGGAAATTTCGAGTACCATAAATGAGCAAAAGGCGATAGAAGTTCCTTTTGTTAAAACCCCAATTAGGAAACCTGAAGCAAATTTATGTTCATTTCAACCTTGTAGTAGTACCACGCTTGGGTGCTACCCAAACTATTTAGTATTGATGAATTCGGCATTCAAAAAACCAGAATTAAAAGAAATGGAAAACAAGTATAATCCTATAAATTTTTGTGGAGGAAATAAATTAAAAAACAACAGTGTAATAAATAAAATGAAACAATCCGAAGTAATAGAAGAATATAATGTAGTAGAAGAGAGTAAAAACTTGGACGTAGAAAAAATAGAATATGGAAATGTTATAGAAATACTGGATGAAAAAACTAAAACTATAAGCAATGTAAAAAAACAATGTAGAAAAAACAAAAGTAAGGATAAAAAGATACATAAATATGGAGAAAATTCGGAAGAAGCATTAAGTCATATTAGACTTTTATATAACAATGAAGAAGTACAGGATAAAAACGAAGAAATGTTAATTTCGGAACTTAAACCGAGTATAGTTCCACAGCAGGAAAATTATCAAATAATACAATTTAATGAAAATACAGAAAAGTATATCGAAAAGCACGTAGAAAAAATAGAAGCAGAATTTATTCAACAAAAGGAAAAGAGCCAAAAAGGGACAAACTTGAATACAAATTTTATGGAAAAGTAAATAATTTAACCCAATATCCTGAAATAAAAATAGTAAAGGAAAAATTGAATAAAAATTGTTCGCTAGTAAATGCGCACAAAACTCATAAATATAGTCTTACAATAATTCCACGGAATTATAAATATTTTAGGAAACATGCATAAAATTATGAAACTCGAAAATAATGATTTTTATAACTTTATACGATTAATATGTTAAATCTAGATTAGTTTTTTATATTTCAATAAAAATTGTTTTGTATTTGATAAGAATAATTAATCTTTTTTAGGTGCATATTTTTAGGAGAAAAATTTAAAATCAAATTAATTTTTTTATATAAATTAATGTAGTTTTAGTAATACAACATAATAAATATAATTTTAAGTTTTGGGGGTATAATATTCAGTTTAAAATTTTTTTGTTATTACTTAAAATTAAACTTTTAGTAAATTTATTATTATAAATTTTAACTTTCGAGAATAATAATTAACTAGCCAATTACAGTTAAAAAAAAAACGAAGTAGAGTTTTATTAAAAAAATAAATGCACTTGTAAAAAATATATATATATAGTTGAAAGTTATTCAAATAGTCTAAATTTAAATTTGCATGCCTTTAGATTAAGTTATAAATTAAATTGAAAATTTTAAAATCAATGATAATATAGAAAACGAATGGTAATAGAAAGAAATAAAAAAAAAATGGATGTATTTAATGATGAAAAAATAATAAAATAATTTTAATAATATAGAAAATTATATATATAGGAAATTGTAATATATAAAATAAAAATAAAAAAGTATAAAAAAAAAATTTTTAGAATAAAAATAATTTGTAAAATTTTAATGAATAATTGTTAGAATTAATACAAAAAAAAAAAAAAAAAGAGGGTAAATAAATATAAAAAAAAAGGATAAAAGGGGAAGGAAGTAGAAGATTATTAAAGTTAATATTAAATAAATAATGATTGAAAATAATAAAGTTGTTTTGTAAATTATATAAAAAAAATTATTATGAAAATATTTTTTTTTTTTTTTTTTTTAAATAGAAACTAGTTTTTTCTGCTCTATTTTTACTTAAACTGGTCTATAAGGCCAACTATAAGTTTTAGTTTGAAGTCTTAAACTAGATTGTGATGTAGATACTTAGTCAAAAATTATTTTACTAGGTATTATCTTTGTTTACTGTAGTAGATCTAGAGGTTTTCTACGTTTCAATCTTCTTGTATTATTGTCAGTATCTAATAATTTCATTGCTTCAGGGTTTACATGTGTTGAGAGTCTTATCTGGTGTTTTGCAGAATCTTTTGATTTCGTCTTCCACCGTTAATATTTTTAGATCTCTATGTAGGTCATTATTTCTAACAAACCACGGGGCGTTAACAATGTTTCGTAAAATTTTATTTTGAAAAGTCTGTATTTTCTGGATAAGGTACTTATTAGCGCATCCCCATAACTGAATACCATAGAGCCAGATAGGTTTTAGTACTTGTTTATAAATTAATAATTTGTTGTGGATTGTAAGGATTGAGTTACGTCCTATGAGCCAATATATTTTTTTGTATTTTATGTTTAGTTCGATTAATTTTATTTTAACATGTTCCTTCCATTTTAATTTGATGTCAAGCGTCATTCCTAGGTATTTGGCTGTGGATGCATATGGAACCGTGTTACCATTTAGATAAACTGGGAGGTGTTGATTTATAATTTTATATGTGAAGTTTATATGAGTCGATTTAGTCTCGTTAAGCTTAATATTATTTACTTTGGTCCAATTTTGAATAGTATTGTTGGCACTTTGCAGTTTTTTTGTTGCTTCGTTTAATTTTGTGTCAACTGCTAGTATGGCCGTGTCATCAGCAAATGTTCCTACCAACACATCATTTGGTACTTTTAGGTCACATGTAAACAAGACGTACAATATTGGTCCAAGGATACTTCCTTGCGGGACACCAGCTATAGCTTCTTTAAGTTCAGAATATTCCTCTTCATATCTGACACGAAATAGTCTATTTGTTAGGTATGATCTTAGGAATTCTACATGTGGTGATGGAAGTATGTTGTTCAGTTTTTGTATCAGTCTGGCATGCCAAACTTTGTCAAATGCTTGTGCTACGTCAATGAAGATCGCGGAACATATTTTTTTATCTTCAAGAGCTTTCTCAATGGCGTCCGTGATCCTATGGATCTGGTCTATCGTGGAGTGTTTTTCTCTGAATCCAAATTGAAAGTCAGGTATAAGTTTTTTGGTCGCTATTATTTGTTTTAGATTTTTCAGATACATTTTTTCAACCAATTTAGAAATAATAGGTAGGAGTGATATTGGTCTATATGATTTTATGTCGTTTGGCGGTTTACCAGGTTTTGGTAACATTATAATTTCTGCAACTTTCCATGGGTCAGGAAAATGTTTGAGTCTGAATGATGCATTAGTTAATAAAGTAAGCATTATAATACCCTTTCTTGGTAAGTGCGTCATAATTTCTTGGGTTATTAGGTCGTAACCCGGTGATTTTTTCTTTTTAAAGCTTTTTTTAATTTCGTTTGAAACTTCACGTGTTGTTACTCTTTTTATATTTTGTATATCTGCATTTAGGCTTTCGTCAGTTAACTGTATGTTAGTTTCATGAGGTTTGAAGACATCTTGTAAGTAGTCAGCAAAAGCATCTGCTTTTTGTTGTTTGTTCTTCGCCCATGTTCCATCTTTTTTCCTGATTGGGGGAATATGCGTTATTGGGTTCTTTAGCTTCTTTATTGGTTTCCATAATGAATAGTCAGTGTTTTTTTCCGCTGTCATGTTTTCTAAATATGTAGTCATTGTTGAGTTTTTATAATCTAGTATTGTTCTTTTTAGCTGTTGTTCTTTTCTGTTTAGGATTGTTTTGTCAGAAGGGTCTCTGGAGAGTTGCCATTTTCTTCTAGCTCTCCTTTTTTCTTCAACTGACACCCTTATGGTATTAGGATACTTAATTGCAACTGTCTGCGGAGTGAGTTTTTTGGTGTTGTTCCAAGCTGCCTTCTGTATTGCTTTCGTGAACTTTTCTACCTCTTCGTCAAGTCTATGTGTTGTGCTCAGGTCAACTTTTAAATTAATTTCACTTTCTAATTCTAATTTAAAGCTTTCCCAGTCTGTTGAACTATTCGTCAGCATTGGTTTTGGATTTATCGTCATAATTTTTTCTCTCAGAGTCAGAATGACTGCTGAGTGGTCTGAATTTAAGTCAATATTATCTTCCAAATCGATGAAATTAGTCGGTATTTTTTTGGTGATCAAAAAGTCTAGCAAATCAGGGATTTTATTCGCATCAGCTGGCCAATATGTAGGATTTCCTGTGGAATGAAAATTGCAACCGCGTTCCGTTAATGCTGCTTTTAATTCTCTGCCTTTAGTAGTACATAATCGTGATCCCCATGCTACGTGCTTAGCATTTAAATCTCCGCCTAATATGAATCTCTCCCCTAGTGTGTCAATGAATTCTATGTAGTGATGTTTTTTAAAGTTATATTTTGGCGGACAATAAACTGCGCCAACGGCTAACTTTTGTCTGGTAGAAATATCTCCAATGAGTGTATTTTATTTTTTACGCCATTAGCATTCCACGTTGCAATTTTTATATCATGTGATGTCATGTAATGTTTGGTGTGACTTTTTGTTCCAGTTTGTCGATTCTTATAGTTAAATTGTTTAATAGTTCATGTATATTTGTTAGTAACGTCATTTGATTTATATTTTGTTGCGTGCTATTGTTGACAACTGGGGTATTGCGTTTGACTATTTGCCTATTTGTGCATATGTTATATTATTCATTCTTGGTGTTGTGCTAGGTATGTTTTCAATAATTTTTCTTTGACTTGTTTGAAAGTTTCTCCTTTTCTGGAGCTCCTTAGCAAACGACGCATCCTCTATAATTTGCTGGATGTTCCTCTCCGCAGTTCAAGCATCTGGCTGGTAATTCTCTACTCTTGGTGCAGTTGATTGTAAGATGATCTCCTGCACATTTTACACAACTTGGCGGACGTTGGCAGTATTTATAAGTATGACCATACCTCTGACAGCGTTTAAATTGTGGTATTATTTTGTTTGTTTTTATGGCTTCTATTTTTACTTTCATGTGGTTTAAAACTTTTATGTCAAATATTTTTTGTATACTTTCCGAGTTATCAAAAGTAAGCAGGAACAATGGAAGCTTGGTGATATATTCTTTGCCATTCACTTTTTTTTTAATGATTTTGTTTTCTACGTTTAAAATTTTAAAGTTATTATCTATTACTTCATTTTTGATATATTCAGGGTCACATGATGGATGTAAATGTCTAGCCATTACTCTGATAGGCCTTGTCTGTTTGTTCTCGTATGAGTGCCATTCAAGGTTAACCTCGTTTGCATATTTCGTTAAGTTTCTATATTCTATGTCAGTATTTACGTTTATTTTTATTTGATTATTATTTAAAAGGTTGGCTGTGAAATCTAGTTGTTTTAGTTTTAATGCTTGGTTAAGTTCGGAGTAACTTTTTACATTGCTGATGACTACAGGAGGTGGTTTAAATTTATTAGCTTGTTTGTAAGTTGTTGGTGTTAACGTGCCTTCATTGAGTTTCTTTACGTTATTAACTGATGCTGAAACAGGTGAGTCAGTATTGTTGGTTGGTGATAAGTTAATGTTTTGTTGTTCTGTCGGTGTTAGCATAAGAAACCGATTTTTAACACTAAAATTGTGTTCCTGACTTGTCATATTTTTAGCTTTATTATTTTTATTTTGGCTTCCTGTTGTGGGTGTGTTATCACTATTGTAGTTATCAGTGGATGTTGTTTCTCGTTTTTTTGTTTTTGGTAGGATCCATTCGGTTTCTTTTGCAACCTTGATATTTGCATCTTCGTTAGTATGCTGAGAACAAATAGTATTATTTGCTTTGGATGATGAAATTTTTTCTTTTTCTTGTATTGCTAGAATGATGGATTTCAATTCCTTTATTTCTTTTTTAGCTTCACAAAGTTCCTTTTCTAAATTTAGTATTTTGTATTTATCTAAAATGTTAGAACTTTCTACTCTTTGAAATTCAGACAAATTACCTTCTGAGCAAATTTTTAGCCGTTTCGGTGTACCTTCTTCATCGGCATTACTGTTGTTTAGGAGATTTATCACTGAACGTTGATGAATATTGAATTTCTGGCTTTGTGGTGTTAAAGTAGCCTTATCAGTTTCTGATAAATCTGCCATAGACTGACTTTTTGCAGGTGGTGAATGACCTATTATTTTTTTTCCTCTGAAAGGATTCAGTACAGTAGCCTTATTATGCACCATGGCCTGTGACTTCACCATGAGTGCAGAGGATTGGTCCTCGTGTGTAATGTCCACTGGCGACTTAGCTGTTTTCATTGTGAATTCAGCCAAGCCCTCGCCGTCAGCTGTGGAGTCTGACGACATTTTGGCAAATATCCTTGCCGGTTTTTTTTCTTTACTAGGACTCATATTAAAGTTAGTTAATTGTATTTTTGACCAACTACCAGGTATGTTGTAACTGCCGCCCCTCTGGGATCAGACGCATACCAGAAAGCCGCCCAATATGGAACAGACGCTTTCTGGATTTTGATCCTCCAATCTCGTTTGCTCACTGACCCAAACTACACCAACTGGGTTGGTTACCAGTTCTTTCGTTAGGGTTGCTCAGCTTGACAGGAGGGACCTCGTGAAGGTGAGATTTGGAGTTGGGTAGAAGAAAATATTTAAAATTGATATTTAAAAATGAAGAAATATTTAATATTGTTAATATGTAAATGAAGAAAAAAATAAATGTAAAAAGGAAATATTGAAATAGTTGGTATGTAATAAATTATAAAATTGATGAATAAAAAAAATAAGTTATTAAAAGAAAAAATTGTGAAAAATAAAATAATACATAGCAAATGAAATAAAGATATTGAATTGGTAAAAGTTAATATTGTAACATTAATAAGTTGGAAATTGATATAAAAAAAAACTTTTAATAAAGAAAATTATATTGTTTAAAAAATATGTAAAAGTATAAATATATAAATATAAAAAGAAATAGATTTGGATTGTATAAAATTAGAAAAAAAATTATATAAAATTATACTAATTTCAAAAAATTTTTACACTGTGAAAAATAAATAATATGAAAATAAAATGTATAGAAAATAAGATTTAAAAATTGTATAAAGGGAAAAGCTGAATAAATTGAACAACTCTGAATTGCCCAACATTAAAAAAATGTATCCATTTTTTGTACTTCAAAGGGGGAGGTGTTGTGGAATAAAAACACCGTCCTAGTAATAAATAATGTATTTTATTTTTATACCACAAAAGATATTTGCACACGCATTGGCATTGCGCAATAATATTAAATATATTATTTATATTAATTAACTATGTCATAAAGTTAATAAACTTAACAAATAATAAATAATGCTTAGTGCGCACATATGCAGTGTATGGAAATTTTGGGTATGAACAATTAGTTTTAAGTTTTTTTTTTTTGTACAGAGTTAATGTTTAATAATAAAGCTATTCTGAACAAATAAAGTCTAAAATATTAAATTTGGAGTTTTATTCAAACAGAATATTATTTAACTGGCAAAAGCCAAAAATAATATCGTCCAAATAACAAATATTAACGCTTCCAGTTTTTATATTCGACAAATATATAATATATTGGCACAAGAGCCATATAATTATAACATCGAATATATTAAGCACAACACTATCTTACAGCTTGTGCCAAAAATTTATTTCCCTACCTGTAACCCCCTCTAAGCTAGATCACTTAGAAATGTTACATTTCAAAATTTATTATATAGTCTATGAAAATTGAATATTTAGAACTTAAAATGACTATAAAATAAGCCGCATTTCAGATAGGGTCCTATATCTTGTAAGTTAGGTATAATAGGTTGGTGTCTTTCGAAATCATTCAAAATTTTCACCCGTTTCCCTTTTCATATGGGTGAGGGGGTATATCTATTAAACAGGCTGCAACACCTCGGCGGGGGACTGGATTGAAAAAATGAGAAATCATTTTCTTAAAAATACACACCTACACCTTGTATAAAAAATTGAGACACGTACCTTTAACCCTCTTCATTTTACAGGGGCAAAAATTTCGAAATTTATAGAATAAAAACATATGTATATTACATTTCGAGTATTTAGTACAAATATAGTATTACAAATTCGAGTACTTATTTATAAAAACTTGATTGTAATTTTAAATTGTACAACATTGGGAGTTTTGAAAAAATCATAATTTTTATTTAATTCTTCGTTTTCACTCAATCCAAAAGGGTATATGAAGCACTCTTCCAAATTGGCAGCTTTTTGATATTGTAGTAAACGATAAATACGATTATTTGGATCAACTCGAGTATGTTGTTACATTGCTTGCATTAATCTTGTATTTGAACGCATTACTTTATGTGATATTTCAGCACATAATAATATATCATTTTCATGTTGTCGTATTGATGTTATATAACCAGGCCATAATTCTAAATTATATTCACGTAATGGTATTTTAGCTTTAGCATCAAATAAATTACGTCCAACTAATTGTAGTTCTAATTTATTCATAGCTTGGCGTAATATTAAATTTAATATTTGTATTGATTGACTTGATGTTTCATCAACAGTACCAACATATTTAATATTAACACGTATTGGTTCATCATTAAAAATTCAAAATCATTAAAGTGTTTTTGTGTATATAATACAGTACCATCAAATATATATCCAACAAATTTCGATTTATTTGTAAACATTATACCTTTACGTAAACGTGGTGATTCAATATCTGGTACAAAATCAACACGATATTGATATGAGGACCAATTTTTTTTGTTTTTTGTACTGTACGAGAATAATTTGATTGTAATGTAATTTTTGTACCAGAATTACCTTGTTTTGATACTAATTCCTTTTCCTTTGGACGTGCCCGTATTTAAATAATTTGAATTTTAGTTTAATTGAAACATATTTTATATTTATTAAATATAAATGATGGTAGAAAATAATGAGTGCAGGGAAGCTTATTGAAGATTTAACAGAATTATGTCAAGACTTATGTAAAATATTAACAAATTTAAGAAAAGACGGACCAAATAGGAAAAGATCTAAAGAAAGAGCGCAAGAGAAAATAGTTGTTTTACAAAATTTATATACGAGATATAAAAATATTGTGAAGGAGTTAGGAAAATTAAAATTGAGTACATTAGAAAATATAGAAGCGAAATGTATTGCGGCAAGAATAGAAAAATATAAAGACGAAGCATTAGGTAGGATAAGGGATAGTATAATAGAAGAAGACTTAGAAAGCAAATCAGAAGATAAAGTAACAGATGAAAAAAAATAGAAATTAGTAATTCGAATGAAACATTAGGAGAGGTAGAAAATATAGAAATAGTTAATTTAGAAAATATAGTAAATACAGTAGAAAACGAAGTAAAAATAGAAAATATTATTTTACAAAATAACACGGTACAAAGCAAAATGGCAGCATTTGATTTTAGTACCGGACAGAAGTTACCCGTATTTAATGCATCAAATGAAGAAAAAAGAAGTGAAGAGTTACGTGATTTTTTAAACACAATCTAGTTTTATCACGATACGCTCGCGGAAACTAGAAAAAAAACGTTAATTGAATTTTTATTAAAATGTAAGATCCAAGGTCGCGCATTAACCGAATTGGGATCAAGTAAGCCAGATTCGTTAGTAAATTTGAAAAAATTATTAATAGATAAATGTGGGCCGAAGGAATCTTTAGAATCTATTCAGGCAAGGTTAAGTAAAGCAAAGCAAGGGAATAGATCAATGAGGGAATATGTTACAGAAATAGAAAATTTAGTAACAAAAATGATAGATCTTGAAGTGACAGCACAGGGAGAAGGTAGTAGGGAAGCATTAAAGGACTCTAATGAAAGGACAGGTTTAGCTTTTCTGAAAAACGGTGTGCAAGAAAAATATAGAATTATTCTCGCTAGCGCTCGTCATACTAATATTCAAGAAGCTATAAAACATTTACTAGAAATTGATAGATGTTTGGAAATAAAACCAGAGAGTTTATACCATGTTGATAACAAAAATACTAATAAAAACTTTAGAAATAATAATAACCACAATCGTACAAATAATTTTGGTAGAAATCAATATAATTATAGGGGAGATTCAAGAGGTAATCAAAATCAAACTTTTAATAGAAATAATTGTAATCAAAATCAAAATTTTAATAGAAATAATTACAATGAAAATCAGAATTTTAATAGAAATAATCAAAACCAAAATCAAGGTTTTAATAGAAGTAATGGAAATAGCCAAAATCAAAATTATAACAGAAATAATCAAAATTCTAATGTAGTACAAGACAATGGTAGAGGTAACTCGAATTTCACAGGAGCACGTAATGGTAGTTATAATTGTAATAACAGTGGTAATTATAATAATAGAAACAATTATAATAGTATACAAAATAATCAAAATCGATCGCATAACAATAATGGTAGAACAAATAGTAGACAAAGTAGTAAAGTTTATACCGTCAAAGAGGGAAACTCTCAGCCCACCGAAAGCAATGCCAATCTTTCGGGAGGGGAGGAATAGGCAAAGAATATAACAATAAAGTAACACAGGGTGTCTACGTAGGTGATGTGTCAAGGGGAATGTATGTAAAAATTAGAATAGAAAACGAAAATAGGAGTATGAAGTTATTAATAGATACAGGTGCATCAATATGTTTAATGAAAAATAAATTTGTAATAAATACAATTTTAGATAGAGACAATCAACTTAAGATAAATGGTATAGCAGGTTCTAGGAAGACCTTAGGGTCGAAAGAAATTAAATT
The DNA here is from genome assembly GCA_949752835.1 of Empis stercorea. NCBI lineage: Eukaryota > Metazoa > Arthropoda > Insecta > Diptera > Empididae > Empis > Empis stercorea. Next base: position 34,121,355 of record OX457089.1, read on the forward strand.
AAATTTCGAAAATTTGCGCAAATGGTATAAATTCCATATAGTAGAAGATAGTTTTCCAGTTGATGGAATTATTGGTGCAAGTTTTCTTAGGGATGTTGACGCAATTATTGATTTAGAGAAATCTGTTGCAAAATTTAAAATTAATAATTCAGTAATAGAATTACCTTTATTAAAGCGAGAAGAAGCAAGTTCTTTATCATTGCATGCTCGTTGTGAAAGTACATACCTTATAGACACTAATTACGTAGACGAACGGGTATTTCATCCACAAGAATTGTGTGATAGAGAAGTTACGTTGAACTGTTACGAACCAATATCGTTACCAGCGTCCGAATATTTTGTTTTTCAGTATAGCGACACGAAAGCGTATCAGCAAAGTAGAGTAGAAAGAGTTCTTAAAGAAATAAATACGGATAATTTGAATTCTGAGAAAAGAAAAGAAATAATTAATATTTGTACAAAATTCAATGACGTTTTCCATCTTGATGGTGATAACGTTTACCACCATTTCTAAAGCACAAATTAATTTAAAATCCGGAACTACACCCAAATATAAAAAACCTTATCGGTTACCCCATGTGCAAAAACAGGAAATTAAATACCAAGTCGAAAAAATGGTCCAAGATAATATAGCGGAGCCTTCTATGTCACCTTCGAACTCGCCAATATTGGTCGTTCCAAAGAAAAAAGACCCGATCACGGGATTGCAAAAGTTGCATTTAGTAATTGACTATCGCGGCGGTCTAAATGACGTCATAGAAGACGATAAATTTCCGTTACCTAATATAACCGACATCTATGATATGTTAGGCGGAGCAGTATATTTTTCGTGCTTAGATTTAAGCCCAGGCTATTACCAGATGGAACTGGATGATCAGAGTAAGCCGAAAATGGTCATTATCAACTCACTCGATTACCAATGGGTTTAAAAATGTCAGCCAGTGCTTTTTCCCGTATGATGTCCATTGCTATGAGTGGATTAACTTCTTCAAGATGTTTCGTTTATCTTGATGATATTATAGTATTTGGGAAAAATCTCAAGGAACACAATAAAAATTTAATGGAAGTATTTGAGAGACTTCGCGAAAAAAAATTAAAAATTCACCTCGGAAAATGTTCATTTTTAAAAAAAGAAGTTTTATATCTAGGACATTTAATTTCGGATAAAGGTATATTACCTGATCCAACAAAATCCAAACTATTTCTCACACACATCTATTACTTCATCTACCTCACAATTCTTTGAACATCAATTCATGAAGCTATCTGTGGGTTCAAAAACAATTAATATTGGAGCTGTATATATACCTCCTAATTCAAAAGATAATATATACAGTGAATTTTCTGACTTGGTTACTTCTATGATTTCTGACGCGAGTGAGCATGACGACATTTTCATTTTCGGCGATTTTAATCGTCCAAACCTATCTTTTATATATGACGATTCAGATCATCATCTCATCCCAGTATATTTTTTAAACGATACAGATTTTAATATAATGGACACTTTCTATTGTAACGATTTACACCAAATCGTCAAAACACCAAATAGAAATGGCAGATGGTTAGATCTGATATTTTCTAATGCTATTGACAATACGATTATCGTTCCAGCTGATGATCTAGAGAATTTGTTCTCTAATACGCTTCATCACAACGCATTAATCGTTGAACTAAAAACTACACGGCAGAATTTTTCGAATTCTTACAACAAGTCAGTTGTATTTGATTTTGTTAAAGCGGATTATGTCAATATTAATGCAACTCTTTCTGTTACAAACTGGTCTGATATACTTTCATCTAATAATTTAGGTGATAATATTCATTCATTCTATAGCTTTCTCTTTAACCTTTTTGATCAGTACGTGCCTAAGAAAACGAATAGGAACAAATTAACCGAACCATGGCTAGATAAAAACCTTAGAGTACTGCGTAATCAAAGAAATAAGTTATATAAAAAAATAAAAAGCAATGTTAATGTTATTGAAAATTTAATAAATTTACATGCAACATTAGCAAATGACTTCAATCTCAAAGCCAAGGAATTTCGTTAACCTAAAACGAAAATCATCAGGTTACCCAACCACTATGTCAAAAAATGACATTAATTCAACATGTCCTAAATCTATTTGTGATTTCTTCGCGGATCGTTTTTTAGAATGTTATAGACCTACTTCAGTATCTAATCCTAACCTGTCACGGTCACCCTGTAATACTTATAACAACATTCTCAATTCAGTCTTAATAACGGAAAATGATATATGTGATGCACTAAATAGTATTGACACTAAAAAAGGTGCGGGACCCGATCAAATACCACCAATTTTTTTACACAACTGTTCGAACTACTTATCTACACCGCTGCAACTTCTCTTCAACAAATCTTTAATGTTAGGGTCATTTCCTTCTTCCTGGAAAACATCTTATCCTGTTCCTATCTATAAAAGTGGTGACAAATCAAAGGTTGAAAATTATAGAGGTATAGCTATTTTATCGTCTATTCCTAAATTATTTGAAAAAATAATATGTGATAAAATATATACTACAATTGATCCAATCCTTAACGAACAGCAACATGGCTTTAGAAAAGGACGTTCAACCTCAACCAATTTGATGCTTTTTACATCTGTGGTACTATGTAAGATGGAGAAAGGTTTTCAAGTAGACACGATCTACACTGACTTCAGCAAAGCGTTTAACAGGGTTGATCACACTATCCTTATCTCCAAATTACAAAAATTTGGTATAGCTGATCCATTCCTTAGCTGGATTTCATCCTATCTTACCGACAGGAAACAGTATGTTAAATTTCAAGGATTCTTATCTAAGAAAATTTCCGTTACATCTGGAGTACCTCAAGGTAGTCATCTCGGTCCTTTACTGTTCAATATCTTTATACAAGACATTTCAGATTTCCTAGGAGATATACCTCACTCACTCTACGCTGACGACCTTAAGCTATATTACTTTATAAAAACTAGTTCTGATGCACTTCATTTACAATCCAAATTTCTTCTACTTGCAAATTGGTGCACTCTAAATAAATTAGACCTTAATATTGACAAATGCCATATAATTAGCTTCTGCCGCAAAAAAAATATCCTTTTTAATGAATATCATTTAAATGGTACGATATTAAACCGAGTATATAAAATTAAAGACCTAGGAATTTTACTAGACCACAAATTAGATTTCAAGCAACACTATGAATCTATTATAACAAAAGCAAGTAAAATGCTTGGCTTTATAAAAAGACGGGCTAAGGAATTCAACAATGTTTGGGTCACCAAAAGTCTTTTCTGCGCACTAGTACGTCCAATACTAGAATATGGGTCGTTAATTTGGAACCCAATCCATATTATTCATAATGATAAAATTGAATCGGTTCAGAAAAAATTCCTATTATTTGCGAATTTTCTGACTTGGTTACTTGGTTACGTTACGTAACCTATATGATCCTAACGACTTCTTAAATTTACCAAGCTACTCTTTAAGACTATCTATACTCAATCTTTCATCACTATCTCAAAGACGCACTCTGCTAACATGTTGTTTCATATATGATGTCTTAAATTTTAACGTTAATGTATATTCTATATCAAATAGAATTAAATACAACACTGACGTAAGACAAACTAGACATACTAAGCTCCTTAAAGAAACTACACATACCACAGAATATGCTAAATATGAACCTTTCAACAGATGCTGCATTAGTTTTAATAAATACAGCAATACTTTTACACCATCCATTTCTAAATTAACATTTAAAAAAAAAGCTATTACTCATTTTAAATTCATATACTTCCTAACCAAATTTTACATTACACTACAAAATGACCTTTATAATACACTAATTTAATACATTTTTGCTACGCTTTATTAGCATTTTAGTATTAAAATTTTCTATTTGTATTATGTTTAATTAATTAATATTACTTTATAATTAAATTTTAATTTTAATTTAAATTTTTTCTTACACATTAAATCTAGTTGACTATAATTATATATATATATTGTATTGTAATATGTACCTTGTTTTGGTGAAAAATAAATAAATAAATAAAGTAATGAAAAATTATCCGCAGCCTCAAAACGCTGATGAAGTAAGACGATTTGTGGCCTTTGCTAATTATTACCGAAAGTTTATACAAAACTTTGCTGCTATAACTTTACTTTTGAACAGATTATTACGTAAAGACGTACCTTTTGAATTTCACAAAGATTGTATAACCGCTTTTTAAACCCTAAAAAAATTATTGACAAGTCCAGAAATTCTTCAATTACCGAATTTTAATGAAGATTTTATTTTGAGAACGGACGCATCTGGGTATGTAATAGGCGCGGTTCTGTCAAATCGTGATGACCGACCGATAGCATACGCTAGTAGGGCTCTGAATACGGCAGAAAAAAATTATATCACGATCGAGAAAGAGTTGTTGGCTATTGTACGGTCCGTAAAGCATTATAGACCATATCTTTTTGGCCGACATTTTAAGATCCTAACAGATCATAGGCCATTAGTATATCTGTTTAGTTTAAAAGAGCCATCTAGTAGCTTAACAAAATTCCGTTTATTACTCGAAGAATATAACTTTACGGTAGTATACACGAAAGGTAAAGATAACGGAACGGCAGATGCTTTAAGTCGAATTCAAGTAAAAAACTCAGATTTAAAAACGAAAAATGAAAAAAACGAAAAATGAAAAAAATAAGGACATAACTAATGACAATGATATGATAAAGAAACTTCTTACACCCCCAATAGACGGTTCAAAAATGGTAGAAATAAAATTCGTTAAAGAAATAGTAGGAAATGTTGAATATAAAGATTTAAATATAGTAATAGGTCCAAATGAAAGAGTGGCCTATATTCCCGATAGAAATTGTATTTGACTAAAGTTTGGACATGACGTTAGTACTATTACTCGATCGGCATCATTTGACAAAATGTTGTTGAGAGATGTACGTTTAGTCATAGATCCATTAAAAATTAAAAAAGTATATGTTACTAAAGAAGAGTGTATGAAACTCTTAAACGGGCGCTCTGAAATAAAATATAAAAGATATATAAAAGAATTATTTAAACCAATAGGAATTATAGTAGAGATTATTGAGAGATTAAAAAAAGTTACGGATCCGAACATAAAGAAAATTATTATGAATGATTACCATATTTTACCGACCAGCGGACACGCCGGGATAAACCGCATGATTAGAAATATAAAGAAAGAGTACTGTTGGACAGGTATGCAACAAGATATAACATCATATGTTAAAAATTGCGATTCATGCCAACGCAATAAACATATTAACAACAAAAGGCAACCAATGGTGATTACATCAACTGCCGACTCAAGCTTTGAGAAAATTTTTGTTGATCTTGTTGGTCCTTTAGATACATCTTTAGAGGGGTATAAATATATATTAACGATTCAAGATGAATTAACGAAATTCATTGAAGCAGTACCTTTAGTAAATAAAGAGGCTAATTCTGTCGCGAAGGGGCTCGTATATCAATTTATATTAAAATACGGTGTACCAAAAGTTATTGCTTTAGATCAAGGTACAGAATTTGTAAACGAAGTTTTTAAAGATATTTGTAAATTGTTAAAAATTAAGCAATTAACGTCAACCGCGTACCATCACGAAAGTATCGGTGCCCTTGAAAATTCGCATAAGGTTTTAGGTGCATATCTAAGGGCTTATGTAACGAAAAATCATTCGGATTGGGATTAGTGGTTACGATATTATGTATTTTGCTATAATACATCGATACACTCGGAAACCCCACATGAATTGGTGTACGGGCGAAATTGCATATTACCATCAAATTTGAACAAAAATGTAGAACCAATGTATAATTACGAAGATTATGCAAAAGAATTGAAAAATAAGTTGCAGATTGTTCACAACAATGCAAAAGAAATTTTAATAAAAAAGAAAACAGAAAGAAAGCAAAGGTATGATGAAAGTGTTAAAGCTAAGGATTATGATTTCGAAGTAGGTTCTTTTGTTTTACTTAAAAACGAAACGAGAAAAAAGTTGGATCCAGTATATACTGGACCATATGAAGTAATATCACAAGATTCAGTAAATTGTAAAATAAAATATAAAGGGAAAGATACAATAGTTCATAAAAATCGGGTGAAACCGTACTATTGTTATTTTCTAAAATAAATACACAAGATATAACCATTATATATATATATAACCATATTATATATAACCATATATAATCATTTTATTACATATAAAATACAAATATTCAGATATTATCAATTTATACTTTTAATCTTATTCATATAAATAACATACGTACAGTACTGTAACTAATTTTTAATAATAAATAATTTTAACAAACGCGTTTAATAAATAAGTTTAGTATACAAGGTTTAACGTAAAGTAAGACGTAGTAATATACATTTTTATATATAAATCTAAGTTTTGATAAAATATAACTAATATGTTTATATGTTATAAATAAAATATATAATAAATAAATAAACATTATATGGTAGATGATAAAACTTAACGTAAGACAATTAGAAGAAGAAAGACAGTGTTTATTCTTTTTCTCTAAGGGGGTGGTGTGAGGTGCAATGCACTCTAAATGTAATTTAAAAATATTATATAAAAATAATGAACTTAAAATGTACCTAAATATATTGCAATATGCAATCATATTTTAATATATTTATGAAAACCAAAGTATTTTAAGTATATTTTAAAGTCCAAAGACCACCATCAAAGAATAAACACTTGTATAAACAAAAGGCATTTGGTTGTTGGCCAATATTGCTAATTTAGCAATATTGACCAATAAGCATTTTAATTTTATATTATAAAGTTCATAAAAGTTTATATAACTTATTTGCCAATATGTTCTAATTAATTTTATGTTAGTAATAAGTTTAAATTCTTATAAAAAAGAAAGAAGAAAAATAAAAAGTTGAGTTGAAGTTAGATACCGAAAGAAATAAGAAGTGTTTTAATTGATATTGCCAAATAAGTATATATAAACTTTACATGGCGATCCTGCCAAAATGGTTTTCTTTTTTAAAGTATAAAGAAAATATATTGTGTCGGAAATTTAATTTAATATTCTTTTTAAATGAATATTAAATATATATATTTTATGATATATTAAAGATAATTAAAAAAAAAGAGAGTATATATATGAATAAAGTACAAAAAAAAAAATTTTAATAAAGAAGAAATTAATTGAATAAACTATAAGTGAAAGTCTTATGGGAAAATCACAATCGAAAGAACAGACCACGGTCAACACTGGACCACAAATCGCTTCATTCACACCGCAACAACCAACAGGCGATTTTTATACAGCAATTGTGTTGTTAATGATGTTCGTCACAGCAATCGTCATTTTTTTAGCCTGGTTAGGAATTAACCATCTAAAAAGAAAATTCATCGGGGACGTAGTGAAACATCTAGATAGACCATCAAAGACAAGTTTTTCAGCATAAAAAAAAAATTTATAAAAGATAAGTGAAAAAAAAAAATTTCTACATATATACATATATTATATTATATTGAATATTATATAAATATTATAAATAAACTAAACATTAAATAAATATGGAATAAATATTATATACATTACAAAAATAAATAAATATTATAAATACTATATACATGACAAACAAACTAATAAATAAAACTTCGGTCAATAATACCAATTAAAATGTTCTTTTATAATAAGTTTTCTATGAGATCGTTAAATTTTTCTAGTAATCTTGTATTCAATTACGTAAACTAAAATTTTTTATTGAAAAATATTTTGAAAAATTTTCTTACTGTAAATTATTACCGAAAATTTTATATACATATTTACATATATTGAAAAAAAAAAATGAAAAAAAAAGAGAAACTACTATTTGAATAGCATAAATAGCAAAAATTATAATTAGTTGTACTATTTGTACTATATAATTATTTTGAAAGGTAATATTGTCAGAATTACTTTTTTTTTGTATAGAAACTTATTTTAAATGAATCGCAAATAATTAAAAATGATAAATACTAAAGATTTTTTTTTTATTAAATAAAATTGTAAAAGAATAACAGTTTCAAATTGATAAAAGATGATACATATATAATAAAAATATATAATGGTATAATTCTTGGTATAAAATAATTCTTTTTCACTGATTTTTAGAATAAAATATTTAACTGAATTTTTTTTGTTGTTTGATCATTTTTGTTGCTGTTTGGTATACTTTGTTTTTCTTTTCGATGTTTTCTTTTAACACAATTATATAAATCTGGACGATTTTTATTACGTAATATACATATTATAAATTTTGGATCAACTTGATTATATAAATACAATTATATAAATCTGGACGATTTTTATTACGTAATATACATATTATAAATTTTGGATCAACTTGAATAAATCTGGACGATTTTTATTACGTAATATACATATTATAAATTTTGGATCAACTTGATTATATAAATACAATTATATAAATCTGGACGATTTTTATTACGTAATATACATATTATAAATTTTGGATCAACTTGACAACTTTCTAATTCACTTGTATATGAACCAATATTATCACGTTCAAATAAATACCATTTTGGTTCATTTAAAATAAAATTCATTTTACGTGATATTTTAATTAAACGTTGTATAAATGTTACAGCATCTTGATGATATTGTTTTGGTGTAACAATACCCCAATTTTTAATTGGTTCTGGTGTTGAAAACATTGAATTTGATTTAAATTCATTTGACCAATCACATTTTGAATTTGTTGTATATTTACGTTTATTACCTAATAATATATCTTGATGTTTAAGTTGACGACCAGTAAATTCAACTAAATTTGGTTCAATATCTAAATTCCAATCTTTAAATACATTTAAACTACCTGGTGTTGTTGTTAATCGTTTTTGATATTGTAGTAAACGATAAATACGATTATTTGGATCAACTCGAGTATGTTGTGACATTGCTTGCATTAATCGTGTATTTGAACGCATTACTTTATGTGATATTTCAGCACATAATAATATATCATTTCCATGTTGTCGTATTGATGTTATATAACCAGGCCATAATTCTAAATTATATTCACGTAATGGTATTTTAGCTTTAGCATCAAATAAATTACGTCCAACTAATTGTAGTTCTAATTTATGCATAGTTTGGCGTAATATTAAATTTAATATTTGTATTGATTGACTTGAAGTTTCATCAACAGTACCAACATATTTAATATTAACACGTATTGGTTCATCATTAAAATTATTTTTTGTATTAAATTCAAAATCATTCAAATGTTTTTGTGTATATAATACAGTACCATCAAATATATATCCAACAAATTTCGATTTATTTGTAAACATTATACCTTTACGTAAACATGGTGATTCAATATCTGGTACAAAATCAACAAGATATTGATATGAGGACCATTTTTTTTTGTTTTTTGTACTGTACGAGAATAATTTGATTGTAATGTAATTTTTGTACCAGAATTACCTTGTTTTGATACTAATTCCTTTGGACGTGCCCGTATAATTTCATGTAATCGACGTCTTTGTACATAACCCGCACGACTTGGTGCTGTTACTTGATATAAAAATTATTATATGTATAAATTTTATATGATAGTATATAAATTTATATATGAATTTTATATGATAATTTTAAATAATTTGTATTTTAGTTTAATTGAAACATATTTTATATTTATTAAATATAAATGATGGTAGAAAATAATGAGTGCAGGGAAGCTTATTGAAGATTTAACAGAATTATGTCAAGATTTATGTAAAATATTAACAAAGTAAAAGACGGACCAAATAGGAAAAGGTCTAAAGAAAGAGCGCAAGAGAAAATAGTTGTTTTACAAAATTTATATACGAGATATAAAAATATTGTGAAGGAGTTAGGAAAATTAAAATTGAGTACATTAGAAAATATAGAAGCGAAAGGTATTGCGGCAAGAATAGAAAAATATAAAGACGAAGCATTAGGTAGGATAAGGGATAGTATAATAGAAGAAGCCTTAGAAAGCAAATCAGAAGATAAAGTAACAGATGAAAAAAAAAATAGAAATTAGTAATTCGAATGAAACATTAGGAGAGGTAGAAAATATAGTAATAGTTAATTTAGAAAATATAGTAAATACAGTAGAAAACGAACTAAAAATAGAAAATATTATTTTACAAAATAACACGGTACAAAGCAAAATGGCAGCGTTTGATTTTAGTAGCGGACAGAAGTTACCCGTATTTAATTCATCAAATGAAGAAAAAAGAAGTGAAGAGTTACGTGATTTTTTAAACACAATCGAGTTTTATCACGATACGCTCGCGGAAACTAGTAAAAAAACGTTAATTGAATTTTTATTAAAATGTAAGATCCAAGGTCGCGCATTAACCGAATTGGGATCAAGTAAGCCAGATTCGTTAGTAAATTTGAAAAAATTATTAATAGATAAATGTGGGCCGAAGGAATCTTTAGAATCTATTCAGGCAAGGTTAAGTAAAGCAAAGCAAGGGAATAGATCAATGAGGGAATATGTTACAGAAATAGAAAATTTAGTAACAAAAATGATAGATCTTGAAGTGACAGCACAGGGAGAAGGTAGTAGGGAAGCATTAAAGGACTCTAATGAAAGGACAGGTTTAGCTTTTCTGAAAAACGGTGTGCAAGAAAAATATAGAATTATTCTCGCTAGCGCTCGTCATACTAATATTCAAGAAGCTATAAAACATTTACTAGAAATTGATAGATGTTTGGAAATAAAACCAGAGAGTTTATACCATGTTGATAACAAAAATACTAATAAAAACTTTAGAAATAATAATAACCACAATCGTACAAATAATTTTGGTAGAAATCAATATAATTATAGGGGAGATTCAAGAGGTAATCAAAATCAAACTTTTAATAGAAATAATTGTAATCAAAATCAAAATTTTAATAGAAATAATTACAATCAAAATCAGAATTTTAATAGAAATAATCAAAACCAAAATCAAGGTTTTAATAGAAGTAATGGAAATAGCCAAAATCAAAATTATAACAGAAATAATCAAAATTCTAATGTAGTACAAGACAATGGTAGAGGTAACTCGAATTTCACAGGAGCACGTAATGGTAGTTATAATTGTAATAACAGTGGTAATTATAATAATAGAAACAATTATAATAGTATACAAAATAATCAAAATCGATCGCATAACAATAATGGTAGAACAAATAGTAGACAAAGTAGTAAAGTTTATACCGTCAAAGAGGGAAACTCTCAGCCCACCGAAAGCAATGCCAATCTTTCGGGAGGGGAGGAATAGGCAAAGAATATAACAATAAAGTAACACAGGGTGTCTACGTAGGTGATGTGTCAAGGGGAATGTATGTAAAAATTAGAATAGAAAACGAAAATAGGAGTATGAAGTTATTAATAGATACAGGTGCATCAATATGTTTAATGAAAAATAAATTTGTAATAAATACAATTTTAGATAGAGACAATCAACTTAAGATAAATGGTATAGCAGGTTCTAGGAAGACCTTAGGGTCGAAAGAAATTAAATTAAATTTCGAAAATTTGCGCAAATGGTATAAATTCCATATAGTAGAAGATAGTTTTCCAGTTGATGGAATTATTGGTGCAAGTTTTCTTAGGGATGTTGACGCAATTATTGATTTAGAGAAATCTGTTGCAAAATTTAAAATTAATAATTCAGTAATAGAATTACCTTTATTAAAGCGAGAAGAAGCAAGTTCTTTATCATTGCATGCTCGTTGTGAAAGTACATACCTTATAGACACTAATTACGTAGACGAACGGGTATTTCATCCACAAGAATTGTGTGATAGAGAAGTTACGTTGAACTGTTACGAACCAATATCGTTACCAGCGTCCGAATATTTTGTTTTTCAGTATAGCGACACGAAAGCGTATCAGCAAAGTAGAGTAGAAAGAGTTCTTAAAGAAATAAATACGGATAATTTGAATTCTGAGAAAAGAAAAGAAATAATTAATATTTGTACAAAATTCAATGACGTTTTCCATCTTGATGGTGATAACGTTTACCACCATTTCTAAAGCACAAATTAATTTAAAATCCGGAACTACACCCAAATATAAAAAACCTTATCGGTTACCCCATGTGCAAAAACAGGAAATTAAATACCAAGTCGAAAAAATGGTCCAAGATAATATAGCGGAGCCTTCTATGTCACCTTCGAACTCGCCAATATTGGTCGTTCCAAAGAAAAAAGACCCGATCACGGGATTGCAAAAGTTGCATTTAGTAATTGACTATCGCGGCGGTCTAAATGACGTCATAGAAGACGATAAATTTCCGTTACCTAATATAACCGACATCTATGATATGTTAGGCGGAGCAGTATATTTTTCGTGCTTAGATTTAAGCCCAGGCTATTACCAGATGGAACTGGATGATCAGAGTAAGCCGAAAATGGTCATTATCAACTCACTCGATTACCAATGGGTTTAAAAATGTCAGCCAGTGCTTTTTCCCGTATGATGTCCATTGCTATGAGTGGATTAACTTCTTCAAGATGTTTCGTTTATCTTGATGATATTATAGTATTTGGGAAAAATCTCAAGGAACACAATAAAAATTTAATGGAAGTATTTGAGAGACTTCGCGAAAAAAAATTAAAAATTCACCTCGGAAAATGTTCATTTTTAAAAAAAGAAGTTTTATATCTAGGACATTTAATTTCGGATAAAGGTATATTACCTGATCCAACAAAATCCAAACTATTTCTCACACACATCTATTACTTCATCTACCTCACAATTCTTTGAACATCAATTCATGAAGCTATCTGTGGGTTCAAAAACAATTAATATTGGAGCTGTATATATACCTCCTAATTCAAAAGATAATATATACAGTGAATTTTCTGACTTGGTTACTTCTATGATTTCTGACGCGAGTGAGCATGACGACATTTTCATTTTCGGCGATTTTAATCGTCCAAACCTACCTTTTATATATGACGATTCAGATCATCATCTCATCCCAGTATATTTTTTAAACGATACAGATTTTAATATAATGGACACTTTCTATTGTAACGATTTACACCAAATCGTCAAAACACCAAATAGAAATGGCAGATGGTTAGATCTGATATTTTCTAATGCTATTGACAATACGATTATCGTTCCAGCTGATGATCTAGAGAATTTGTTCTCTAATACGCTTCATCACAACGCATTAATCGTTGAACTAAAAACTACACGGCAGAATTTTTCGAATTCTTACAACAAGTCAGTTGTATTTGATTTTGTTAAAGCGGATTATGTCAATATTAATGCAACTCTTTCTGTTACAAACTGGTCTGATATACTTTCATCTAATAATTTAGGTGATAATATTCATTCATTCTATAGCTTTCTCTTTAACCTTTTTGATCAGTACGTGCCTAAGAAAACGAATAGGAACAAATTAACCGAACCATGGCTAGATAAAAACCTTAGAGTACTGCGTAATCAAAGAAATAAGTTATATAAAAAAATAAAAAGCAATGTTAATGTTATTGAAAATTTAATAAATTTACATGCAACATTAGCAAATGACTTCAATCTCAAAGCCAAGGAATTTCGTTAACCTAAAACGAAAATCATCAGGTTACCCAACCACTATGTCAAAAAATGACATTAATTCAACATGTCCTAAATCTATTTGTGATTTCTTCGCGGATCGTTTTTTAGAATGTTATAGACCTACTTCAGTATCTAATCCTAACCTGTCACGGTCACCCTGTAATACTTATAACAACATTCTCAATTCAGTCTTAATAACGGAAAATGATATATGTGATGCACTAAATAGTATTGACACTAAAAAAGGTGCGGGACCCGATCAAATACCACCAATTTTTTTACACAACTGTTCGAACTACTTATCTACACCGCTGCAACTTCTCTTCAACAAATCTTTAATGTTAGGGTCATTTCCTTCTTCCTGGAAAACATCTTATCCTGTTCCTATCTATAAAAGTGGTGACAAATCAAAGGTTGAAAATTATAGAGGTATAGCTATTTTATCGTCTATTCCTAAATTATTTGAAAAAATAATATGTGATAAAATATATACTACAATTGATCCAATCCTTAACGAACAGCAACATGGCTTTAGAAAAGGACGTTCAACCTCAACCAATTTGATGCTTTTTACATCTGTGGTACTATGTAAGATGGAGAAAGGTTTTCAAGTAGACACGATCTACACTGACTTCAGCAAAGCGTTTAACAGGGTTGATCACACTATCCTTATCTCCAAATTACAAAAATTTGGTATAGCTGATCCATTCCTTAGCTGGATTTCATCCTATCTTACCGACAGGAAACAGTATGTTAAATTTCAAGGATTCTTATCTAAGAAAATTTCCGTTACATCTGGAGTACCTCAAGGTAGTCATCTCGGTCCTTTACTGTTCAATATCTTTATACAAGACATTTCAGATTTCCTAGGAGATATACCTCACTCACTCTACGCTGACGACCTTAAGCTATATTACTTTATAAAAACTAGTTCTGATGCACTTCATTTACAATCCAAATTTCTTCTACTTGCAAATTGGTGCACTCTAAATAAATTAGACCTTAATATTGACAAATGCCATATAATTAGCTTCTGCCGCAAAAAAAATATCCTTTTTAATGAATATCATTTAAATGGTACGATATTAAACCGAGTATATAAAATTAAAGACCTAGGAATTTTACTAGACCACAAATTAGATTTCAAGCAACACTATGAATCTATTATAACAAAAGCAAGTAAAATGCTTGGCTTTATAAAAAGACGGGCTAAGGAATTCAACAATGTTTGGGTCACCAAAAGTCTTTTCTGCGCACTAGTACGTCCAATACTAGAATATGGGTCGTTAATTTGGAACCCAATCCATATTATTCATAATGATAAAATTGAATCGGTTCAGAAAAAATTCCTATTATTTGCGAATTTTCTGACTTGGTTACTTGGTTACGTTACGTAACCTATATGATCCTAACGACTTCTTAAATTTACCAAGCTACTCTTTAAGACTATCTATACTCAATCTTTCATCACTATCTCAAAGACGCACTCTGCTAACATGTTGTTTCATATATGATGTCTTAAATTTTAACGTTAATGTATATTCTATATCAAATAGAATTAAATACAACACTGACGTAAGACAAACTAGACATACTAAGCTCCTTAAAGAAACTACACATACCACAGAATATGCTAAATATGAACCTTTCAACAGATGCTGCATTAGTTTTAATAAATACAGCAATACTTTTACACCATCCATTTCTAAATTAACATTTAAAAAAAAAGCTATTACTCATTTTAAATTCATATACTTCCTAACCAAATTTTACATTACACTACAAAATGACCTTTATAATACACTAATTTAATACATTTTTGCTACGCTTTATTAGCATTTTAGTATTAAAATTTTCTATTTGTATTATGTTTAATTAATTAATATTACTTTATAATTAAATTTTAATTTTAATTTAAATTTTTTCTTACACATTAAATCTAGTTGACTATAATTATATATATATATTGTATTGTAATATGTACCTTGTTTTGGTGAAAAATAAATAAATAAATAAAGTAATGAAAAATTATCCGCAGCCTCAAAACGCTGATGAAGTAAGACGATTTGTGGCCTTTGCTAATTATTACCGAAAGTTTATACAAAACTTTGCTGCTATAACTTTACTTTTGAACAGATTATTACGTAAAGACGTACCTTTTGAATTTCACAAAGATTGTATAACCGCTTTTTAAACCCTAAAAAAATTATTGACAAGTCCAGAAATTCTTCAATTACCGAATTTTAATGAAGATTTTATTTTGAGAACGGACGCATCTGGGTATGTAATAGGCGCGGTTCTGTCAAATCGTGATGACCGACCGATAGCATACGCTAGTAGGGCTCTGAATACGGCAGAAAAAAATTATATCACGATCGAGAAAGAGTTGTTGGCTATTGTACGGTCCGTAAAGCATTATAGACCATATCTTTTTGGCCGACATTTTAAGATCCTAACAGATCATAGGCCATTAGTATATCTGTTTAGTTTAAAAGAGCCATCTAGTAGCTTAACAAAATTCCGTTTATTACTCGAAGAATATAACTTTACGGTAGTATACACGAAAGGTAAAGATAACGGAACGGCAGATGCTTTAAGTCGAATTCAAGTAAAAAACTCAGATTTAAAAACGAAAAATGAAAAAAACGAAAAATGAAAAAAATAAGGACATAACTAATGACAATGATATGATAAAGAAACTTCTTACACCCCCAATAGACGGTTCAAAAATGGTAGAAATAAAATTCGTTAAAGAAATAGTAGGAAATGTTGAATATAAAGATTTAAATATAGTAATAGGTCCAAATGAAAGAGTGGCCTATATTCCCGATAGAAATTGTATTTGACTAAAGTTTGGACATGACGTTAGTACTATTACTCGATCGGCATCATTTGACAAAATGTTGTTGAGAGATGTACGTTTAGTCATAGATCCATTAAAAATTAAAAAAGTATATGTTACTAAAGAAGAGTGTATGAAACTCTTAAACGGGCGCTCTGAAATAAAATATAAAAGATATATAAAAGAATTATTTAAACCAATAGGAATTATAGTAGAGATTATTGAGAGATTAAAAAAAGTTACGGATCCGAACATAAAGAAAATTATTATGAATGATTACCATATTTTACCGACCAGCGGACACGCCGGGATAAACCGCATGATTAGAAATATAAAGAAAGAGTACTGTTGGACAGGTATGCAACAAGATATAACATCATATGTTAAAAATTGCGATTCATGCCAACGCAATAAACATATTAACAACAAAAGGCAACCAATGGTGATTACATCAACTGCCGACTCAAGCTTTGAGAAAATTTTTGTTGATCTTGTTGGTCCTTTAGATACATCTTTAGAGGGGTATAAATATATATTAACGATTCAAGATGAATTAACGAAATTCATTGAAGCAGTACCTTTAGTAAATAAAGAGGCTAATTCTGTCGCGAAGGGGCTCGTATATCAATTTATATTAAAATACGGTGTACCAAAAGTTATTGCTTTAGATCAAGGTACAGAATTTGTAAACGAAGTTTTTAAAGATATTTGTAAATTGTTAAAAATTAAGCAATTAACGTCAACCGCGTACCATCACGAAAGTATCGGTGCCCTTGAAAATTCGCATAAGGTTTTAGGTGCATATCTAAGGGCTTATGTAACGAAAAATCATTCGGATTGGGATTAGTGGTTACGATATTATGTATTTTGCTATAATACATCGATACACTCGGAAACGGGGTATACACCACATGAATTGGTGTACGGGCGAAATTGCATATTACCATCAAATTTGAACAAAAATGTAGAACCAATGTATAATTACGAAGATTATGCAAAAGAATTGAAAAATAAGTTGCAGATTGTTCACAACAATGCAAAAGAAATTTTAATAAAAAAGAAAACAGAAAGAAAGCAAAGGTATGATGAAAGTGTTAAAGCTAAGGATTATGATTTCGAAGTAGGTTCTTTTGTTTTACTTAAAAACGAAACGAGAAAAAAGTTGGATCCAGTATATACTGGACCATATGAAGTAATATCACAAGATTCAGTAAATTGTAAAATAAAATATAAAGGGAAAGATACAATAGTTCATAAAAATCGGGTGAAACCGTACTATTGTTATTTTCTAAAATAAATACACAAGATATAACCATTATATATATATATAACCATATTATATATAACCATATATAATCATTTTATTACATATAAAATACAAATATTCAGATATTATCAATTTATACTTTTAATCTTATTCATATAAATAACATACGTACAGTACTGTAACTAATTTTTAATAATAAATAATTTTAACAAACGCGTTTAATAAATAAGTTTAGTATACAAGGTTTAACGTAAAGTAAGACGTAGTAATATACATTTTTATATATAAATCTAAGTTTTGATAAAATATAACTAATATGTTTATATGTTATAAATAAAATATATAATAAATAAATAAACATTATATGGTAGATGATAAAACTTAACGTAAGACAATTAGAAGAAGAAAGACAGTGTTTATTCTTTTTCTCTAAGGGGGTGGTGTGAGGTGCAATGCACTCTAAATGTAATTTAAAAATATTATATAAAAATAATGAACTTAAAATGTACCTAAATATATTGCAATATGCAATCATATTTTAATATATTTATGAAAACCAAAGTATTTTAAGTATATTTTAAAGTCCAAAGACCACCATCAAAGAATAAACACTTGTATAAACAAAAGGCATTTGGTTGTTGGCCAATATTGCTAATTTAGCAATATTGACCAATAAGCATTTTAATTTTATATTATAAAGTTCATAAAAGTTTATATAACTTATTTGCCAATATGTTCTAATTAATTTTATGTTAGTAATAAGTTTAAATTCTTATAAAAAAGAAAGAAGAAAAATAAAAAGTTGAGTTGAAGTTAGATACCGAAAGAAATAAGAAGTGTTTTAATTGATATTGCCAAATAAGTATATATAAACTTTACATGGCGATCCTGCCAAAATGGTTTTCTTTTTTAAAGTATAAAGAAAATATATTGTGTCGGAAATTTAATTTAATATTCTTTTTAAATGAATATTAAATATATATATTTTATGATATATTAAAGATAATTAAAAAAAAAGAGAGTATATATATGAATAAAGTACAAAAAAAAAAATTTTAATAAAGAAGAAATTAATTGAATAAACTATAAGTGAAAGTCTTATGGGAAAATCACAATCGAAAGAACAGACCACGGTCAACACTGGACCACAAATCGCTTCATTCACACCGCAACAACCAACAGGCGATTTTTATACAGCAATTGTGTTGTTAATGATGTTCGTCACAGCAATCGTCATTTTTTTAGCCTGGTTAGGAATTAACCATCTAAAAAGAAAATTCATCGGGGACGTAGTGAAACATCTAGATAGACCATCAAAGACAAGTTTTTCAGCATAAAAAAAAAATTTATAAAAGATAAGTGAAAAAAAAAAATTTCTACATATATACATATATTATATTATATTGAATATTATATAAATATTATAAATAAACTAAACATTAAATAAATATGGAATAAATATTATATACATTACAAAAATAAATAAATATTATAAATACTATATACATGACAAACAAACTAATAAATAAAACTTCGGTCAATAATACCAATTAAAATGTTCTTTTATAATAAGTTTTCTATGAGATCGTTAAATTTTTCTAGTAATCTTGTATTCAATTACGTAAACTAAAATTTTTTATTGAAAAATATTTTGAAAAATTTTCTTACTGTAAATTATTACCGAAAATTTTATATACATATTTACATATATTGAAAAAAAAAAATGAAAAAAAAAGAGAAACTACTATTTGAATAGCATAAATAGCAAAAATTATAATTAGTTGTACTATTTGTACTATATAATTATTTTGAAAGGTAATATTGTCAGAATTACTTTTTTTTTGTATAGAAACTTATTTTAAATGAATCGCAAATAATTAAAAATGATAAATACTAAAGATTTTTTTTTTATTAAATAAAATTGTAAAAGAATAACAGTTTCAAATTGATAAAAGATGATACATATATAATAAAAATATATAATGGTATAATTCTTGGTATAAAATAATTCTTTTTCACTGATTTTTAGAATAAAATATTTAACTGAATTTTTTTTGTTGTTTGATCATTTTTGTTGCTGTTTGGTATACTTTGTTTTTCTTTTCGATGTTTTCTTTTAACACAATTATATAAATCTGGACGATTTTTATTACGTAATATACATATTATAAATTTTGGATCAACTTGATTATATAAATACAATTATATAAATCTGGACGATTTTTATTACGTAATATACATATTATAAATTTTGGATCAACTTGAATAAATCTGGACGATTTTTATTACGTAATATACATATTATAAATTTTGGATCAACTTGATTATATAAATACAATTATATAAATCTGGACGATTTTTATTACGTAATATACATATTATAAATTTTGGATCAACTTGACAACTTTCTAATTCACTTGTATATGAACCAATATTATCACGTTCAAATAAATACCATTTTGGTTCATTTAAAATAAAATTCATTTTACGTGATATTTTAATTAAACGTTGTATAAATGTTACAGCATCTTGATGATATTGTTTTGGTGTAACAATACCCCAATTTTTAATTGGTTCTGGTGTTGAAAACATTGAATTTGATTTAAATTCATTTGACCAATCACATTTTGAATTTGTTGTATATTTACGTTTATTACCTAATAATATATCTTGATGTTTAAGTTGACGACCAGTAAATTCAACTAAATTTGGTTCAATATCTAAATTCCAATCTTTAAATACATTTAAACTACCTGGTGTTGTTGTTAATCGTTTTTGATATTGTAGTAAACGATAAATACGATTATTTGGATCAACTCGAGTATGTTGTGACATTGCTTGCATTAATCGTGTATTTGAACGCATTACTTTATGTGATATTTCAGCACATAATAATATATCATTTCCATGTTGTCGTATTGATGTTATATAACCAGGCCATAATTCTAAATTATATTCACGTAATGGTATTTTAGCTTTAGCATCAAATAAATTACGTCCAACTAATTGTAGTTCTAATTTATGCATAGTTTGGCGTAATATTAAATTTAATATTTGTATTGATTGACTTGAAGTTTCATCAACAGTACCAACATATTTAATATTAACACGTATTGGTTCATCATTAAAATTATTTTTTGTATTAAATTCAAAATCATTCAAATGTTTTTGTGTATATAATACAGTACCATCAAATATATATCCAACAAATTTCGATTTATTTGTAAACATTATACCTTTACGTAAACATGGTGATTCAATATCTGGTACAAAATCAACAAGATATTGATATGAGGACCATTTTTTTTTGTTTTTTGTACTGTACGAGAATAATTTGATTGTAATGTAATTTTTGTACCAGAATTACCTTGTTTTGATACTAATTCCTTTGGACGTGCCCGTATAATTTCATGTAATCGACGTCTTTGTACATAACCCGCACGACTTGGTGCTGTTACTTGATATAAAAATTATTATATGTATAAATTTTATATGATAGTATATAAATTTATATATGAATTTTATATGATAATTTTAAATAATTTGTATTTTAGTTTAATTGAAACATATTTTATATTTATTAAATATAAATGATGGTAGAAAATAATGAGTGCAGGGAAGCTTATTGAAGATTTAACAGAATTATGTCAAGATTTATGTAAAATATTAACAAAGTAAAAGACGGACCAAATAGGAAAAGGTCTAAAGAAAGAGCGCAAGAGAAAATAGTTGTTTTACAAAATTTATATACGAGATATAAAAATATTGTGAAGGAGTTAGGAAAATTAAAATTGAGTACATTAGAAAATATAGAAGCGAAAGGTATTGCGGCAAGAATAGAAAAATATAAAGACGAAGCATTAGGTAGGATAAGGGATAGTATAATAGAAGAAGCCTTAGAAAGCAAATCAGAAGATAAAGTAACAGATGAAAAAAAAATAGAAATTAGTAATTCGAATGAAACATTAGGAGAGGTAGAAAATATAGTAATAGTTAATTTAGAAAATATAGTAAATACAGTAGAAAACGAACTAAAAATAGAAAATATTATTTTACAAAATAACACGGTACAAAGCAAAATGGCAGCGTTTGATTTTAGTAGCGGACAGAAGTTACCCGTATTTAATTCATCAAATGAAGAAAAAAGAAGTGAAGAGTTACGTGATTTTTTAAACACAATCGAGTTTTATCACGATACGCTCGCGGAAACTAGTAAAAAAACGTTAATTGAATTTTTATTAAAATGTAAGATCCAAGGTCGCGCATTAACCGAATTGGGATCAAGTAAGCCAGATTCGTTAGTAAATTTGAAAAAATTATTAATAGATAAATGTGGGCCGAACGAATCTTTAGAATCTATTCAGGCAAGGTTAAGTAAAGCAAAGCAAGGGAATAGATCAATGAGGGAATATGTTACAGAAATAGAAAATTTAGTAACAAAAATGATAGATCTTGAAGTGACAGCACAGGGAGAAGGTAGTAGGGAAGCATTAAAGGACTCTAATGAAAGGACAGGTTTAGCTTTTCTGAAAAACGGTGTGCAAGAAAAATATAGAATTATTCTCGCTAGCGCTCGTCATACTAATATTCAAGAAGCTATAAAACATTTACTAGAAATTGATAGATGTTTGGAAATAAAACCAGAGAGTTTATACCATGTTGATAACAAAAATACTAATAAAAACTTTAGAAATAATAATAACCACAATCGTACAAATAATTTTGGTAGAAATCAATATAATTATAGGGGAGATTCAAGAGGTAATCAAAATCAAACTTTTAATAGAAATAATTGTAATCAAAATCAAAATTTTAATAGAAATAATTACAATCAAAATCAGAATTTTAATAGAAATAATCAAAACCAAAATCAAGGTTTTAATAGAAGTAATGGAAATAGCCAAAATCAAAATTATAACAGAAATAATCAAAATTCTAATGTAGTACAAGACAATGGTAGAGGTAACTCGAATTTCACAGGAGCACGTAATGGTAGTTATAATTGTAATAACAGTGGTAATTATAATAATAGAAACAATTATAATAGTATACAAAATAATCAAAATCGATCGCATAACAATAATGGTAGAACAAATAGTAGACAAAGTAGTAAAGTTTATACCGTCAAAGAGGGAAACTCTCAGCCCACCGAAAGCAATGCCAATCTTTCGGGAGGGGAGGAATAGGCAAAGAATATAACAATAAAGTAACACAGGGTGTCTACGTAGGTGATGTGTCAAGGGGAATGTATGTAAAAATTAGAATAGAAAACGAAAATAGGAGTATGAAGTTATTAATAGATACAGGTGCATCAATATGTTTAATGAAAAATAAATTTGTAATAAATACAATTTTAGATAGAGACAATCAACTTAAGATAAATGGTATAGCAGGTTCTAGGAAGACCTTAGGGTCGAAAGAAATTAAATTAAATTTCGAAAATTTGCGCAAATGGTATAAATTCCATATAGTAGAAGATAGTTTTCCAGTTGATGGAATTATTGGTGCAAGTTTTCTTAGGGATGTTGATGCATTTCATCCACAAGAATTGTGTGATGGAGTTTTTATGGCCGGATCGGTGTCAAAAGCCGTAAACGGGAAAATACCGGTCAAAATTCTGAATACCAGATCGGAAGAAGTTACGTTGAACTGGTACGAACCAATATCGTTACCAGCGTCCGAATATTTTGGTTTTCAGTATAGCGACACGAAAGCGTATCAGCAAAGTAGAGTAGAAAGAGTTCGTAAAGAAATAAATACGGATAATTTGAATTCTGAGGAAAGAAAAGAAATAATTAATATTTGTACAAAATTCAATGACGTTTTCCATCTTGATGGTGATAACTTAACGTTTACCACCATTTTTAAAGCACAAATTAATTTAAAATCGGGAACTACACCCAAATATAAAAAACCTTATCGGTTACCCCATGTGCAAAAACAGGAAATTAAAGACCAAGTCGAAAAAATGGTCCAAGATAATATAGCGGAGCCTTCTATGTCACCTTCGAACTCGCCAATATTGGTCGTTCCAAAGAAAAAAGACCCGATCACGGGATTGCAAGTGTTGTATTTAGTAATTGACTATCGCGGTCTAAATGACGTCATAGAAGACGATAAATTTCCGTTACCTAATATAACCGACATCTATGATATGTTAGGCGGAGCAGTATATTTTTCGTGCTTAGATTTAAGCCCAGGCTATTACCAGATGGAACTGGATGATCAGAGTAAGCCGAAAATGGTCATTATCAACTCACTCGATTACCAATGGGTTTAAAAATGTCAGCCAGTGCTTTTTCCCGTATGATGTCCATTGCTATGAGTGGATTAACTTCTTCAAGATGTTTCGTTTATCTTGATGATATTATAGTATTTGGGAAAAATCTCAAGGAACACAATAAAAATTTAATGGAAGTATTTGAGAGACTTCGCGAAAAAAAATTAAAAATTCACCCGGGAAAATGTTCATTTTTAAAAAAAGAAGTATTATATCTAGGACATTTAATTTCGGATAAAGGTATATTACCTGATCCAACAAAATCCAAAGTAATGAAAAATTATCCGCAGCCTCAAAACGCTGATGAAGTAAGACGATTTGTGGCCTTTGCTAATTATTACCGAAAGTTTATACAAAACTTTGCTGCTATAACTTTACTTTTGAACAGATTATTACGTAAAGACGTACCTTTTGAATTTGACAAAGATTGTATAACCGCTTTTCAAACCCTAAAAAAATTATTGACAAGTCCAGAAATTCTTCAATTTCCGAATTTTATGAAGATTTTATTTTGAGAACGGACGCATCTGGGTATGTAATAGGCGCGGTTCTGTCAAATTATGATGACCGACCGATAGCATACGCAAGTAGGGCTCTGAATACGGCTGAATATTATAGCACGATCGAGAAAGAGTTGTTGGCTATTGTATGGTCCGTAAAGCATTATAGATCATATCTTTTTGGCCGACATTTTAAGATCCTAACAGATCATAAGCCATTAGTATATCTGTTTAGTTTAAAAGAGCCATCTAGTGGGTTAACAAAATTCCGCTTATTACTCGAAGAATATAACTTTACGGTAGTATACACGAAAGGTAAAGATAACGGAACGGCAGATGCTTTAAGTCGAATTCAAGTAAAAAACTCAGATTTAAAAGAAATACAAATATGTGTCGCAACACGGTCGCAAACGAAAAATGAAAAAAATAAGGACATAACTAATGACAATGATATGATAAAGAAACTTCTTACACCCCCAATAGACGGTTTAAAAATGGTAGAAATAAAATTCGTTAAAGAAATAGTAGGAAATGTTGAATATAAAGATTTAAATATAGTAACAGGTCCAAATGAAAGAGTGGCCTATATTCCCGATAGAAATTGTATTTGACTAAAGTCTGGACATGACGCTAGTACTATTACTCGATCGGCATCATTTGACAAAATGTTGTTGAGAGATGTACGTTTAGTCATAGATCCATTAAAAATTAAAAAAGTATATGTTACTAAAGAAGAGTGTATGAAACTCTTAAACGGGCGCCCTGAAATAAAATATAAAAGATATATAAAAGAATTATTTAAACCAATAGGAATTATAGTAGAGATTATTGAGAGATTAAAAAAAGTTACGGATCCGAACATAAAGAAAATTATTATGAATGATTACCATATTTTACCGACCAGCGGACACGCCGGGATAAACCGCATGATTAGAAATATAAAGAAAGAGTACTGTTGGACAGGTATGCAACAAGATATAACATCATATGTTAAAAATTGCGATTCATGCCAACGCAATAAACATATTAACAACAAAAGGCAACCAATGGTGATTACATCAACTGCCGACTCAAGCTTTGAGAAATTTTTTGTTGATCTTGTTCAAAAAAAAAAAATTTAAAAAAGATAAGTGGAAAAAAAATATTTCTACATATACATATATTATATTATATTGAATATTATATAAATATTATAAATAAACTAAACATTAAATAAATATGGAATAAATATTATATACATTACAAAAATAAATAAATATTATAAATACTATATACATGACAAACAAACTAATAAATAAAACTTCGGTCAATAATACCAATTAAAATGTTCTTTTATAATAAGTTTTCTATGAGATCGTTAAATTTTTCTAGTAATCTTGTATTCTATTATGTAAACTAAAATTTTTTATTGAAAAATATTTTGAAAAATTTTCTTACTGTAAATTATTACCGAAAATTTTATATACATATTTACATATATTGAAACAAAAAAATTGAAAAAAAAAGAGAAACTATTATTTGAATAGCATAAATAGCAAAAATTATAATTAGTTGTACTATTTGTACTATATAATTATTTTGAAAGGTAATATTGTCAGAATTACTTTTTTTTTGTATAGAAACTTATTGCTTCATATATTGAAAATATATGAAGCTTTGTGGCGCGGTCTAAATTTCGAAAAATTTTTTTTCGAGATTTTGATTTTTCTGGACGTTTTAGATGTCAGGGAATCAGAATCAGCAAAAAAAAAATCCGTGTCCGCCGTACGCCGTACGCCGTACGCCGTACGCAAAGTAAAAATACACTTTTTTAAACGCTTAGAAATAGTATAAGCACTCGTGCGATTTGTACAAAAATTGCAACATATATAAAGTAAGGATGGAAATTTATGTGTATGGTATCCTTTTTTAAATCATTTCCCTGAATCCCCCCCTAGCGGAGCGTTGAAAATGCACAATTTTGTGCACTTCAAAAAAATACCCCTAAATATAGTCGGATCTTTACATTGTTTCACAGATATATGTATAGACGCCATATAAAGAAGATTGTAAGAATTTGGAGCCCTAGGTCCTCGCCCCCCTATTTTATAGTAATATTAAAACAAAAATTTTGAAATTTGAAATGCCTATAAAACCGGTTTGATTTTATATAAAACATTGTTACTTCTAACATAGATGCAGCAGGTAAGTGCATTTCGATTTCATATAAAAAATTTACCCCCCACCTTCTTTAAGTGGGTGAGGGGGCTTATGTATGAAATAAGCTACATACATTGAGGGGGGAAATTAATTGAAAAAATGAGAAACTATATTCTTAAATATACTATGTTACACATTGTGCATAAAAATCAGCTTCGTACCTTTACCCCCCTGGATTTTACAGGTGAAAGAATTTTTATGGGACTACTAAAATTGAATTTTTGGTATTTAAAATGACTATAAAATAAGCCGCATTTCAGATAGGGTCTTATATCTTGTAGGTTTGGTATAATAGAATGGTATCTTTCGAAACCATTCAAAAAATTTGGCGAAAATGCACTTTAGGGCATTTTGGATTTAAAAAAAAAAAAAAACGCCCCCCCCTTCCCCCTGGGTATCTGCACCCCCTCACCTAAAAATTTTGGGGGGGTCGGACCAAATACGGCCCCTAGGGGGGGCTAAAGTTTGTATGAAACTTTTTTTTGTGGGGGGGAGGGGCCTCGAGTGGGGTAACAAATGAAAGCCCTGGAGTTATGGAGTAAGTCTGTATAAAAAAAAATTAACTTTTTATAAAGGGAGGGCCTAGGCCCCAAAAGAAAAAATTGGGTCCTTGAGCCCCCTCTGTCTTATGGGGTCGACATGCACCTCAAAAGTTGCGCCCAACTCTGCCCTTTACAACATGCCCAAACTTAAGGCTGTACGACCTACCGTTCAGCCAGGGTGGGTCGGCCAGTGGGACTACTTTGGCCTTTTATATGAAATTTTGAAATTTTTATATGAAATTTTGGTTTCAAAGATTAGACTGTCCTTTAGGGCATTTTGGATTTCGAATAATCTAAAGACAGGATTTCCTTCTCCTGTATACCCTTGTTCACCTCCCACTTTCAAAACTTGGCGCTCGGCGCCCTGAGCCCCCCTAGGGGGGTCGGGAGTTTGTATGTGATCCCTTTATTAGAGGGAGGGAGGAGGTCGTGTGGGGTAACAAATGAGAGTACTCCATGAGTGGAATATATATACGAAAAAAAAACATTAGTTTTTATTAAGGGGGAGCCAGGGCCCTAAGACCAAAAATGGGGCTTTTTGGACCCTTGGGGCTCAGAATATTGACATACACCTCAAAAGTTGCGCCCAACTCTGCCCTTTACAACATGCCCAAACTTAAGGCTGTACGACCTACCGTTCAGCCAGGGTGGGTCGGCCAGTGGGACTACTTTGGCCTTTTATATGAAATTTTGAAATTTTTATATGAAATTTTGGTTTCAAAGATTAGACTGTTGGATGCCCCTTCCTCCCATCAGAAAGGCCCCAAATTGGCAGGGCACCACATATTGGACCAATTAAGGTTAAGTGCCAAATCTGAGCCAAATCGGTTGAGCCGTTTAAAAGTTGAGTTGGAGACCCCACGAGAAACCACTGAATCTTCTTGACCCTCGTTTCCCTTCCTCCCATCAGAAAGGCCCCAAATTGGCAGGGCACCACATATTGGACCAATTAAGGTTAAGTGCCAAATCTGAGCCAAATCGGTTGAGCCGTTTAAAAGTTGAGTTGGAGACCCCACGAGAAACCACTGAATCTTCTTGACCCTCGTTTCCCTTCCTCCCATCAGAAAGGCCCCAAATTGGCAGGGCACCACATATTGGACCAATTAAGGTTAAGTGCCAAATCTGAGCCAAATCGGTTGAGCCGTTTAAAAGTTGAGTTGGAGACCCCACGAGAAACCACTGAATCTTCTTGACCCTCGTTTCCCTTCCTCCCATCAGAAAGGCGCCAAATTGGCAGGGCACCACATATTGGACCAATTAAGGTTAAGTGCCAAATCTGAGCCAAATCGGTTGAGCCGTTTTAAGGACGCCATTGATGATATACCAACATATATATACCTGTACTGTAAATTCATAAAGGAAAATTAAAAAAAGGACCACGCAAAAAGTAGGTCAACTGGCCCTAGGTGAATAATAAAAAGGAGGGATGTAATGTGGGATCTATATGGTTCTTAGCGTTATCCAAGGAACACCACGCGGAGGTGACCATATATCGTTCCTCTTGGGGAGTTTTGTTAGGCAGGCCCCCTTGCCTACTGCCATGTCCGTCATCGGGGAGTTTTGTTAGGCAGGCCCCCTTGCCTACTGCCATGTGATTCTGATTCACTGACATCTAAAACGGCCAGAAAAATCAAAATCTCGAAAAAAAATTTTTCGAAATTTAGACCGCGCCACAAAGCTTCATATATTTTCAATATATGAAGCAAAAAAATCCGTGTCCGCCGTACGCCGTACGCCGTACGCAAAGTAAAAATACACTTTTTTAAACGCTTAGAAATAGTATAAGCACTCGTGCGATTTGTACAAAAATTGCAACATATATAAAGTAAGGATGGAAATTTATGTGTATGGTATCCTTTTTTAAATCATTTCCCTGCAACCCCCCCTAGCGGAGCGTTGAATATGCGCAATTTTGTGCACTTCAAAAAAATACCCCTAAATATAGTCGGATCTTTACATTGTTTCACAGATATATGTATAGACGCCATATAAAGAAGATTGTAAGAATTTGGAGCCCTAGGTCCTCGCCCCCCTATTTTATAGTAATATTAAAACAAAAATTTTGAAATTTGAAATGCCTATAAAACCGGTTTGATTTTATATAAAACATTGTTACTTCTAACATAGATGCAGCAGGTAAGTGCATTTCGATTTCATATAAAAAATTTACCCCCCACCTTCTTCAAGTGGGTGAGGGGGCTTATGTATGAAATAAGCTACATACCTTGAGGGGGGAAATTAATTGAAAAAATGAGAAACTATGTTCTTAAATATACTATGCTACATATTGTGCATAAAAATCAGCTTCGAACCTTTACCCCCCTGGATTTTACAGGTGAAAGAATTTTTATGGGACTACTAAAATTGAATTTTTGGTATTTAAAATGACTATAAAATAAGCCGCATTTCAGATAGGTTCTTATATCTTGTAGGTTTGGTATAATAGATTGGTATCTTTCGAAACCATTCAAAAAAATTACCCCTTTCCCTTTTATTATGGGTGAGGGGGTAATTTTATGAAAGAGGCTGCAGCACCTCAGCGGGGGACTGGATTGAAAAAATGAGAAATTATTTTCTTAAAAATACTATCTTACAACTTGTACCAAAAATTTATTTCCCTACCTGCAACCCCCTCTAAGCTATATCACTTAGAAATGTTACATTTCAAAATTTATTATATACTTTATGAAATTGAATTTTTGGAACTTAAAATGACTATAAAATAAGCCGCATTTCAGATAGGGTCTTATATCTTGTAGGTTTGGTATAATAGATTGGTATCTTTCGAAACCATTCAAAAAATTTACCCCTTTCCCTTTTATTATGGGTGAGGGGGTAATTTTATGAAAGAGGCTGCAGCACCTCAGCGGGGGACTGGATTGAAAAAATGAGAAATTATTTTCTTAAAAATACTATCTTACAACTTGTGCCAAAAATTTATTTCCCTACCTGCAACCCCCTCTAAGCTACATCACTTAGAAATGTTACATTTCAAAATTTATTATATAGTTTATGAAATTGAATTTTTGGAACTTAAAATGACCATAAAATAAACCGCATTTCAGATAGGGTGTTATATCTTATAGGTTTGGTATAAAAGATTGGTATCTTTCGAAACCATTCAAAAAATTTACCCCTTTCCCTTTTATTATGGGTGAGGGGGTAATTTTATGAAAGAGGCTGCAGCACCTCAGCGGGGGACTGGATTGAAAAAATGAGAAATTATTTTCTTAAAAATACTATCTTACAACTTGTGCCAAAAATTTATTTCCCTACCTGCAACCCCCTCTAAGCTACATCACTTACAAATGTTACATTTCAAAATTTATTATATAGTTTATGAAAATTGAATATTTGTAACTTAAAATGACTATAAAATAAGCCGCATTTCAGATAGGGTCCTATATCTTGTAAGTTAGGTATAATAGGTTGGTGTCTTTCGACATCATTCAAAATTTTCACCCGTTTCATATGGGTGAGGGGGTATATCCATTAAACAGGCTGCAACACCTCGGCGGGGGACTGGATTGAAAAAATGAGAAATCATTTTCTTAAAAATACACACCTACACATTGTATACAAAATTGAGACACGTACCTTCAACCCTCTTCAGTTTACAGGGGCAAAAAGTTCGAAATTTATAGAATAAAAACATAATTATGTATATTACATTTCGAGTATTTAGTATATATACATATATAGTATTACAAATTCAAGTACTTATTTATAAAAACTTGATTGTAATTTTAAATTGTACAACATTGGGAGTTTTGTAAAAATCGTAATTTTTATTTAATTCTTCGTTTTCACTAAATCCTAGGTAGATCAAAAGGGTATATGAAGCACTCTTCCAAATTGGCAGCTTTTTTTTTATTAAATAAAATTGTAAAAGAATAACAGTTTCAAATTGATAAAAGATGATACATATATTATAAAAATATATAATGGTATAATTCTTGGTATAAAATAATTCTTTATCACTGATTTTTAGAATAAAATTTTTAACTGAATTTTTTTTGTTGTTTGATCATTTTTGTTGCTGTTTGGTATACTTTGTTTTTCTTTTCGATGTTTTCTTTTTAACACAATTATATAAATCTGGACGATTTTTATTACGTAATATACATATTATAAATTTTGGATCAACTTGACAACATCTTTCTAATTCACTTGTATATGAACCAATATTATCACGTTCAAATAAATACCATTTTGGTTCATTTAAAATACAATTCATTTTACGTGATATTTTAATTAAACGTTGTATAAATGTTACAGCATCTTGATGATATTGTTTTGGTGTAACAATTTTGTTTTTCAGTTTAGCGACACGAAAGCATATCAGCAAAGTAGAGTAGAAAGAGTTCTTAAAGAAATAAATACGGATAATTTGAATTCTGAGGAAAGAAAAGAAATAATTAATATTTGTACAAAATTCAATGACGTTTTCCATCTTGATGGTGATAACGTTTACCACCATTTCTAAAGCACAAATTAATTTAAAATCGGGAACTACACCCAAATATAAAAAACCTTATCGGTTACCCCATGTGCAAAAACAGGAAATTAAAGACCAAGTCGAAAAAATGGTCCAAGATAATATAGCGGAGCCTTCTATGTCACCTTCGAACTCGTCAATATTGGTCGTTCCAAAGAAAAAAGACCCGATCACGGGATTGCAAAAGTTGCATTTAGTAATTGACTATCGCGGTCTAAATGACGTCATAGAAGACGATAAATTTCCGTTACCTAATATAACCGACATCTATGATATGTTAGGCGGAGCAGTATATTTTTCGTGCTTAGATTTAAGCCCAGGCTATTACCACATGGAACTGGATGATCAGAGTAAGCCGAAAAAGGTCATTATCAACTCACTCGATTACCAATGGGTTTAAAAATGTCAGCCAGTGCTTTTTCCCGTATGATGTCCATTGCTATGAGTGGATTAACTTCTTCAAGATGTTTCGTTTATCTTGATGATATTATAGTATTTGGGAAAAATCTCAAGGAACACAATAAAAATTTAATGGAAGTATTTGAGAGACTTCGCGAAAAAAAATTAAAAATTCACCCGGGAAATTGTTCAATTTTAAAAAAAGAAGTATTATATCTAGGACATTTAATTTCGGATAAAGGTATATTACCTGATCCAACAAAATCCAAAGTAATGAAAAATTATCCGCAGCCTCAAAACGCTGATGAAGTAAGACGATTTGTGGCCTTTGCTAATTATTACCGAAAGTTTATACAAAACTTTGCTGCTATAACTTTACTTTTGAACAGATTATTACGTAAAGACGTACCTTTTGAATTTGACAAAGATTGTATAACCGCTTTTCAAACCCTAAAAAAATTATTGACAAGTCCAGAAATTCTTCAATTTCCGAATTTTAATGCAGATTTTATTTTGAGAACGGACGCATCTGGGTATGTAATAGGCGCGGTTCTGTCAAATTATGATGACCGACCGATAGCATACGCTAGTAGGGCTCTGAATACGGCAGAAAAAAATTATAGCACGATCGAGAAAGAGTTGTTGGCTATTGTATGGTCCACAATAGCCAACATTATATTATAATGTTGGCTATTGTCAACATTATTGTCATATTGTCAACATTATAACATTATATAATGTTGGCTATAATATTATATTATATTGAATATTATATAAATATTATAAATAAACTAAACATTAAATAAATATGGAATAAATATTATATACATTACAAAAATAAATAAATATTATAAATACTATATACATGACAAACAAACTAATAAATAAAACTTCGGTCAATAATACCAATTAAAATGTTCTTTTATAATAAGTTTTCTATGAGATCGTTAAATTTTTCTAGTAATCTTGTATTCTATTACGTAAACTAAAATTTTTTATTGAAAAATATTTTGAAAAATTTTTTTACTGTAAATTATTACCGAAACTTTTTATACATATTTACATATATTGAAACAAAAAAATTGAAAAAAAAAGAGAAACTACTATTTGAATAGCATAAATAGCAAAAATTATAATTAGTTGTACTATTTGTACTATATAATTATTTTGAAAGGTAATATTGTCAGAATTACTTTTTTTTTGTATAGAAACTTATTTTAAATGAATCGCAAATAATTAAAAATGATAAATACTAAAGATGTTTTTTTTATTAAATAAAATTGTAAAAGAATAACAGTTTCAAATTGATAAAAGATGATACATATATTATAAAAATATATAATGGTATAATTCTTGGTATAAAATAATTCTTTATCACTGATTTTTAGAATAAAATTTTTAACTGAATTTTTTTTGTTGTTTGATCATTTTTGTTGCTGTTTGGTATACTTTGTTTTTCTTTTCGATGTTTTCTTTTTAACACAATTATATAAATCTGGACGATTTTTATTACGTAATATACATATTATAAATTTTGGATCAACTTGACAACATCTTTCTAATTCACTTGTATATGAACCAATATTATCACGTTCAAATAAATACCATTTTGGTTCATTTAAAATACAATTCATTTTACGTGATATTTTAATTAAACGTTGTATAAATGTTACAGCATCTTGATGATATTGTTTTGGTGTAACAATACCCCAATTTTTAATTGGTTCTGGTGTTGAAAACATTGAATTTGATTTAAATTCATTGGACCAATCACATTTTGAATTTGTTGTAAATATACAGGTTTATTACCTAAAAATATATCTTGATGTTTAAGTTGACGACCAGTAAATTCAACTAATTTTGGTTCAATATCTAAATTCCAATCTTTAAATACATTTAAACTACCTGGTGTTGTTGTTAATCGTTTTTGATATTGTAGTAAACGATAAATACGATTATTTGGATCAACTCGAGTATGTTGTGACATTGCTTGCATTAATCGTGTATTTGAACGCATTACTTTATGTGATATTTCAGCACATAATAATATATCATTTTCATGTTGTCGTATTGATGTTATATAACCAGTGTTGTGAATTGAGGCACCCTGTGCTTCAATTCACAACGGAAATTATAAAATTCCAATCCATTTCAAAATAAATTAAATTATTTAAATTAATTAATAAAAAACAAGTTTCAAATTACGCGTTGCTCGTGCACAGAGAAATAATTTAATTTAATTAATAATAATTTCTCTGTGCTGACAACGCGTAAAATCAATCAGCCAATTAAATTAAAATTGATTTTAAATATTTTGTTGGAGAAGCTGATTCGTTTTCCAAAATCTTATTGGAAAGATTTTGGAAAGCCAAAAAAGCTCTCCAACAAAATAAAAAAGAAAGAAAAATTAAAATCAAGGCGAGTTGATAAAAAAATTAAGTTTGAATTTGAAATCGGAATTATTATGTTCAATCGGTCGGTTAAAGTATGATTTAAATTTGTAAAAAATAATATAAGTCAGACGATCCGGGGAAAAAATTGATGATTGATTTTAAATTAAAAAATTATTACCGTGTATTTTGAAAGATCAAAATTATTATCGTGTTTATTTAAAAAAGAAAAGAAAATTTAGAAAGTTTAAGATAAAATTTAATTAAAAAATATTATAAAATTAATTACCAAATTTAAGAAATAACATTTCTTAGATTTATAATAAAATTAAGTTTTTACGTTTATAATAAAATTAAGACTAAATTATAATAAAATAAATGAAATTAAAGGTGACTTTGATAATAAAATTAATAAATAAAATAAATAAAATTAAAGTTATGTAAAAGTTAAAAGACTAAAATTGTTTTTATTTAAAAAAGAAATTATTTCAAATTAAAAAAGGTGAGATAAAACAATTAAAATAAAGATAAAAATTTTTGATTGTAAAACTAATTTTACAACATTGGCGCTGCGGACAGGATGAGAAGTACGTTTCTCATCCAAAAGAATTTAGTGTTCGGTAAAACGGGATAAATGAAAGTAAAAATAAAAAATTTTATCGCAAATCAAAGTGGACATTAATATAAAAAATAAAAAAAATTTTTTAATAAAGTTAATAATATAAAAAAAAAAATATATCAAAAATTTTTTTTTTTAAAAAAGAATTAGTAGCAGAATTTTAATAAAATTAAAATAAAAACAGTGATAGCAGAAAAGTTGCAGTTGAAAAGTGGTAGCAGATTAAATAAAAGTAGCAGTTAAAAGTTGCAGTAGAATAGCAGAATTTTTTTAAAAAAATAGCAGCAGAAGAAGCTGGTAGCGGAAAAAGAAAAAACACAAAAAAAAAGGAAAATTTTTTTTTGAAAAATTTTTTGTAAAGTAGTAAGTCATTTTTTTTCTACTATAAAAAATATATAAAAACACGGGTTGCTAAATATTTTAAAAAATATATATATATACAATAGAAAATATATATAACAAAATATAAAATAAATTTTTTTTGTAAAAATAATTTTTTTTAAAATGAATAAATCGAAATCTTTAGGAAGATACGGATCTTCATTATTTTTTATAATTATTATTACTCCAAATCTAATAGTCTTAATAATGGAGAATAATAAAATTTATTTTTTGGCGCGTTTTTTTTTGTAAAATCATTTAAGGATCATACTATGAACATTTATAAAACAAAATTTTTTTTTGGAAATGAATAAAATATTTTTTGCATAATTTTAGGAGTTAAGAAACTTATATTTTTTTTTAGATAAACATTTTAGTCAACAAACAAAAAATATTTTTTATTATTGCATACTTTTAGGGAATGAATAAAATAAAAATAAAAGAGTATTTTTTTTTTTTTTTAAAGGATTTTCGTTAAATAAAATAATATAAATAAATGAAATTACATAAAATTTTTAGAAAAAATTAAAATAAATTTTTTCGACCCCTAAAATATATTTTTTCAGAACTTTTTATATAAAATGACCCCTAAAATTTTTTTTTTTAATTAAAATTTATTAAAATATGACCCCTAAATCACAAAATAAAAAAAGGTACATATATATTGTTGTTGTTGTTTAAAATTTTTTTATAAACTAATGTCGCAAAATTCAAAACCCAAAACGTTGGCGCAATCAATTTTAAAATTTTCAAAGAGAATATCAACATTTTCATTTTTAAATTCAAGTCCGGAATTTGAAAATTCGGACGAACAAACTAAAACAAACGTAGAAAATATAGAAGCGGAACCAAATTTAGAAGTATTGGATAGAAATAACTTTGTTGATTTTTTACATCAAGTACAAGGAGAACGAATATCAGAAAATAGAAAAAGTTTTAGAACATTGAGGTCAGGAGCAAAATACAATAGAATTGGCCCAATAAGGAAACAAAGGAAAGCTAGGAGAAATAAAGTTATAATTGCCAAAACGGAAAGAAAAAGTTTGAATATAAAAGCAAGTGACAAAATGAATCCAATAAACGACCCCCATTATTTTAATTTCCAAAAATCAAATAATACAAATAGAACAATAAATAAACCGGGACCATCAGGATTAAACTCGACCCCTATTCCACCACCACCACCAATTGCACATCGCGATGAATACGTTGCGGAAAACTTTACAAACGACAACTCGTATCATTTGGAACCAACATTGTTACCAGTGGAAAAAATAATAAAAACATTTTTAGTACAAGTTCCAACATTTTCGGGTGTAGGGTTGGATATTGAGAATGAGTTGAACAATTTTCTCGAATTAGCTCATCAAGCGTACGAATTGACCAGAGACGAACAAAAGGGTATATTATTGAGAATTTTGATTACAAGTAAACTGACTGGTGCAGCCAACGCACTTTTCAGATATGCCAACGTTGAAAACTTTAACCAATATAAAGATATTTTACGAAATCGTTTTATAGAGAGCAAGGATATGGCTACATTAGCATCGGAAATGATGGGAATGTATCAATACGAAAACGAATCGGTGGAATTATTTGGAGAAAGATTAGCAGAAAATTGGCGGCATATAGAAACAGAGTAAACGAAAGATATCAAAACGAGGGACGAGCTTTAATCAATGAAATGGAGATAACCGCAAAGAGAATATTTTTAGGAGGACTGCGTTCATCAGAATTGAAACAATATTTAATCTTTAAAAACCCCGAAAACTTAAGAGTGTCCATAGGAGCGGCTCGACAGTATTTGAATGAAACAAGGAACTTAGGAAATATAGGGAGTTCGGATAAAAATAGTAGTAATAATCA
This sequence comes from Empis stercorea, assembly GCA_949752835.1. Lineage (NCBI taxonomy): Eukaryota > Metazoa > Arthropoda > Insecta > Diptera > Empididae > Empis > Empis stercorea. The sequence continues at coordinate 34,158,769 of OX457089.1, forward strand.
AGGGTACCAAATGATGAATTTATTAACCACTATGATGAAAAAATTAAATGAAAATGGCGGACATGGGCAACAACCAAATAATAACCGGTTAAATCATGGAAACAATTTTAGAAATAATAGTCATAATAATTATTTCCGGGGAACAACAGGTAATTTTAAATACAACAACAACAACAACAATAATGCGCAATTTACAAAAAATAATAATTATAATAATAATAATAAACAATTCTCAAACAGTAGTAGCAACAATAATTTTAATAACAACAATAAGACCCCTAACAGAAATTACAACATGGTTAGTGGTAATAATTTTCCAAATAACAATAAAAATAATACAAGTAATTATAATAGTAATTATAATAATAATTACAATAATAATAATAACAATCGGAATAATAATAGTAATAATAATAATGGTAACAACAAAGTGCCATTTAAAGGGCCAACAACTAACAATATTAAATGTTTCAAGTGTGGTAAGCCGGGACATATTAGTAGGGAATGTACTTGGGAAGCACCACAAAATATAAATTCTTCAGTTCTACGATGCACACACTGCGGAATGAATGGACATACTTCCACTCATTGTTTCAAATTGCGATCAGGGAATGGCAATACAACAAATCAGAGAGTACTTACATTAGACAGTGAAAATATAGCTGAAAATCAATGTGACTGGTGTGCACGAAAAGGTCATAAAATCGTGCATTGCGAAGCACGTCAAGCATATGAATCTAAAAAAGTGTTGGAATCGGGAAACGAGGATGGAGTGAACTAAAGAAGCTCAGCTCATTCCTCCAAAAGGGCGAAGAAACCACCTTACAGGAGCCCATAGTTCAATTATCATTAGATATAGCTAAAAAAGATAAAATTAAATTATTGGTAGATACGGGAGCACAAGTTAGTTTGATTAAAAATACAACTTTAAAAGAAGGAACACCTATACTAACAAATGATAAAACAAATTTAAGTACAATAACAAAAGATGTAAGCTCCACTATAGGTTCCTGTGAAGGAAAATTTTTATTAGGAAATAATTTCGATTGCAAATTTCAAGTCACTACAGAATTCTGTATTCCATTTATAAGGAAAAGTAAAATAGGTATAATAAATACGCATTACATTGAGAATCCATTTAAACAATTAGATCAAATTAAAATAAAAGAAATTCAGGGAATTTTCGACAACATAAAAAGTAAGTTTTATAAAAATAAGGATGAAATCTTATTAGACGAAGATAAATCCAAGGTAAAAACAGAATTAATAGTAAAAGAAGAAGAGAAAGTGATTAAGAAAAAAGAATTTTTTAACATTAATGAAGAAAATGTTGAAAAAATTGTTGAAATAAAGGAAGAAATAAATGATGAAATTATATTAGTTAATGCTGAAATCACAGATGATTCAGTGGAAGTTAGTGATAGTGATTTAAATAATAAAATAAATGTTGGAGAAATTTATGAAGAAAAAATTAACACAGGAAATATTTTAAATGAAGAAGAGATTATAATGGATAATGTTAATGTAAAAAATGGAACGGAAAAAAATTGCGAAATATGGATTCCGGCGCGTATGGAAAACAGAACAACAGAAGTGGGAGAATTTTTTTGTAAGGCACAACAACTAAAACCAGGTGTATTATTAGGAAATTGTTTGGTTGAAGCAAAAAATAATACGGTAAAGGTATGTATAGCCAACGTAAGTAATGAAGAAGTAAAAATTGAGGATATAAAACTTAAATTGACTACTATAGAAAATTTTCATATAAGACCCCTAAAAAATGAAACTTCTAAGTATATAAAAAATGGACCCCTAAAGACTCATGAGATTAAAAGCAAAAAAGAAAAAAAACCCCGAGGGAGACGCAAGGATACACCATTGGCGGATATATTTAGATTATTTGAAGAAGGCAACTGTATTAATTATCAGGAAGACGAAACAGAAAATAAAGCTGTTAAAGAGAGAATTGAATCTCTGAAGAAAATTTTAAAAAAGAATTCAATATTAACAACAGAAGAACAAAATACAATAGATAAAATTTGTGAAGAATGTAATGACATTTTTCATTTACCAGGAGATAGATTAACTCATACTGATGTTATTACACACAAAATAAGAACGACCCCGGAACAAATCCCAATCAATAGCAGGCAGTACAGATTAGCGGAATGTCACAAAAAGGTGATTAATGAAGAAATAAAAAATTTATTGGAAGAAGAGATAATACAACCAAGTCGAAGTCCTTGGAATTCACCTTTACTAGTTGTTCCAAAAAAGGCTGGTCCGGAGGGAGAAAAAAGATACAGAGTGGTAGTAGATTTTAGGAAAATTAATGAGGTGACATTGGGAGACGCTTTTCCCCTACCAAGGATAGCAGACATAATAGATCAATTAGGAGGATCTGTGTATTTTTCAACATTGGATCTAGCAAGTGGATACCATCAAGTAGCAGTAGACCCCGAAGACAGAGAAAAAACGGCTTTCAGCACTATTTTCGGACATTACGAATTTAAACGAATGCTTATCAGGTGCACCAGCAACATTTCAGCGATTAATGAACCACATTTTATCCGGTTTACAAGGTTTTAAGTGTTTTGTATATTTAGATGACATTGTTATCTATGGAAGAACTTTAAAGGATCATGACGAAAAACTTAGAGCAGTATTTGACAGATTAAGGGAAAATAACTTGAAGCTTCAGCCAGAAAAATGTAAATTTCTCAAAAAGGAAGTTATTTATTTAGGTTATAGAATTACAACGGACGGAATATTACCGAATCCAGAAAAAACAAAGTGTGTTGCTGAACACCCAGTACGTAAAACAACAAAAAAAAAACATGAGATTTAGACTCTAAAAGGGAACAAGTATATATTAACATTTCAGGATGATTTAACGAAAATATTGGATGGTATTCCTATTTCAAATCAAGAAGCAGAAACGGTGGCTGAAGTATTTTATACTAAAATAATTTTAAAATATGCAATAATTCCTAAAGAATTATTGACGGATCAAGGTACCAACTTCACTAGTAAACTACTTCAACAATTATGTAAAATATTAAAAATAAAAAAGATTCAGACTACTGCATATCATCCACAAACTAATGGTTCGCTAGAACGTCGACATGGACCACTAGTTGAATATTTAAAAATGTTTGTAAATGAAAATCCTCAAACTTGGGATGATTGGGTAGCTGAAGCAACTTTCGTACACAATCACACAATCACACTCCACGAGCCTTTACCTAGTAGTCTTAAAAGGCAACCTGAACCTTTATACAATTTTGATGCTTTTTGTTTATCAATGAAAGCAAGAATGCAACGAGTACATGAAATAGCGAGAAGAAATCTAAATTTAAGCAAAGTTAAATCTAAAATTTATTATGACAAAAATGAAAAGGTAGAAAAATTCGAAATAGGTGATAAGGTGTTATTATTGAATCCAGCAAAGATTCACAAATTGAGCGAAAATTGGTTAGGACCATATGAGGTGGTAGGTTCGGATCAAGTAAACTCCTTAATTAAAATTAACAAAAAAGTTAGAAATGTACATAATAATAGATTAAAAGGAAGGATTAAGAAATTTTTTTTATATAATTTATCCCAGCACACTTCTATAACTAAAGACTAAATCTCATGTTTTTTTTTAATATATTTTTAGCACCATGTTTTATTTATTGAAAATTATATTGGGAGTATTATGCATATTAACCAAGGCAGTGCAGGGAACACCATTATCAATTACAAAATTAAATTCAACAGGCGCTTTATTTGAGAGTCAAGGAAATCTATTAATTTATAAAAGTAATATATAAATTTTTTGAAAATTTAAATTAATACCAATAGAAGAAGTTAATTTGTTCATAGATAATATAGAAAAAATGTTAAATAAATCTTGTTCCTTACTATCTAAGGTATTAAAGGAATATAATTGTAATTGGTGGTTAGATGATAAAAAATGTTAACTAGTGAAATAACTAAAACAAATCATTTTTTTACCATTAGAAAAAAACGAGGTTTAATAGATGGAATAGGTAATATTGCAAAAAGTTTATTCGGAACTATGGACGCACAGGACGCTGAGAAAATTTACGGACTATTAGACAAATTACAGACAGATAACAGTCGAAGATTAGAATTAATAAATAAACATGCAGCAGTTATACGTACAGATTTCGAATTTTTAAAGGACGTGACTTTAAACACAACTAAGGGGTTAAAACATTTAGAGAAAAGAGTTCTGATGTTAGAAGAAAAAATTATAAGGGAAAATAACGACTTGGGCGCAAAAGTAGAATTAAATTCTTATCAACTAGAAATGGACCAAATAGTAAATATGGCAATGTCAAAATTTGGACAGTTACAAGGATTATTACAAGAACAAGGGGAAATCATAACCGCTTTACAAACAAATAAGCTGCATCCATATATTATGGACTCTACAGTCCTAATAAACATAGTAAATAATATAACGAATGGACAAGGACATGACATACTACATTCAGTTCGGACACTTAACAGAATTACGGTAATAGACGTTAATCATCATGAGGGACAAATAGGAATACGAATTACAATTCCATGGTTGGAAAAAGAATTGTATAAATTGCATAAAATATATCCGGTTCCAGTAGAAATAACAGATCACAATTATGCTATTTTAGTTTTGGAATGGGATTTTATTTGTAGTAATAATTGGGGACATTTCTTACATTTTTCATCAAGTGAATTTAAACAAAATTGTATATTACCAGGTAAAAACGGTGATCTAGGTTTTATTATATGTAAACAATTACAACCTAAATTGTTGCAAAATCCAAAGGATAATTGCGTAATGGAACTGTTTAATCAGCAGGAAAATAATAACATTACCGTTTTTAAAATTTGTCAATATAAAATTACAACAGTAATAACTAACCATCTTATACCATTAAATGAAGAAAACTCATGGTTATATTTGTTCAAAAATGAGCAACAACTCACTAGTTATTGTAATCCAATAACTACCAAAACTATAATATATGGCATAGGAATTTTAAAGTTATTAGATAATTGCGTTTTCATTGTGGGCAATTTAGATTTACCATATAGACATACTTTTAAAACAAATACAAACGAAACGGGGATAACAAGTTGGCTTTCTACATCCATTCCAATAAAAAATGAAATAAATCTAAAAATTCTAAAAAATAATACAAAATTATTAAAATCCACGGAAATTACATTAACGGACGCAGGGGAACTTACAAGGGAATTTGACAAAAAAGGAAAAACATTGAATGAATTGGAATTAGAATGGGAAGAGGAACAAAAAAGGGAAGAAATGACAAATTACCAACACTTAACAAGTCGTTGGCAAATAGGAGGGCTAGGTAGTTTAGTGGTTTTAACAATAATATATGTTATTAACAAAATTATAATTAATCGTTGTAAGAAAACTAATAATAAAGTTCAAAAAACGGATCAATCTAATGTGGAAATCCCATTATCTTCTATATCTGAAAAGAAACTCGTGGGACCAGGTACTGTAAACGCAATAGGCAATAGTTCGAAAACTTTGAATTTTTCACAGTTATCTTTTCCTACCCCGGAATTACCGGTACTTCACAACTCTTAAGTTGAATAATTAACTAATTATTAAAACCTCTATATAATAGAATTAACTAATAAATAAACCTCTATATAATAGAGATAACTAATAAATAAAACCTCTATATAATAGAATTAACTAATAAATAAAACCCCTATATAATAGAGATAACTAATAAATAAAACCCCTATATAACAGAATTAACTAATAAATAAGACCCCTATATAATAAGATTAACTAATAAATACGATCACTATATAGTAATAAGATATATAGAAAAAACAAAACAAAAAAAAACCCCCTAAAAATTTTTTCACTTAGATTCATAAACAATAAGTAAAGCGAAACAGGGAATAACAAATAGAAAAATTAAATTTTTAGTTATATTTTAAAAAAAAATTTCGTTTTTTTTATCATTTACATTGTTTTTAAATTTTTTTTATTTTTAAATTTTAATATAAAAATATCATTATCATTATTATAAGTTCATTTTTCCTAAAAAAAAAAAATAGTTTTTTTATTTTTATTCAATATATAATAAAAGGAAACTAACCTTTATTGAAGTTGATGGTAATACTTGTGGTATTTTCTTCGCTTGGGTAGGTTGCGGGGCAGTGACACCCCCGGATGTAGGTGGGAGTAGTGGTATGTAAGGTGTTCTTTGCGGCTAAAAGGCCGCTTACACACCACGCACTGCCATGCCTTCTGAGGGTTATGAGTCATAAGGTGACGTGTGAAATGCCCCTTATGACTTGATTGGTACCCACAGAGGGCACACAACCGGGAACGGTCCGCTGTACTGGGCAGAGTAGCCTGGCCGGCCCGGTCGACCGCAACCTCCCCAAACGTTTCTTCAACAGTATATTCTTCATTAATTTCGTTCCCCATCGTAACGATTTAAGTTGTTATCATATCCTCATCCAAGGAGATGTTAACCTCTTCTTCAACTCTTTCTGTAAAAATATATTATGATTTTTTTCTAACATATTTAGTATAATTTTTTTTATACAAACCAATTATTTTAAATCTGTGGAGGATAACCATGCAATTTTTTATACTAAAAAAAAAAAAAGAAGGGGAGGATGGAGAAAGTAGTTAATATAAATTATAAATTATAAAATAATAAAAGTTTTTAAATAAAAAAAAATATACTTACTGAAACGACATTTTTTGTTGTTGTATTTTTTAATTTTTTTTCACTACTTGTCTGAAGAAGTATAAATTAATACTGAATTAATTCTTTAATAAGGCATTAAAAAAACTAATTATGCATCCAAAAAGTGCATTGGATAGCACAAAATTATCATTTTTTACTCTTAATACAATTATTACACAAAAACCCTAATGAACAAATACATAAGTTGATTGTATTTTCAATTAGGTATATAAGATTTGTGTGCATTAGTAAATATTCTTAAAGTTTATCGCATACATATTATTATAAGATTTTTTTTTGACAAATTTTACGGCGAGCGAAATAAGGTGGATTTATATGGGAAAGATAAAAAAAAAGAGCGAGTTCATTTAGAGTAATTGGTAATTATGTCTCATTTAATTTAATATTTATGTATCATCAATAATTTTTTTTAATCATGGTTTTTTTTGAATAATTAATATTCTACAACAAAACTCATAAAAATGTTGTACAAAAATAATTGGAGATTTTATATGTTTTACTACATAGATAGTAAAGTTTTAAAATAATGTATATTACAATCTTGTCCTTTATTTTTATCTTTATATTACCTTTAATATTGTATAATTTTATTAACGAACTAAATAAAATAAAACTAGTTTGGCATAGATTTAATTTTTTATTATTATTGATACAATAAATAAAATACAGAAATCTAATATTGATTTTACTTTTTGCTATTTTTCCAATTTAAAAATTCAATCTTTTTCTTTCTCTTTTATTCAAAATAATTGATAATTTTTTTATTACAAAACAAAAATAACAAAATTACAAGAATAACAAAAAAAATATTTTCAAGTTTTTTTTACAAAATAATAAATTTAAAATATGTATGTAATATAAAAAATTGATTTTATTTATTTATTATTTACTTATAAAAAATTTTCAAATTGAAATAAAATCAATTCTCGACCGTCTAATTTTTTTCATTACCTCCTGAAAAGTAAACAAAATGTATAAAACAAAATTTTTTTTCTAGAAATTTTCTTTACTTACGGTAAATTATGATTTTTATGTTTAGGGCGATAAGCCCTAAATAGGTAATTGTTAACCACCAAGGAAGATACCTTCCGAGGTGGAATATTCTCCTTATTTTTTGGGAAAACCACGGTCGTGGCTAAACTTGTTACACTGCCGTTGTCAGACATAATTAATTAATTGCACTAAATTTTTAACTTTTATATTATAATTATGTATTAAATAAAAAAAAAAAACAACACAAAAAAAAATTATATAAAAAAAAAAAAACAACAGGGTAATTAAGTTTTAAAAAAAAAAAAAAAAAATTTAAAAAAAATTTTTTTTTTGAATAAAATAGGAAGGGGAGCGTGAACGCTAAAAAACAAATAATAGGGATAATATAAAAAAAAATCTTATCCTTATTCCTTAAATTCCTATTCCTTTTCTTAAATTTTTAATATATATATGCAATTTTTTTGTTTATATAAATAAAATAAATTTATAATTAAAAATAATTTATAAAACTATTAACCATTAATTTCTATAAATAAAACAAAAGGATTTTTTATTTAAATATTTTTTATAGAATTTGATAAAATAAAATATTATATAAAATCGATAAGATTGTAACTGTATTGAAATAAATAATAAAGGAATAAAAATTACAAGAATATAAAATATTTAGAAAAAATATATAAACATCAAACAAAATTATAAATATATAAATAAAATTAAAAGAAATTTATTAAATTAAAGAAAGGAAAAATGTACAAAAGAAAAAGTAGTATACAAAGATATAAAAATTTTTAGTAAAAAATATTTAACAATATTTACAAAAAAATGTTTAAAAAATATATATATATGTTTAAAAAATATATATAAAGTAAATAAAAAAAATTTTAAAATACAAAAATATATTAATAAAAGAAATTGTTAGTAAATATATACAAATATACATAGTTTTTATTAAAAAATCAAAAACAATAGTCGTATCCGAAATATACACTTCGCCTCCAAATGTACATTAAATATGTACATTTGACATTTTGCACTGTCCGAAATGCTCATTTGTTATTAACTTCGCCGCCTAATTTCAATAGAGCATATGAAGTGTGCATTCTTGCACACTCATTTTACCATGTTCATTTTAATTTTAACAATTGAAGTTTGAATTTTGAATTTTGCACTGCAAATAACAAAAATGGAAAAATTATGTAAGTATAATTATAAATATTTATTTTTTGACATAATAAATAATTTTTTGTATTTTAACATATGTACATTATTATTATTTTAATAATGTAATGTAATGTATATTGTAGATTATTAAAAAACATTAGTAAAACTTCGAATGAATTTAATATTTCTATTTCGACGTCCGTATTCATTTTAATTTTTGTTTACAAACACTTTTTTATTACTTATGATTGCTAACACAACAAACGTCAACAAACGTAAAAAAAAAAATTAGCCCTGCTAGTAGTAAAAACCGATATTCTGAATATAATTACACGCATTTTTTGTTCATATACTTATTTATTTGCTATCGGGAAAACTAAAATGTTACATCAAATATTGCATTTCGGACACATAATTTTAAAAGTATTTCGGACACGGTAAAAATGTACATTAGGGCGAAAAAGAAATGTTACATAGAAATGTACATTTATCAAGTGAGTATTTCGGATCCACCTATTATATAAAAAAATATATATATATAATTTTAAAATATCAGAGTCGAAGAAAAATTTCTTCGACCCTTATATTTTTTCTAAGAGGGAAGGTGTTGTGAATTGAGGCACCCTGTGCTTCAATTTACAACGGAAATTATAAAATTCCAATCCATTTCAAAATTAAATTATTTAAATTAATTAATAAAAAACAAAAGTTTCAAATTACGCGTTTCTCGTGCACAGAGAAATAATTTAATTTAATTAATAATAATTTCTCTGTGCTGACAACGCGTAAAATCAATCAGCCAATTAAATTAAAATTGATTTTAAATATTTTGTTGGAAAAGCTGATTGGTTTTCCAAAATCTTATTGGAAAGATTTTGGAAAGCCAAAAAAGCTCTCCAACAAAATAAAAAAGAAAGAAAAATTAAAATCAAGGCGAGTTGATAAAAAAATTAAGTTTGAATTTGAAATCGGAATTATTATGTTCAATCGGTCGGTTAAAGTATGATTTAAAAAAGCCATTTTAAATTTGAAATAATATAAGTCAAAAATTGATGATTGATTTTAAATAAAAAAATTATTACCGTGTATTTTGAAAGATCAAAATTATTATCGTGTTTATTTAAAAAAGAAAAGAAAATTTAGAAAGTTTAAAATAAAATTTAATTAAAAAATATTATAAAATTAATTACCAAATTTAAGAAATAACATTTCTTAGATTTATAATAAAATTAAGTTTTTACGTTTATAATAAAATTAAGACTAAATTATAATAAAATAAATGAAATTAAAGGTGACTTTGATAATAAAATTAATAAATAAAATAAATAAAATTAAAGTTATGTAAAAGTTAAAAGACTAAAATTGTTTTTATTTAAAAAAGAAATTATTTCAAATTAAAAAAGGTGAGATAAAACAATTAAAATAAAGATAAAAATTTATGATTGTAAAACTAATTTTACAACACCAGGCCATAATTCTAAATTATATTCACGTAATGGTATTTTAGCTTTAGCATCAAATAAATTACGTCCAACTAATTGTAGTTCTAATTTATTCATAGTTTGGCGTATTATTAAATTTAATATTTGTATTGATTGACTTGATGTTTCATCAACAGTACCAACATATTTAATATTAACACGTATTGGTTCATCATTAAAATTATTTTTTGTATTAAATTCAAAATCATTAAAATGTTTTTGTGTATATAATACAGTACCATCAAATATATATCCAACAAATTTCGATTTATTTGTAAACATTATACCTTTACGTAAACGTGGTGATTAATATCTGGTACAAAATCAACACGATATTGATATGAGGACCATTTTTTTTTGTTTTTTGTACTGTACGAGAATAATTTGATTGTAATGTAATTTTTGTACCAGAATTACCTTGTTTTGATACTAATTCCTTTGGACGTGCCCGTATAATTTCATGTAATCGACGTCTTTGTACATAACCGGCACGACTTGGTGCTGTTACTTGATATAAAAATTATTATATGTATAAATTTTATATGATAGTATATAAATTTATATATGAATTTTATATGATAATTTTAAATAATTTGAATTTTAGTTTAATTGAAACATATTTTATATTTATTAAATATAAATGATGGTAGAAAATAATGAGTGCAGGGAAGCTTATTGAAGATTTAACAGAATTATGTCAAGATTTATGTAAAATATTAACAAATTTAAGAAAAGACGGACCAAATAGGAAAAGGTCTAAAGAAAGAGCGCCAGAGAAAATAGTTGTTTTACAAAATTTATATACGAGATATAAAAATATTGTGAAGGAGTTAGGAAAATTAAAATTGAGTACATTAGAAAATATAGAAGCGAAAGGTATTGCGGCAAGAATAGAAAAATATAAAGACGAAGCATTAGGTAGGATAAGGGATAGTATAATAGAAGAAGACTTAGAAAGCAAATCAGAAGATAAAGTAACAGATGAAAAAAAATAGAAATTAGTAATTCGAATGAAACATTAGGAGAGGTAGAAAATATAGTAATAGTTAATTTAGAAAATATAGTAAATACAGTAGAAAACGAACTAAAAATAGAAAATATTATTTTACAAAATAACACGGTACAAAGCAAAATGGCAGCGTTTGATTTTAGTACTGGACAGAAGTTACCCGTATTTAATGCATCAAGTGAAGAAAAAAGAAGTGAAGAGTTACGTGATTTTTTAAACACAATCGAGTTTTATCACGATACGCTCGCGGAAACTAGTAAAAAAACGTTAATTGAATTTTTATTAAAATGTAAGATCCAAGGTCGCGCATTAACCGAATTGGGATCAAGTAAGCCAGATTCGTTAGTAAATTTGAAAAAATTATTAATAGATAAATGTGGGCCGAAGGAATCTTTAGAATCTATTCAGGCAAGGTTAAGTAAAGCAAAGCAAGGGAATAGATCAATGAGGGAATATGTTACAGAAATAGAAAATTTAGTAAGAAAAATGATAGATCTTGAAGTGACAGCACAGGGAGAAGGTAGTAGGGAAGAATTAAAGGACTCTAATGAAAGGACAGGTTTAGCTTTTCTGAAAAACGGTGTGCAAGAAAAATATAGAAGTATTCTCGCTAGCGCTCGTCATACTAATATTCAAGAAGCTATAAAACATTTACTAGAAATTGATGGATGTTTGGAAATAAAACCAGAGAGTTTATACCATGTTGATAACAAAAATACTAATAAAAACTTTAGAAATAATAATAACTTCAATCGTACAAATAATTTTGGTAGAAATCAATATAATTATAAGGGAGATTCAAGAGGTAATCAAAATCAAACTTTTAATAGAAATAATTGTAATCAAAATCAAAATTTTAATACAAATAATTAGAATCAAAATCAGAATTTTAATAGAAATAATCAAAACCAAAATCAAGGTTTTAATAGAAGTAATGGAAATAGCCAAAATCAAAATTATAACAGAAATAATCAAAATTCTAATGTAGTACAAGACAATGGTAGAGGTAACTCGAATTTCAGAGGAGCACGTAATGGTAGTTATAATTGTAATAACAGTGGTAATTATAATAATAGAAACAATTATAATAGTATACAAAATAATCAAAATCGATCGCATAACAATAATGGTAGAACAAATAGTAGACAAAGTAGTAAAGTTTATACCGTCAAAGAGGGAAACTCTCAGCCCACCGAAAGCAATGCCAATCTTTCGGGAGGGGAGGAATAGGCAAAGAATATAACAATAAAGTAATACAAGGTGTCTACGTAGGTGATGTGTCAAGGGGAATGTATGTAAAAATTAGAATAGAAAAAGAAAATAGGAGTATGAAGTTATTAATAGATACAGGTGCATCAATATGTTTAATGAAAAATAAATTTGTAATAAATACAATTTTAGATAGAGACAATCAACTTAAGATAAATGGTATAGCAGGTTCTAGGAAGACCTTAGGGTCGAAAGAAATTAAATTAAATTTCGAAAATTTGCGCAAAAGGTATAAATTCCATATAGTAGAAGATAGTTTTCCAGTTGATGGAATTATTGGTGCAAGTTTTCTTAGGGATGTTGATACAATTTTTGATTTAGAGAAATCTTTTGCAAAATTTAAAATTAATAATTCAGTAATAGAATTACCTTTATTAAAGCCAGAAGAAGCAAGTTGTTTATCATTGCATGCTCGTTGTGAAATTACATACCTTATAGACACTAATTACGTAGACAAACGGGTATTTCATCCACAAGAATTGTGTGATGGAGTTTTTATGGCCGGATCGGTGTCAAAAGCCGTAAACGGGAAAATACCGGTCAAAATTCTGAATACCAGATCGGAAGAAGTTACGTTGAACTGGTACGAACCAATATCGTTACCAGCGTCCGAATATTTTGTTTTTCAGTTTAGCGACACGAAAGCATATCAGCAAAGTAGAGTAGAAAGAGTTCTTAAAGAAATAAATACGGATAATTTGAATTCTGAGGAAAGAAAAGAAATAATTAATATTTGTACAAAATTCAATGACGTTTTCCATCTTGATGGTGATAACGTTTACCACCATTTCTAAAGCACAAATTAATTTAAAATCCGGAACTACACCCAAATATAGAAAACCTTATCGGTTACCCCATGTGCAAAAACAGGAAATTAAAGACCAAGTCGAAAAAATGGTCCAAGATAATATAGCGGAGCCTTCTATGTCACCTTCGAACTCGCCAATATTGGTCGTTCCAAAGCAAAAAGACCCGATCACGGGATTGCAAAAGTTGCGTTTAGTAATTGACTATCGCGGTCTAAATGACGTCATAGAAGACGATAAATTTCCGTTACCTAATATAACCGACATCTATGATATGTTAGGCGGAGCAGTATATTTTTCGTGCTTAAATTTAAGCCAAGGCTATTACCAGATGGAACTGGATGATCGGAGTAAGCCGAAAATGGTCATTATCAACTCACTCGATTACCAGTGGGTTTAAAAACGTCAGCCAGTGCTTTTTCCCATATGATGTCCATTGCTATGAGTGGATTAACTTCTTCAAGATGTTTCGTTTATCTTGATGATATTATAGTATTTGGGAAAAATCTCAAGGAACACAATAAAAATTTAATGGAAGTATTTGAGAGACTTCGCGAAAAAAAATTAAAAATTCACCCGGGAAAATGTTCATTTTTAAAAAAAGAAGTATTATATCTAGGACATTTAATTTCGGATAAAGGTTTATTACCTGATCCAACAAAATCCAAAGTAATGAAAAATTATCCGCAGCCTCAAAACGCTGATGACGTAAAACGATTTGTGGCCTTTGCAAATTATTACCGAAAGTTTATACAAAACTTTGCTGCTATAACTTTACCTTTGAACAGATTATTACGTAAAGACGTACCTTTTGAATTTGACAAAGATTGTATAACCGCTTTTCAAACCCTAAAAAAATTATTGACAAGTCCAGAAATTCTTCAATTTCCGAATTTTAATGAAGATTTTATTTTGAGAACGGACGCATCTGGGTATGCAATAGGCGCGGTTCTGTCAAATTATGATGACTAACCGATAGCATACGCTAGTAGGGCTCTGAATACGGTAGAAAAAAATTATAGCACGATCGAGAAAGAGTTTTTGGCTATTGTATGGTCCGTAAAGCATTATAGACCATATCTTTTTGGCCGACATTTTAAGATCCTAACAGATCATTACAAATTTATTTTTCATTAAACATATTGATGCACCTGTATCTATTAATAACTTCATACTCCTATTTTTGTTTTCTATTCTAATTTTTTAAAAGAGCCATCTAGTAGGTTAACAAAATTCCGTTTATTACTCGAAGAATATAACTTTACGGTATTATACACGAAAGGTAAAGATAATGGAACGGCAGATGCTTTAAGTCGAATTCAAGTAAATAACTCAGATTTAAAAGAAATACAAATATGTGTCGCAACACGGTCGCAAACGAAAAATGAAAAAAATAAGGACATAACTAATGACAATGATATGATAAAGAAACTTCTTACACCCCCAATAGACGGTTTAAAAATGGTAGAAATAAAATCGTTAAAGAAATAGTAGGAAATGTTGAATATAAAGATTTACATATAGTAACAGGTCCAAATGAAAAAGTGGCCTATATTCCCGATAGAAATTGTATTTTACTAAAGTTTAGACATGACGCTAGTACTATTACTCGATCGGCATCATTTGACAGTACTATTACTCGATCGGCATCATTTGATTCAAGAAGAATTAACGAAATTCATTGAAGCAGTACCTTTAGTAAATAAAGAGGCTAATTCTGTCGCGAAGGGGCTCGTATATCAATTTATATTAAAATACGGTGTACCAAAAGTTATTGCTTCAGATCAAGGTGTTGTGCCGACAAATATCTGCACGGGCTTTTGTCGTCGGGGAAAAACACACAATACCGTAATTCGACGCGTGTGGGATAAATTATAAATCAGCGGTTACGAAAGAAATATTTTATAATTTAAATAAAATATTTCTTATCTTAAAGTAACTTAAAACCAAATACCGCTGAAAAATATTAAATCTAAATAGAAGCATTTGTGTAATGCGAAACCTTAATAGAAATATTAACGTTTTGTACACAATTATTTTTTATGTGTATGTGTGTCTTTTCCCCAAAAGCGAGGCTTTAAGGTTGATAGGACAAAATCTTTTCTGAAGTCTTGATTCAACCTAAGCAGAATACAGTTGTTTTATTATTTTACGACTTGGAAGGAATTAATCATTTTTTTTGATAAAGTTAAGAGGAAGAAATTCATTCGATCAAAAAGAACCTTTTAACTATATCTGCTTTTTGTTTTTCTCTTCAAGAACAAGAAAAAGATATAACAAATTGGCGCAGCCGGTAATAAAAATTATTTTCTTCCTTGATACTCAATCAAGATTCTTTTCCATACAAGTAAATAAGAAAAACGCTGTATTCTTACCAAGGAAATAGATAACACAAAAAAAAGAAGTTTTATTTAAATAGTGCAGTAAATAGTGTCGGAAAAATACACATAAAGTGATAAGTGCTGTAAATACACGGTAAAGCGGAAATTTAAATAACAGAGGAACATTTTTTATCTTTCCGTTCAAAAAAAAAAGTGGAAGAAATCAAGAAACTAACACAGTTGGGTAAGTAAATTCCACTTAATATTTTATATTTTTACTTTAAAAAAAAAAAAATAATACCAAATTTTTAAACAAAAATAAATAAGTGATTTGCCGTCGGTAAACATTTTTTTTTTGTGTGTACCATAATTATTTGTGCTTTAAAATATAATATATATAAAAGCTTTGCGGAAAAAATATATATATATATACGGTGAAAATTCGATATATTTGAGATATAATACATATATATAAAATATTTCGGGTACAAAAAATATTTATATTGATATGTATATATAAACGTTAGAAAAAGTTATTTTAAAGTGCAAATAAGAAAGAATGGTCATATAAAAGGGGAATTAATCATTGCAAGTTGGTCATAAAAACTATGTTACTGGTTTCTGTAAAATTTTCTGATTTAACTATTTGTTATTCACGATTCAATGGAAATTTTAATAAATCATTGAAAGAGTAGTGAAATCATAAAAATTTAAAAACCTTTTCGGAAAAATTAGAATATATATATATAAACCGTGTAAAAGTATATATATTTAATATAATATATATATATATATATATATAATACAAAAACCTTTTCGGAAAAATTAAAATATATATATATAAACGGTGTAAAAGTATATATATTTAATATAATATATATATATATATATATAATACAAAAACCTTTTCGGAAAAATTAAAATATATAAATATAAACGGTGTAAAAGTATATATATTTAATATAATATATATATACAATACAAAAACCTTTTCGGAAAAATTAAAATATATATATATAAACGGTGTAAAGGTATATGTATTTAATATATATATATATATATATATATATATATATATATATATATAATACAAAAACCTTTTCGGAAAAATTAAAATATATATATATAAACCGTGTAAAAGTATATATATTTAATATAATATGTATATATAATACAAAAACGTTTTCGGAAAAAAAATAAAATATATATATAACTGTGTAAAAGTATGTATATTTAATATAATATATATACATATATAACTTTTTAGGAGTAAATTTATATATATGCCGTGGAAATAGTATATATATATTTAATATAATATATATATATATAAAACTTATTCGGAAATTAAAATATATATATATAAATCGTGAAAAAGTATATATATTTAAAACCTAATATATACATAAGTTTTACATACGAGTACACATACATACAAGTACATAGCATAAATTTACATACAAGTATATACAAGTATATAGCCCAATAAAAGGGGATTGCAGTTATAAATCTTGGAACAAAGCAACAATTTTTTGTATTAATTTTCTGGCGCGGTCTAAATTTGGAAAAATTTTTTTCAGTGATTTTGATTTTTCTGGACGTTTTAGATGTCAGGGAATCAGAATCAACAAAAAAAAAGCTGCCAATTTGGAAGAGTGCTTCATATACCCTTTTGATCTACCTAGGATTTAGTGAAAACGAAGAATTAAATAAAAATTACGATTTTTACAAAACTCCCAATGTTGTACAATTTAAAATTACAATCAAGTTTTTATAAATAAGTACTTGAATTTGTAATACTATATATGTATATATACTAAATACTCGAAATGTAATATACATAATTATGTTTTTATTCTATAAATTTCGAACTTTTTGCCCCTGTAAACTGAAGAGGGTTGAAGGTACGTGTCTCAATTTTGTATACAATGTGTAGGTGTGTATTTTTAAGAAAATGATTTCTCATTTTTTCAATCCAGTCCCCCGCCGAGGTGTTGCAGCCTGTTTAATGGATATACCCCCTCACCCATATGAAAAGGGAAACGGGTGAAAATTTTGAATGATGTCGAAAGACACCAACCTATTATACCTAACTTACAAGATATAGGACCCTATCTGAAATGCGGCTTATTTTATAGTCATTTTAAGTTACAAATATTCAATTTTCATAAACTATATAATAAATTTTGAAATGTAACATTTGTAAGTGATGTAGCTTAGAGGGGGTTGCTGGTAGGGAAATAAATTTTTGGCACAAGTTGTAAGATAGTATTTTTAAGAAAATAATTTCTCATTTTTTCAATCCAGTCCCCCGCTGAGGTGCTGCAGCCTCTTTCATAAAATTACCCCCTCACCCATAATAAAAGGGAAAGGGGTAAATTTTTTGAATGGTTTCGAAAGATACCAATCTTTTATACCAAACCTATAAGATATAACACCCTATCTGAAATGCGGTTTATTTTATGGTCATTTTAAGTTCCAAAAATTCAATTTCATAAACTATATAATAAATTTTGAAATGTAACATTTCTAAGTGATGTAGCTTAGAGGGGGTTGCAGGTAGGGAAATAAATTTTTGGCACAAGTTGTAAGATAGTATTTTTAAGAAAATAATTTCTCATTTTTTCAATCCAGTCCCCCGCTGAGGTGCTGCAGCCTCTTTCATAAAATTACCCCCTCACCCATAATAAAAGGGAAAGGGGTAAATTTTTTGAATGGTTTCGAAAGATACCAATCTATTATACCAAACCGACAAGATATAACACCCTATCTGAAATGCGGCTTATTTTATAGTCATTTTAAATACCAAAAATTCAATTTTAGTAGTCCCATAAAAACTCTTTCACCTGTAAAATCCAGGGGGGTAAAGGTACGAAGCTGATTTTTATGCACAATGTGTAACATAGTATATTTAAGAATATTGTTTCTCATTTTTTCAATTAATTTCCCCCCTCAATGTATGTAGCTTATTTCATACATAAGCCCCCTCACCCACTTAAAGAAGGTGGGGGGTAAATTTTTTATATGAAATCGAAATGCACTTACCTGCTGCATCTATGTTAGAAGTAACAATGTTTTATATAAAATCAAACCGGTTTTATAGGCATTTCAAATTTCAAAATTTTTGTTTTAATATTACTATAAAATAGGGGGGCGAGGACCTAGGGCTCCAAATTCTTACAATCTTCTTTATATTGCGTCTATACATATATCTGTGAAACAATGTAAAGATCCGACTATATTTAGGGGTATTTTTTTGAAGTGCACAAAATTGTGCATTTTCAACGCTCCGCTAGGGGGGGTTGCAGGGAAATGATTTAAAAAAGGATACCATACACATAAATTTCCATCCTTACTTTATATATGTTGCAATTTTTGTACAAATCGCACGAGTGCTTATACTATTTCTAAGCGTTTAAAAAAGTGTATTTTTACTTTGCGTACGGCGTACGGCGTACGGCGTACGGCGTACGGCGGACACGGATTTTTTTTTTGCTGATTCTGATTCCCTGACATCTAAAACGTCCAGAAAAATCAAAATCTCGAAAAAAATTTTTTCGAAATTTAGACCGCGCCACAAAGCTTCATATATTTTCAATATATGAAGCAAAAGCTGCCAATTTGGAAGAGTGCTTCATATACCGTTTTGATCTACATAGGATTTAGTGAAAACGAAGAATTAAATAAAAATTATGATTTTTACAAAACTCCCAATGCTGTACAATTTAAAATTACAATCAAGTTTTTATGAATAAGTACTCGAATTTGTAATACCATATTTATACTAAATACTCGAAATGTAATATACATATGTTTTTATTCTATAAATTTCGAAATTTTTGCCTTTTTTGTAATAAAAATTTTTGTAATATACATATGTTTTTATTCTATAAATTTCGAAAAATGAAGAAGGTTGAAGGTACGTGTCTCAATTTTGTATACAAGGTGTAGGTGTGTATTTTTAAGAAAATGATTTCTGATTTTTTCAATCCAGTCCCCCGCCGAGGTGTTGCAGCCTGTTTACTAGATATACCCCCTCACCCATATGAAAAGGGAAACGGGTGAAAATTTTGAATGATTTCGAAAGACACCAACCTATTATACCTAACTTACAAGATATAGGACCCTATCTGAAATGCGGCTTATTTTATAGTCATTTTAAGTTCCAAATATTCAATTTTCATAAACTATATAATAAATTTTGAAATGTAACATTTCTAAGTGATGTAGCTTAGAGGGGGTTGCAGGTAGGGAAATAAATTTTTGGCGCAAGTTGTAAGATAGTATTTTTAAGAAAATAATTTCTCATTTTTTCAATCCCGTACCCTCTGAGGTGCTGCAGCCTCTTTCATAAAATTACCCCCTCACCCATAATAAAAGAGAAAGGGGTAAAATTTTTGAATGGTTTCGAAAGATACCAATCTATTATACCAAACCTACAAGATATAACACCCTATCTGAAATGCGGCTTATTTTATAGTCATTTTAAGTTCAAAAAATTCAATTTCATAAACTATATAATAAATTTTGAAATGTAACATTTCTAAGTGATATAGCTTAGAGGGGGTTGCAGGTAGGGAAATAAATTTTTGGCACAAGTTGTAAGATAGTATTTTTAAGAAAATAATTTCTCATTTTTTCAATCCAGTCCCCCGCTGAGGTGCTGCAGCCTCTTTAATAAAATTACCCCCTCACCCATAATAAAAGGGAAAGGGGTAAATTTTTTGAATGGTTTCGAAAGATACCAATCTGTTATACCAAACCTACAAGATATAAGATCCTATCTGAAATGCGGCTCATTTTATAGTCATTTTAAATACCAAAAATTCAATTTTAGTAGTCCCATAAAAATTCTTTCACCTGTAAAATCCAGGGGGGTAAAGGTACGAAACTGATTTTTATGTACAATGTGTAACATAGTATATTTAAGAACATGGTTTCTCACTTTTTAAATTAATTTCCCCGCTCAAGGTATGTAGCTTATTTCATACATAAGCCCCCTCACCCACTTAAAGAAGGTGGGGGGTAAATTTTTTATATGAAATCGAAATGCACTTACCTGCTGCATCTATGTTAGAAGTAACAATGTTTTATATAAACTCAAACCGGTTTTATAGGCATTTCAAATTTCAAAATTTTTGTTTTAATATTACTATAAAATAGGGGGGCGAGGACCTAGGGCTCCAAATTTCTACAATCTTCTTTATATGTCATCTATACATATATCTGTGAAACAATGTAAAGATCCGAGTATATTTAGGGGTATTTTTTTTTTTAATATATGAAGCAAAAATCCGTGTCCGCCGTACGCCGTACGCAAAGTAAAAATACACTTTTTTAAACGCTTAGAAATAGTATAAGCACTCGTGCGATTTGTACAAAAACAATGTGGTTTCAGATAGGGTGTTATATCTTGTAGGTTACATGCGCAAACACAATAACACAAAATACTATTGCTATTCCAGGAAATCTGAATATAACAAGTTCTACTCGTGCACTAAATACGTCAACAGATGAAAATAAAATTCACCAAGCTTCAGAAATAACAACATTACATTTAAATGGTAAAATTAATATTTCCAATGAGCTAATTTCTGGTGAAAATATTTTAGAATCAGATTATAAGAATGGCGATCAATTATTAAACTCTGAAGAATATGTACCAAACTCAATTTCAGATAATAACCTTAAATTTAGTGGAAAGTCTGAGCAAATTAAAGATTTATCTGAAATTAATAAACATGAAGAAATTAACATCATACCACAAAATTTATGGAATCCAAAATCAGTGACAAACAATGGTATTTTTGTTGAACATAAGTCGTATGAGTATAATATTTCAAATGAAAATATTAACGAAAAACTACCGAATTTTTTTTCGTTTAATATCATAAAAAAATCTGAAAGTACATGCAAAAGCGTAGTAAATTACAAAATTATTTTCGTAAATATTTGGATAATTCTTATAAATGCAGTTACTTTTATGCTAAATTACTGCGTACACAAATTGTGTGCGTTACTAATGTTTATAATCAATATTTGGCACATAATACAAATCCCAAGAAAATATAAATTTCATAATAAAAATATAAACAAAAGACTTTTTATGATTAAAAAACTTCACAAACACGATGTATTCAGTTCCACGAACCAATGCCATTAGCGAAAAATGGTAAAATTGTAGTACTCGTGGACACTGGTGCAGATACCAGTTTGATAAAAAATAGCAAGTTGAAAAATGGTAAAATTTTCAACAAAAACGAACAAAAACAGTTAGGTGGAGTATTTGGAGGTTCAAGTCTTACTCTAGGCTCAATTAAAACCCATCTACCCCTCTCTAAAAAATTTCAGACGAAGTGGCACGTGATCGATAATACGAATGACATACCAGCGGATGGCATACTAGGCCGAGACATTCTATGGAATCAGTCAATCATTGACACGGTGTCCAAAAAACTTAAGATTCTAGACAAAGATAAAAAGGTTTTGCCTGAACTAGATTTAGTAACTTTACCAACATTGGAAAAACAAATTCACTGCCAAATTAACGAAAATGTAATAAATAATACCAAAATTGGTGCACGAAGTAAAACGATCGTTCAGCTAAAAATCCCAACAACATCGAGCGAATTGCTAATACATTCGCAGGAAATCGATACTGGCATATATTTAGCTAATACAATAGTTCAACCTATACAAAATTATATAAAAGTACAACAAATTCTGATTATTATTTAAATGACAATTTCTTACCAAAGTATTCGAAGTTTAACCAGTACAAGATAGTCAACCAAAAATCATTAAAATTTTTAATTTCAATACAAATAATACGAGTAATGATAGGATAGAAAAATTATTAACGGAATTAAAATTAGGTGATGACTTAAATACTGAGGAAAAAGAATCCATGGAAAATCTCACAGTAAAGTATAACGATATATTTTTGTTGAAAGGTGACCCCTTATCGCATACCAACGTACTCAGTCATAGTATACGAACAGATCCAAATAAGCCAGCAATCAATCAGAAACAGTATAGATTGCCCGAATGTTACAGGGTGGAAATTAATCGACAGGTGGAAGAAATGCTTGAAGCGAACATAATAACACCCAGTAAATCGCCGTGGAACTCGCCTCTTCTGGTCGTACCGATAAAATCAGGTCCTGACGGCCAGAAAAGGTGGCGTGTTGTAGTTGATTTTAGAAAGTTAAATGAGGTTACGATAAAAGACGCGTTCCCTTTGCCTAGAATCGAGGAAATCCTGGATCAGCTAGGAAACTGTCGGTATTTTTCCACTTTGGACCTAGCGAGTGGCTATCATCAGGTGTTAATATCTCCCGATGATAGACCAAAAACAGCGTTCAACACTGGGCTGGGACATTACGAATTCCACAGAATGCCGTTCGGACTTACGGGGGCACCCGCTACGTTCCAACGGATAATGAATCACATTTTAACGGGCCTCCAGGGTATTGACTGTTTCGTATATCTGGACGACATTGTGGTTTACGGTAAGAATCTCCAGGAACATAATGAGAAATTATCCAAAGTCTTTGCCAAAGTTAGACAACACAATCTGAAATTAAACACTGAACAATGTAACTTCCTATGTCGCGAAATAATCTATTTGGGGCACAAATGTTCTGAGAAGGGAGCGTAGCCAGACCACACCAAGACAGATTGCGTAACCGAATTTCCAGTTCCGAAGAATGCTAAGGAGGTTCAACCATTTCTCGGGCTAGCTAACTACTACAGAAAATTTATACCGGATTTTTCTAAAGTAGCGGCTCCC
The DNA here is from genome assembly GCA_949752835.1 of Empis stercorea. Taxonomy (NCBI): domain Eukaryota; kingdom Metazoa; phylum Arthropoda; class Insecta; order Diptera; family Empididae; genus Empis; species Empis stercorea. Next base: position 34,182,371 of record OX457089.1, read on the forward strand.
ATAAATAAGTTACTCGTTAAAAACCAGAAATTTCTATGGACAGATGACTGTCAAAAATCATTCGAAAGGTTGAAGAAAGCTATCACTTCACCTCCAATACTGGCGTATCATGATTTCGAGCAACCCTTTATACTAACAACGGACGCAAGCAACGCTGCATTGGGGGCTGTGTTATCCCAGGGCAAGGTGGGCGAGGACAGACCAATCGCGTATTCCAGCCGAACTTTGAATAAGGCTGAGAGAAACTACTCAACCATCGAAAAGGAATTACTGGCGATAGTGTGGGCGACCAAAAATCAGAACTTACTTACTAGGCCGACCATTTACGGTATACACGGATCACAGACCGTTGAAAGGCGTATTCAAAGTAAAAGACCCTACCTCAAGGTTAATTCGTTTCCATCACAAACTATCTGAATATGATTACAATATTGAATATAAGCCCGGAAAATATAATGTGTACGCGGATTCCCTGAGTAGAATAGTAAACGATTCTGAAAATGGTCTTGTGAATACGGTGCAAGCAAACCAGAAGCAAGACCAGTCAGCCCCGGGCAGTTCCAAAACCACAGATAAGTGAGTTAGAAATAAATCACCCTAATGCGAGCGAATCCATAAACGAAGTCCTATTAGATGTACCAAGCGAAATTGCGAAAAGCAAAATTAATTACGAATTTTTAACTGACCCGGCAGAAATACAAACCGTTTTAAGAGATTTCCACGATTCCGCCCTTGGTGGCCACCAAGGGGTGAAGAAAACATATTGGCGCATACGGGAGCAATTTCGTTGGAAGGGAATGGAAAAGGACATAGCTAATTATATCAAAACTTGTCACAAATGCCAAATAAATAAAAGCTCGAAGTTGACAAAGATGCCCATGATTTTAACAGATACACCAATTGTACCATTCGACAAGGTGTACATGGATCTAGTAGGACCTGTTCCAGTGACCTATGCAGGTAACCGCTATATTTTAACTTTCCAGGATGACCTGACAAAATATATGGAATGTGTGCCATTGCCAGACGCAGAGGCATCCACGGTCGCAAAAGCCTTCTATGACGAAATCATCACACGGTTTCGTATACCGAAATTGTTGATAACTGATAATGGTACCAATTTCACTTCGAAGCTATTTGCACAAACATGTAAACTCCTTGGAGTCAAGAAGATGTACATTACAGCTTATCATGCACAGGCTAATGGATCGCTCGAACGTAGCCACAGACCCTTAGCAGAGTATTTAAGGAGTTTCGTGGATAGCGATGAAAGACATTGGGATCAATGGTTGCGATCCGCCATGCACGTGCATAATAATACAACGCATGTGGCAACACGGTTATCCCCATTAAACAGTCTATATGGTTTCAAATTTGAACTACCAACAAATCTGAAAAGAAAACCTGCCCCATTGTACAATTTCGACTATTACCCTGCACAGTTAAAGTATCAGCTTCAAAGAGCACACGAAATATCAAGAAAAAACTTGGACCGAGCCAAAATCAATTCAAAAAGGAACTATGACCTTTATACAAACCCAGTAACGTTCAGCGTCGGACAGAAAATTTTATTAAAAAATCCAGTTAGAAAAAATAAGTTCTCACCAATATGGGTAGGCCCGTATGAGGTTGTATCTATAGATGGACCAGTAACAACATCAATTAAACTTAACAATAAAATCAAGAAAATACACAACAATCGAATAAAAGCCTACAACTCCGGATTTTAGATTTTAGACAATCTCCACTCCTATATTTTTAAAATCCTCTCCCATTTTCATAATGCGGTATATGTCATATACTGTATCTTATTTCTAATAATTCAAAAATAATCATAAAAATATTATGATATTATATTCAATTTTAATATACCTCCATTAAATTATCTCGTCTCCATTATCATTTAAAATTGTTTTAATTCGTGATAAAACATTTGGTGATCCCTACATTTCTCAAGTTTTAGAAGAAAAAAAAATAATTTACGTAGCAACATTTTTTCTTTCTTCACTAGTACTCCATTACTTTCATATCTCGTAATAAAAAAAAAATTTTGCGAATATTGAAATCATTCTTTAATATTTTGCATTACATTTTAGAATTTCTCGTGATTTTTCTGGTCTCTTTTCTGGATTATTTTTCCGGTAATACATTTGGTGATTCCTGCATTACACCATTTCCTTACAATTCAGATCCAATTTAATTCTTCATGGAACCCAAGAAGAAATCATTTTAGTTTGTCGTAAAGAATAATAGAATAAAATTAATAAAAATAACATTTCTAATATTTAACAATTATCTGTTGCTCCTTTAAAAGTTACTATGTTAATCTTGAACAATAATATTTCGAACTCCTCGAAATAAATAAATAAAAAAAATATAAATAAAAAAAGTTTTTTAAAAATACTTTCCCTTAAAGAAATATTCAACTAAAAAGTATTTATTACGGGAAAGTAGACCTTATCAGAATTAATGCCATTTATAAAGAGGTCTACCTTTCCCTTACTATTGTTGACAGTTGTTCAAATTCAACGGGAAAGTACATTGATGTGGTATTATTTCCTTGTTTATTACTTTTTAGTTGAATATTTCTTTAAGGGAAAGTATTTTTAAAAAACTTTTTTTATTTATATTTTTTATTTTACACTTTTTAGTCGGTCAAATATTTATTCATTTAACCGACTAAAAATATTTAAATACTTTGACAACTTGGGAATGATTTGTTTGGGCTTGTCATGGCCCACGATTTGGAATTCCACATGTGGCTGATGTTTTTTGTATAATCGGCTTCACATGAGCCTGGGTACTGCTCGGACTACGCTTCAAGACCTTTTATTTGATGCCCCACCTGATTTTTTTATGATGGGCCCCCACATGACACAGGTTTTGGGCCCTAACATGAATTATGAAGCTCCACGGACTGCGCAACGAGATGTATTTTTCAATACCTTTTATTTGATACCTCTCATGTCTTTTTGCATTATGGGCCCCACAAGACCCAGAGTACCTCTCGGAACATATTTTGGGCCCACTTGACCCACGCACTACGGAACGAGATGTACTCTGCAAGACCTTTCATTTGATACCCTACACGATATTTTTATGATTTGAGGCCTTGTTGACCCACATGACCCCCTTTTAGAACCTCGTGTAACCCAGTGTGCCTTTACGGACTACGCTCATTTAAATATACTCTTCAAGACCTTTCATTTAATACCCCACATGATTTTTGTATAATGAGCCCACATGACCCACATTTGGGCCCCCGTATAATCGAATGTGCCCCACGGACTACCCTCATCGAGAGGTACTCTTCAAGACCTTTTATTTGATTCCGCACTTGATTTTTTGTATGATGGGGCCCCACATTGCCCCCGTTTTGGGCCCGAGATGACTCACGACGCCCTCCGGGTTACTACCCATTGAGATGTACTGTTGAAGACCTTTTATTTGATACCCCACATGGTTTTTGTAAGATGGGGCCCAACATTGCCCCCGTTTTAGCCCTAAATGACACACGGCACCCCAAGAAATACACCACATTGAGATGTACACTGCAGGACCTCTCATTTGATACCCCACATGATTTTTTTTATTATGGAGCCCAACATTGCCCCCGTTTTGGGACCGACGTGACCCACGGCGCCCCCCGGACTACCGTTCAATGAGATGTACTCGTCAAGACCTTTCATTTGATACCCCACATGATTTTTTGTATTATGGAGCCCCACATTGCCCCGATTTGAGCCCGACATAACCCACGGCGCCTCCCGGACTATAGTCCAATGAGATGTACTCGTCAAGACCTTTCATTTGATATCCCACATGGTTTTTTTGGTACATTCAAAAATTTAACGGCCCTCCGCGCCCCCGTCCCCCTAATCAAAAAGGCCCCAAATTTATATGGTACCAAGCCATTGATGACACGAGCTCAACTTCCAAATTTGAGCTCAAGTTATGGCCAGGTGAGGAGATATATATATATATATTGGAAGAGTGCCAATTTGGAAGAGTGCTTCATATACCCTTTTAATCTACCTAGGATTTAGTGAAAACGAAGAATTAACTAAAAATTATGATTTCTACAAAACTCCCAATGTTGTACAATTTAAAATTACAATCAAGTTTTTATAAATAAGTACTCGAATTTGTAATACTATACATATATGTATATAGGTATACTAAATACTCGAAATGTAATATACATATGTTTTTATTCTATAAATTTCGAACTTTTTGCCCCTGTAAAATGAAGAGGGTTGAAGGTACGTGTCTCAATTTTGTATACAAGGTGTAGGTGTGTATTTTTAAGAAAATGATTTCTCATTTTTTCAATCCAGTCCCCCGTCGAGGTGTTGTAGCCTGTTTAATAGATATACCCCCTCACCCATATGAAAAGGGAACCGGGTGAAAATTTTGAATGATTTCGAAAGACACCAACCTATTATACCTAACCTACAAGATATAACACCCTATCTGAAATGCGGATTATTTTATAGTCATTTTAAGTTCAAAAAATTCAATTTCATAAACTATATAATAAATTTTGAAATTTAACATTTCTAAGTGATATAGCTTAGAGGGGGTTGCAGGTAGGTAAATAAATTTTTGGCACAAGTTGTAAGATAGTATTTTTAAGAAAATAATTTCTCATTTTTTCAATCCAGTCCCCCGCTGAGGTGGTGCATCCTCTTTTATAAAATTACCCCCACACCCATAATAAAAGGGAAAGGGGTAAATTTTTTGAATTGTTTCGAAAGTTACCAATCTATTATACCAAACCTACAAGATATAACACCCTATCTGAAATGCGGCTTATTTTATAGTCATTTTAAATACCAAAAATTCAATTTTAGTAGTCCCATAAAAACTCTTTCACCTGTAAAATCCAGGGGGGTAAAGGTACGAAGCTGATTTTTATGCACAATGTGTAACATAGTATATTTAAGAATATAGTTTCTCATTTTTTCAATTAATTTCCCCGCTCAAGGTATGTAGCTTATTTCATACATAAGCCCCCTCACCCACTTAAAGAAGGTGGGGGGTAAATTTTTTATATGAAATCGACATGCACTTACCTGCTGCATCTATGTTAGAAGTAACAATGTTTTATATAAAATAAAACCGGTTTTATAGGCATTTCAAATTTCAAAATTTTTGTTTTAATATTACTATAAAATAGGGGGGCGAAGACCTAGGGCTCCAAATTTTTACAATCTTCTTTATATGGCGTCTATACATATATCTGTGAAACAATGTAAAGATCCGACTATATTTAGGGGTATTTTTTTGAAGTGCACAAAATTGTGCATTTTCAACGCTCCGCTAGGGGGGGTTGCAGGGAAACGATTTAAAAAAGGATACCATACACATAAATTTCCATCCTTACTTTATATATGTTGCAATTTTTGTACAAATCGCACGAGTGCTTATACTATTTCTAAGCGTTTAAATAAGTGTATTTTTACTTTGCGTACGGCGTACGGCGGACACGGATTTTTTTTTTGCTGATTCTGATTCCCTGACATCTAAAACGTCCAGAAAAATCAAAATCTCGAAAAAAAGACCGCGCCACAAAGCTTCATATATTTTCAATATATGAAGCAAAATACACTTTTTTAAACGTTCAGCGGGGGACTGGATTGAAAAAATGAGAAATTATTTTCTTAAAAATACTATCTAACAACTTGTGCCAAAAATTTATTTCCCTACCTGCAACCCCCTCTAAGCTATATCACTTAGAAATGTTACATTTACTTTACACCATAACTTATATATAAATAAATATACCTATATACTGGAAGTGTGAATTCATAAAAGGGAAAGTAAAAAAAAAGAAACCTTGCATGTAAAGTTCTCTCATCTCCATTATCATTTAAAATTGTTTTAATTCGTTATAAAACATTTGGTGATCCCTACATTTCTCATGTTTTAGAAGAAAAAAAAATAATTTACGTAGCAACATTTTTTTCTTTCTTCACTAGCACTCCAAATACTGGAATAACTCAAATTCAACACTTAATCGGCATTTTTTTATGCTGGATAGTGATGTTCAGAAGATGATATAATGCTATTCAGAAAACGTTATTCAGATAATTCGTCAAAATTACTTAAAGTTTATTAATACGACAAACTAAAAATAAGGTTATACAGAGTAAAAAATTGCATATTAAAACTTGCGAACATTGAGTTCATTCTTTAATATCTCGTATTAAAGATCGCGAACTTTACCTTAATATGTGTTCTAATACTACAAATTTTAATAAGAACTCTACTTTTATATTTTTCTTTTTCTCTGGTTATATGGTAAATTTTTCCAACACTTTAAAATAATGTTATTAAAAAAAACTGATAATTCGTCCAAATTACTTAAAATTTATTGAGTGGACAAAATAAACACCAAAATGGTATCTCTGTATTTTATCGAAAACATCTAAAGTAAACATAGACATATATAATAATAAAATATATAATTGCATTTAAAAATTGCAACATTATAACTCCTATTAAAAATTGCGAACTTTGAGTTCGTTCTTTAATATCCCGTAATTGGTGGAATTTTTATTTAAGTTTTACAAAATAATTTTTCGACCGAACTATTTGAGTTCGTTCTTTAATATCTCGTATTAAAATTTGCGAACTTTATCTTAATATGTGTTCTAATACTAGAAATTTAAATAAGAACTCTACTTTTATATTTTTCCTTTTCTCTGGTTATATGGTAAATTTTTCCAACACTTTAAAATAATGTTATTCAAAAAAACTGATAATTCGTCAAAATTACTTAAAGTTTATTAATACGACAAACTAAAAATAAGGTTATACAGATTAAAAATTTGCATATTAAAAATTGCAACATTATAACTCTTATCAAAAATTGCGAACGTAGAGTTCATTCTTTTATTTATGTCTTGTATTAAAAAATTGCGATCTTTGAGTTCGTTCTTTAATATCTCGTATTAAAAATTGCGAACTTTGAGTTCGTTCTTCAATATCTCGTATTAAAAATTGCGAACTTTGAGTTCATTCTTATATCTTATTTTTTATTATCTCAAAAAAAAAACCTTGTCTTCATTTCTCTTTATACATATCGAACATTAATATCCTTTATTGAAAATCGTGAACATTGATTTATTACTGCAATAGTTTTTCAAAAATTTGCGAACAATAACTTCATTTTTATATCATCCTGTATTGAATATCGCGATTAAAGGGATAGTTCATAGTTATCATGATCGTAACATTAAACTCGTACAATTTCGATTAAACCATTCAAAAGATTAACTATTTAAACCAGTATATTTTCAGACAAAACGCATAATTTGGTTAACCGTATTTTTTATAGCGAAAAACACAAACAATAAATACTGGAAGTCAACATTCTTACAACCAATAAAGTAAAGTATAAACACATTAATGGTTCATAACAGCAGACTCCTTCAATCCTTACTGCATTATTAAACGGCCATAACCAATTAGAGCAAATCAAAAGAAACCTATTTTTTGTTCTCTCTACAAAAAAAGTTAATAAATAATAATAATTTAATTTTCATTTTCACAGATCAGCTTGGATAAAGAAAAAAAGTTATAAAACTAAGTTGCTGAAATCATTCTTTTATGTCTCGTCATATGTAATAAATAGAATATAAAATGGAATCAAAATAATTATAATTAAAATATATATATAAAAAAAAAACAACGACTTAAACCAACATCTAGAGAAAAAAAAAACCATTAATAAAGAATAAAATAAAAAAAAAATACTTATTGACAATAATAAAACATTATTAAATAAATAAATACAATTATAGGTAATAAATAGAATTACAAAATAAATTATTAAATAACAAATCATAAAATTACAAATAAGTAAAATTACATACTTATATAAAAAAAATATAGACAATTATATATATATATTATAGACATTTGCACAACCTAAATATATTATATTAAATTATAAAAATAATATATACGTTAAAATTCAAATCTACTTTAAGTATATCAGTTATATATTATAAAAAAAAAGAGTATTTAATTAAGTTTAGTTGTACATATTTACACAAAAATGAATTGTATAATAAATCGGAAAACATTTATTTTAATGAGTATATATACTCTGGCAAATTCGTTAGAATCTACAACTTCCTGGCTACCATATCAGAATGAACAGATAACGGTTTCACCGGTTATATTTGAAAAATTAGAAAAAGCTATTTTCTATAAGGACACATGGACAATTTTTACAAGCTTCACGCCGATGGACTTCACAACTGTCTTGGAGTTCGCAAATTTGTGCGATAGTAAGATAGAAAACTTGTGTATTCTTATTAAAGAACAAAGTACGGGGGAAGGTTTCTACAAGTCATGTAAGATAGTGGTGAAGCAAGCGTTAGTTATCTCAGAAAACCTGAAGCAAAGCAATGCCTATATCCAGCATGCTTTTGTAGTAAAATTACCTTTTATAATTGTTTTTCTTCTTCTTATTATCAAATAAAACATTAATCTTGTATTATTTAATTAAACTTTTATTTAATATCATTATTTATTTTATTTATTATTTTATCCTTGAACTATTTATTTTAATGTTCACTTGTATTATTTTTATCAATAGTTCAAATTTTATTAATTATTATTTTAATTTAGTAAATTAATTTATTACTAAACACTATAAAATTTTACCATATAATAAAATTTTATTTTAAACTTTTTAAATTGATTAGACTTTAAATTTTAATAAGTTAATTAACTTTTAATTTTAATTTTCAATATACTTTTACTGGAATTTTTATAATTATTTTATTTTTTTTTATTTTTAGACTTTTACTTTAATAATTTAACTGGTGTCTATTCGACACTCCCAAGTAGACTTTATTTTAATTAGTTAGTGTCTTCTGGACACTTCCAAAAAAACTTAACTTTTATTACCAAAAAACAGCTATTTTATTTGGTTGAAGAGCTTTTTGGTTTTCCAAAATATCGCATGCGATATTTTGGTTAGCCAATCAACTCTTCAAAATTTTGTTCTAATTTAATATTTAATTATTTTGCAAAATTTAATTAATAATTTTATTTTATTTCAAAATAATTTAGTTACCTGTTTTTTGGGTTGTGAATTGAAGGACTGGGTGCTTCAATTCACAACACCTTCTCTGTTTACAAAAAATATAGGGATCGAAGTTTTTACTTCGAACACTATATTTTTAAAAATAATATTATTTTGAATTTTTCCATTAGAATTACATTATGATTGATAATCTTTTTTTATTAAAGATTTTTTTTTTTTTTTTTTTTTTTTTTTAATTGTTTATTACTTAAAAATAATATAATAGATTTTTACTTAATTCTACAAATAATTTTATTTAGATAATAATTTTTTTTTATATGTACATATATATATGTATATATTTTTTTTGTAATGATAAATAATTAATTTACTATCATTTGTATAGTATTAATAAATTTTCTGTTAATTTAAAATAATATGAAATTTTTGATTTTGTTCTTTATTAATTTGTTTCTTCAAAAAATTTTTATTTTATTATATTAAAAAATCAAATTCCTTTTTTTTTTTGTTTTAATTTGCAATATTCATTTTTGTTTATTTTTAAAATCAAATTCCTTTTTTTTTTTTAAATATTTTAATTTAATTTTTATTTTGTATATAAATTTTTTTATCAGGTTTTTGAATATTTTGTAATTCTATTATTTAGGGAAATTGAAATTAAGATTTTTATTTAAATTATTGGACATAGTTAATTTTAGTGGGAAATTAATAGGTAAATTTTAAAATATATTTGTAAATAAAAACTAGTGAGTTTAATATACTAAAAATTTATTAAAAAAATCGTTTTTTTTTTAAATGAATTTTGTGTAGGGATCCCTCCCCTTTTTTTGTGGAACTCTATATATATATATTTTTTAAAAAATACTTAGTTTAGGGGTCATAAAATTTTTTTTAAAATATGCTATAGTAATTTTTGTTAAATAATAGGTTAATTTTTTATTAGAGATACTTAATACTAATTATTATATTGAATTTATGAAGTCCATTTTTTAAGTCTATTATTATGGACTATTTTGGGTCTCCTACCCATTTTGATAGTGGAATTTACTTTGTCCGCTTTTATTACTTCATAAGGACCCAACCAAGGGACGCTTAATTTGTGCAACTTGGTTGGATTCATTATTAGTACTTGATCACCTACATTGAATTTTTCATCTTTTTTAGTCTTATCATAATAACCCTTGGCTTTTAGTTTGCCTTTACTTAAATTTTCCCTTACAGTTTGATGAATTTTTTGCATTCTATGCTTTAACGTTAAACAATAATCGTCGAAATTATATAATGGTTCCGGGGTCTTTTGTAAATTGCTAGGAAGTGGTTCACTAAATCCATATAGAGCGTATAGTGGTGAAAATTTGCTTCCGCTATGTGGTGTATGGTTATGCGCAAATACTGCTTCTGCTATCCAAGTGTCCCAGGTTTGTATATGTTCATTCACAAATATTTTCAAATATTCGACCAATGGCCCATGCCGCCTTTCCAACGAACCATTTGTTTGCGGATGGTATGCAGTAGTTTGTAATTTCTTAATGTGTAGTAATTTACATAGTTGTTGGAGCAATTTACCTGTAAAATTTGCACCTTGATCCGTTAATAACTCCTTGGGTATTATTGAGTATTTTAATATAATATTTCTATAAAAAGCCTCCGCTACCGTCGTTGCTTCTCCGTTTGGAATTGGTATTGCATCAAAAAATTTCGTTAAGTCGTCCTGAAATGTAAGTATATATTTGTTTCCATTTGTTATTGGAAAAGGACCCACGATATCTAAATATACTCTTTTAAAGGGTTTTTCTGCTGTAGGTGTTATTACTAACGGCATTTTGGTTACTTTACCTCTTTTGATTTTTTGGCATTTAGGACATTTCTTAATATATTCACAAATGTCCGACAGCATTTTTTTCCAGTAATAATATTGTCTAATTCTTCTGTATGATTTGGTTATTCCCGCGTGCCCTCCTAATGCCGAATCGTGGTATTCCTTTAATATCGTTCTAATTTCCTCTTTATCCTTCAGAATTATTTTGGTTGATATCTCTGGTACTACATCCTCCTCCTTATCCTTTTTTTGTTCTTTAGATACTGACTTATTTAATTTAGTTATTTCCTTCCTTTCCATTTCGACTTTATGGTCCTTTTTTATTACTTCGTCTCCGATTTCGTTTTTCCTTGTACTAGCTCGAGTAATAGCGAAAGTATTTTTTGTAGTTTTGTTGTTACCGATTTCCCCTTCATCTTCTGGAATTCGACTTAGTGCATCAGCGTTAGTGTTTAACTTACCTGGCTTATATAAAATTTTGAAATTATATTCCGCTAAACGTGTTTTCCATCTATTAATTTTTCCTTCGGGGTCTTTTTTACGATATTCACTTATTAGTGGCTTATGATCCGTAAAAACTGTAAATTCCTGTCCTAGTAAGTAGCATCTAAAATTTTTCACTGCCCCATAAACTCCTAACATTTCCTTGTCGATAGTAGCGTAATTACGTTCCGCTTTGTTCAGTACCCTGCTAGCATATGCTATAGGCAGGTCTTTACCTACTTCGCCTTGCGATAATACCGCTCCCAAAGCATGATTGCTAGCGTCAGTAGTTAACAAAAATGGTTTAGTAAAGTCCGGATATTTCAGAATAGGTGGCGACGTCAATAATTTTTTTATTTCTTCGAATGCTTGTTGATGTATGTCTGTCCATTGAAACTTTTTATTTTTTGTTGCCATTTGATATAGGGGTTCTCCTTTTTCTGCTAATAATGGCATACTTGCACGATAATAATTTACCAATCCCAAGAAGGATTGCAGCTCTTTAGTGGTTTTTAGAATGGGGTGAGTTGCCACACATTCCGTTTTTTCAGGATTTGGTAATATGCCTTCTGTTGTAATCCTATAACCTAAATAAACGACTTCCTTTTTTAAAAATCTGCATTTTTCAGGCTGAAGTTTCAAATTATTTTCCCTTAATCTATTAAAAACAGCTCGAAGTTTTTCGTCGTGATCCCGTAGTGTTCTTCCATATATTACAATATCGTCTAAATAGACGAAACATTTGAATCCTTGTAATCCAGTTAGTATATGATTCATTAAGCGCTGAAAGGTAGCAGGTGCCCCTGAGAGACCAAACGGCATCCTTTTAAACTCGTAATGTCCGAAAATTGTGCTAAAAGCCGTTTTTTCTCTATCCTCAGGATCAACTGCCACCTGGTGGTAGCCACTTGCTAAATCCAACGTTGAGAAATATAGCGATCCCCCTAGTTGATCTATTATGTCCGCTATCCTTGGTAGGGGAAACGCGTCTCCCAATGTCACTTCGTTGATTTTTCTGAAATCTACTACCACCCTGTATCGTTTCTCTCCTTCAGGTCCAGCCTTTTTTGGCACTACTAATAGAGGGGAGTTCCAAGGGCTTCTGCTTGGTTGTATAATATCCTCCTCCAGTAAATTTTTTATTTCTTCATTAATTACTTTTTTATGACATTCTGCTAGCCGATATTGTCTACTATTGATGGGAACTTGTTCCGGGGTCGTCCGTATTTTATGTGTAATAACGTCTGTATGTGTTAACCTGTCGCCGGGCAAGTGAAATATGTCATTACATTCTTCACATATTTTGTCGATTGTGTCCTGTTCCTCTAAGGTTAACGTAGAATTCTTTTTCAGCAAATTTTTTAATAAATCTATTCTTTCGTTTTTTAAATTATTTCCTGCTTCCTCCTCATGATAACCATTGAATGAGTGTTCCTCCTCGAATAACCTATAAACATCCGCAATTGGTGCGCATTTACGTTTCCCACGTGGTTTTTTAACTTTTTCTTTGACTTTTGGTGTGGTTTGGGGGTCATTTTTTAGGGGTTTTATTTTAAAATTTTGAATAGGGGTCAATTTTAAATTTACGTTTTCGATTACTACTTTTTCCGTGTTTACGTTAACTACACAAACAGTTACAGTATTATTTTTACCTTTTACCAAACAATTTCCTAAAAACACGCCTGGTTTTATTTGTTGAGCTTCGCAAAAGAATTCTCCCTCTTCCGTTGTAGGGAGACTAATTGCCTTTTCCATGCGTGCTGGTACTATAATTTTCGTTGATTTTATTATTCCATTAATTTCCATTTTTTCACATTTAACATTATTAGATTCAAATTTATATTTTTCCGTTGGTACTCCTTCAATTTTATCCTCCATTGCAATATCAATATTATCCGTTTTAATTTCTTCTTCTATAACACTTTTATTTAAATCAATTACTTCATTTTCTATAAAAAATTCTTTATTAATATTTTCATCATTTACCATTTTCTCTCCTTCTACGTCATAATTATCTTCATCATTTACTATTTTATCTCCTTCTATGTCATTATTATTATTTTTCTCCTTATTATCGTCATCATTGACTTCAATAACTTCTGCATTAACTACAATAATATCCTCCTCTCCTAATTTCTCCTCCTTTAATTCATTACTATTTTCATTTAATAACTCCTTAGTTACTACTATAACTTCTTTATTTTCTATTACTTCCATAACTCCATTATTTTCCTTAAAACTCTCCTGTACGTTATCATAAATTTCTCGTAATTGCTGTATCTCCACCGCGTTTAATTTATTTGAATCTTTAATACAATACATATTTATTTTTTCATTTTGTTTTTGTGAAAATGGAATATAAAATTCCGAATTATTTGTTTTTGTTTTTGGAAATTGTAATTGTTTTTGGGGTCCTAAAATATTACAATTAGGGGACAAAAAATTGTTCCCTAAAATACCATCAACTGGTAACTTAATATTATTATCTGTAACTTGGAAATCGCATTTAAAATTTTGCCCTAATAAAAATTTACCCTCACAGGAACCTAAAGTGGAGCTCACATTGTTTATTGAACTTATTTGTACCTTATTATCTGTACATATTTGTGTTCCTTTTTTCAATGTTGAATTTTTTATTAATCTAACCTGAGCTCCTGTGTCTACTAATAACTTTACTTTGTCTGTTTTGGCTATATCTAAAGCTAATTGAACTATAGGCTCCTGTAAGGTGGTTGTTGTGCCCTCCGTATGGAATGAGCTGGGCTTTTTTAGTTCACTCCACTCTCGTTTCCCGAGACTAACGCCATTCTAGATTCATAAGATTGACGTGCTTCGCAATTTAATATTTTATGGCCTTCCCTTGCACACCATTCACAAGTGGTTTCCGTGTTGGTTACTGTTAAAACTCTTTGTGGGCTTGCTCCGTTATTCCCTGCACGTGGTTTTAAACAATTAGCGGATTCGTGTCCGTAAATTCCGCAATTGGTACAATGTTTTACTTCCTTATTTAAATGAAATTGCATTGTACAATCTCTACTTATGTGGCCTTGTTTACCACATTTGAAACATTTTATAAGAGGATTTGAATTAGGTCCCCTGTTAGCAATATTTGTATTCCTAATATTATTATGATTATTATTATTACTATTATAATTAGATTGGTAGTTATTTCCGTTAAACATACTACCATTATTATTGTTCAATCTATTAGGGGTCTTATTATAGTTATTGAACGGGGTCTTATTGTTATTAAAATTATTATTATTATTATTTGAAAATTGCTTATAATTATTACTAAAATTGTTGTTGTTGTTGTTGTTATTTAGATTTCTACTCCCAGCGTTAAAATTATTGCGCACGTTATTATTATGCTGTTGGTTGTTCCTAAAATTATTATTATTGTTAAAACTTCTCTGATTATTCCCATTACCAAATTTGTTGTTGTTGGGTTGTTCCGTTTGTAGCCCATTTTCGTTTAATTTTTTCATCAATGTCGTAATTAATGTCAGCATTTGATCCCCTACGACTGCTTGATTGTTGCTTGATGTATTAGAACTTCCAATGCCGCCTAAATTTCGAGTTTCATTCAGATATTGTCGAGCTGCTCCTATAGAGACTCGTAAATTTTCCGGATTTTTAAATAATAGATATTGTTTTAACTCTGCTGATCGCAGTCCTCCCAAAAACACTCTCTTTGCTGTGATCTCCATCTCGTTTATCAATGCTCGTCCCTCGTTGTTATATCTCTCATTTACCCTGTTCCGATACGCGGCCAATTTTTCGGATATTCGTTCTCCAAAAAGTTCTACAGTTTCCGTTTCATATTGGTACATTCCCATAATTTCCGAGGCTAAAGTAGCCATATCTTTACTTTCTATGAAACGGTTTCTTAAAATATCCTTGTATTGCGTAAAATTTTCGACGTTGGCATATCTAAAGAGAGCGTTGGCCGCACCTGTTAATTTACTGGTAATTAAAATCCGTAAAAGTATGCCTTTTTGCTCATCCCTCGTTAATTCGTATGATTGTTGAGCCAACTCCAGAAAATTGTTTAGTTCGTTTTCAATGTCCAACCCTACGCCTGAAAATGTTGGAACGTGTACCAAAAATGTCTTAATAATTTTTTCAACCGGTAAGAGCGTTGGTTCCAAATGGTAAGAGTTGTCATTAGTGAAATTTTCCGCGTTGTACTCATGTTGTAAGGGTAACTGACGTGGTGGTGGAGGCGGAATAGGGGTCGAGTTTAACCCTGATGGTCCTGGCCTATTCATCGTTCTGTTACTAAAGAAATGGGGTTCATTTATTGGATTCATTTCGTTGGATTTTTTAATATTTAAACTTCTTCTTTCCGTTTTAGTAATAATCACTTTATTTTTCCTTGCTTTTTTAGGTCTTCTTATTGGACCAATTCTATTATATTTTACCCCGGATCTTAATGTTCTAAAGCTTTTTCTGTTTTCCGACACTCTATCTTCCTGCACTTCGTGTAAAAAATCAGAAAAATTGTTTTTATTTAAAACTTCTAAATTTGGTTCTTCTTCTATATTTTCGATATTTGTTTTAGTTTTTTCGTCCGAATCTTCAAATTCTGGACTTGAATTTAGAAATGAAAAAGTAGAAATTCGCTTCGAAAATTTTAAAATAGATTGCGCTAAAGTTGGGGTTTTTGATTTTTGCGACATTAGTTTCCTTATTAAAAAAAATTACAACAACAACAATGTAAATACGCCCTTTTTTATATTATGATTTAGGGGTCTATAATTTTATTAAATTTCAGTAAAAAAAAAAAAATTTTGTATACTTAATTTTTAGTGGTCGATTTTTTATTCTGAAAAAAATTTTAAGCTTGAAAAATTGTGTTTGTATTTTTTCTAAAAATTATTTTTAATTTAAATTTTATCTTATTTAACGAAAATCATTCCAATTTAATAAAATTATTTAAAATAAAATACTCATTTTTATTTATTTTATTTTTATTCCTGAATATATGCAATAAAAAAAAATTTTTTTTTCGACATAAAAAAAATATAAATTCCCTAACTCCTAAAATTATGCAATAAAATTTTTATTTAATACCAAAAAAATTTTTTAATAAATTTTCATAATATGAATGCTTTTACAAAAAAAAACGCGCTTTGTTCTAATGAAACTTACGTACGTCATTTAAAATATTAATATTAATATCAATTAAGTTGACAACAATATTTTATATAAAAATGATCAAACGTATTTTGAATATATATATATATATCCCTTTATATATATGTATATATAATTTTCGTCATTACGAACAAACAAACAAAAATTAATGAAATTTTGATATAAAATGTAAATTTAGTATAATTATATTTTAGGGGTCGAAAAAAAAAAAAAAATCCAATTCAACATAGTTATAAAATTTTATTAATACATATTTTTTTTTTTTTTTAAATTTTATTATAAAAACCAATCCAAATTAAGACGATGAATATATATAATTTTTTTTAAATTTTTTTATTATTATAGGTACTTCTAAAAGTTCACTTTTTTTAAAAAAATACCCAAAAATGTTTTATTTATCTCCTAAAGGTATGCAATGATTATAAAATATTTTTGTTAAGTAAGTTTGATTAAAAAAAATATTTTGATTGACTTTGTTTTGCAATGATAAATTGAAATTGCGGGTAATTACCTTTAAAAAAAAATTATTATAAATTTTTAAAAACAAAAAATTACGAAATTATTTCTTTTCAACAAAGAAAATTTGCTAATTTTAATTATAAGTATGTATATATATTTATATTTTGTCATAAGAGGACAAAAAAAATTTTTTTAAAGTTATATAGGGTGAAAAGAAAAATATTGGGTAACAAAGAAAATTTGTATCCCAATTTTTTATTATTACATAGAAAAAAACTTTATACCAGGTTACTTGATTTTATACAGCCCTGAGTTAACTTAATACAAACTGTGCATTTGTATTTTCTTTACACAGTTTTAGTATAAAATCAACGAACCCTAGTATTTTTGTAATTAAATTTAACACATACTGCCTTTAATTGTTTTTATTACCTTATGTTTTTTTTTATACAGTACCATGTATATAAAATTTTAATGCTAATAAAAATTTAGGCAACAAAGAAAAAAAACTTTATATAATTGCTGAAAACGCACAATTATTATAATGCAACGAAAAAAGAAATATGTATATACATATGTATATATGGTCGACTTATAGTAAAAAAAAAACTTATATAATTGCACCATATGTATTAATGTGTGCTTTGTTGATATGCATTTATTTATAATATTTATTATATTCGTATAAAAAAAATTAGGGTAACTATTGGGAAAGGTTGGGAAATTTGTTTAACAAAAAAAATTATATACAATTTATATATATCCATAAAACTTTGTTTACAAGTTTTGTTGGCTTTTACAAAAAAATATGACCCTTTTTTTTTATATTTATGTGCCGTATATTGGAATTTGGAATTTGATTTTTTGTATAACTTTTTTGAAAAAAAATTTTTTTTGATAATTATTTAAGATTTAATTTGATACATTTTGAATCCGATTTTTTTTGATAATTAATTAAACAATCAATTTGAATTTTTAGAAATTTAATTTGAAAAAAAAAAAAAATGTTTCTATGATTTTAAAAACTTCCTTCTTTTTTTATAAATAAATATAATAATTTTCCTTAACATTTTTTGACTTACATAGTAAATTTGTTGATTTTATTCTTCTGTTGTTGTTTTTGTTTTTCACTGCCTTCGTTGATACTGCTACTGTTGTTTGCTGATACTGCTACTGTTGTTTGTTGATACTGCTACTGTTGTTTGTTGATACTGCTACTGTTGTTTGCTGATACTGCTACTGTTGTCTGCTCTGTTGTTATTTGATCTGATTTTTTTTATTTCACTTTTAGTATTTAAAATGTATATTTTTTTTAACAAAAAAAAATTAATTTTTGTGTAGTTTTTTTTTATAAAAAATCGAAACGTTTTACCGCACACAAGTTTTTTTGGATAGGAAACGTAGTTCCTATCCTGTCCGCAGCGCCAATGTAGTAAAATTACCTTTTATAATTGTTTTTCTTCTTCTTATTATCAAATAAAACATTAATCTTGTATTATTTAATTAAACTTTTATTTAATATCATTATTTATTTTATTTATTATTTTATCCTTGAACTATTTATTTTAATGTTCACTTGTATTATTTTTATCAATAGTTCAAATTTTATTAATTATTATTTTAATTTAGTAAATTAATTTATTACTAAACACTATAAAATTTTACCATATAATAAAATTTTATTTTAAACTTTTTAAATTGATTAGACTTTAAATTTTAATAAGTTAATTAACTTTTAATTTTAATTTTCAATATACTTTTACTGGAATTTTTATAATTATTTTATTTTTTTTTATTTTTAGACTTCTACTTTAATAATTTAACTGGTGTCTATTCGACACTCCCAAGTAGACTTTATTTTAATTAGTTAGTGTCTTCTGGACACTTCCAAAAAAACTTAACTTTTACTACCAAAAAACAGCTATTTTATTTGGTTGAAGAGCTTTTTGGTTTTCCAAAATATCGCATGCGATATTTTGGTTAGCCAATCAACTCTTCAAAATTTTGTTCTAATTTAATATTTAATTATTTTGCAAAATTTAATTAATAATTTTATTTTATTTCAAAATAATTTAGTTAGCTGTTTTTTGGGTTGTGAATTGAAGTACTGGGTGCTTCAATTCACAACACTTTCATTCACCGGAGAAATAAAAGAGCTATAGAATTTATTGGAAGTTTCTCCAAATGGGCATTTGGAACTATGTACAGTGAGGACTCGCGAAAAATATATAACGAATTAAGCAACCTAAACAAAAATTCGGCCCAAACTTTTCAATTGGTCAAACAGCAAATTTCAGTTATGGGATCCAATTTTGACAAGCTGAGTAAACCCATTAAACAACTGATTACAGAGATAAACGAGGTTACTGGAAATTTAAAAAATCTAGAACAAGAATATGACATTTTTACGGCAGCAACAAAGAAAGAGTTAGCGGCACTACAATTGAAGACGGAAATTAATGAACTAATTGCAATCATAATACCCAAGTTACTAGAAATCCAGAATAGACAGTCAACAGAATTATCAATCTTAAACGATTTGTACCAAAACAAACTACATCCATTTTTACTAGATATGGGCA